>MU383851.1:35779-559212 GCA_022495065.1 Xylaria telfairii
CCCCCCCCCCCCCCCCCCCCCCCCCCCCCCCCCCCCCGCCCCCCCCCCCCCCCCCGCCCCCCCCCCCCCCCCCCCCCCCCCCCCCCCCCATTTTCTAGCAACACTTGGCTCATAATTCTATCTTGTTATGTAGTTCTAGGCTTCGAACAGGGCCAGCACCTGTCAACTTACATAAGAAGCGAATGTGATGAAGACCAAAAGGCCCGTGACTTTAGCAGAGCTGCAGCCACCGCCTCCAGTTGAGCATGCGGGGTTGCCACCGTTGGGGCTGTACTTGGCATATATGGCGACGAAAGTCACCGAATAATATGCAGCAAAGGCGGCTCCAAGTATCCCAGCCAGGAAGCTTACTAAAAAGACGTGACCGTAGCTTTTAGAAACGTCGACGGTTGTCTTGAGCATGAGTGCGCTGAAGGGAATTCGAGGGATCCATGTCTTAATACAAGTAAGCTGTGGCACCATGATGCAGAGGAAGTGAACTGACAATGAACGCGAAGATCCAGAACGCCGTGAATATGAGGAATACGATGCCGCCGGACCAATAGTGTCGGTAAAGCATATATATAGCCGTGACTAGACCGAAAATGATATTGAGAATACCTATAGGCAACTTAGCATTACACAGTTCCGAGAGAGCTTGCAGAATGTACGCATACCTGTAACCCAGATGAAGGCGCGGGGAAACGTTCTGGCGAGGAGGACATAGCTGTAGCTGAGGACGACGGCGACAACGAGGACGAAAGCAAATAGGACAATGGTGTTGGTGTTCAAGCCAGCACGGGAATTCGAGTCGTAAATGCCATTACCATATGTGCCCTTGTCCGAGGCTACTCCAGAGTCAGTATGTTGGAGTATGAGTGGCCCCGTTCGGAGCCCGGTGAAATCCCAATTGTGGGGGATTGTGCATACCGTAGCCGTGAATGGCGAGCCCGGAGACGGCAACAAAGCCGGCACAAACGAGAAGGAAGAGAATCCCAGCCCAGAGGTCGTTGTACTTGGGTCTCTCTAGCTTGAATGCCTGATCAAACATGGGCTTCTCTGGATACTCGACTGGTGGTGGTATGTCGCGACGTTGTTGCTGCAGACGCTGCGAATATCCATAGGAATTCGCGGGCGCCGGATTATTATCATCATTATTATTATAGTAGCCGGCGGCTTCGCCGTAAGGCTGTTGAGTAGACATAGTAAAAATGATATTTTATCTCTGCGAAGAGTACGGCTTGAAAGCCGTCACTGAATGAAAGTTGATCACCAGCTAGCACTGAGTCGAGGATTGATGTGCGGTTGATGTTTTGATGCAACGGTGATGTGTTTCGCGAAGGTGGAATGCACAGCGAAGTTATGTGGCGCTTCAGTGCGCCCGATACCGATACCTGGGTAACTTAACACCTAACTTAGACCAAGCTGTATGCATATGGTATGGTACGGTGGTGCCTCTAGTGGAAGTTTGTGAGAGGCCGAAGTGTCGCTTTCCCTGATGAGCATAAACGTTATTGGATGGCGCGCCTGCTATTGGCCGCGCCTGGCATCATAAACGTCACCGATCTGTGGTTGTAGCAGTTCCACTTGGAGGCAGTGTGCTGTTCCACCGGCAATCGGCAAAAGAAAATGAAGTATATGGGAAATTATGCCATCTTGGCGCAGATGAAATGTACCGCCGTGGCCGCAAACATGTCTCAAAGGGGCGGCCGGGTTCTACCAATACCGTGTGGTGAAATAAGTCGATCTCATATCCATCATTAAGTTCAACACTGTTTACCTATTCGGACGTTGTATGCATCTCAGCCTGGTCTGATGTTCCAAAAGACGGCCCATGCACAAAGATAGATGAGCGATGACGCAATGTATGGGCTGCCATAGAAAGAGACCTGGATACCATAATACCACAGTGTTGCCATTAGAGGTGCTCCTACAAGTGACCCGAGGGTTTTTACCATCATCACAATGGATAAAACGCGGCTCTGCGCGTCATTCCCGTCCGACACGCCACTTTGCGCATGTACCCACATGTTGGGGGAGTTTGCAAGCGACAACGTGAAGACGGAAAGCGGCACGCCAAGGGCGTATATCGCAAGGCTAGGGATTAGTTCCCAGATAAAGCTCGAAATGCCGATGGCGAAAGCACCCAAGACAGATGAGACCAGGCAAAATCGCGCATAGCGAATATTGGCGCCGTCGGAGAGAGCCTGAGATGACCCTTGGGTGGCGAGGAAGAGCGGGACCACAAACGTCAATAGAAAGAAGTTGACTATGGCTTTTGCTGAGAGGAGGTATCCCGCGGATGCAAAGGTCCAATGGTACCTTTTCGATATGTATTGAGCAAGTAACTTCGTGTCTGCGCTTGCTAGACTCGTGAGAAACATTGATAAAAGTAGCAGCGCAAGCTGAACGTTTCCTACAGCAGATACGAGAGAATGTACGCGATCAATAACAGAAGCAAGGAGTGACGCGCGAGAAGCCTGGGCTTTTAAGGTCGGCGAGGAGATTAATGGACGTCGCGCTTCAGTCGTGTCGTCTGGTACATGCTCGTCAGCCGGCAATAGCAATATGGTCGGAAGCGCCAGCAAGAGGAAGACAATTCCCAGCCAGAACGGAAGAGACGGCTTGATTGTCATGGCGGCTGCTGCTATTGCCGGGCTGAGGAAGCCGACGACCGAAGTCAAAGCGGTCATTCTACTAAAGTAGATTGCTCTGGGGCGTGGAAGACATTAGTCACGGATGAGGATGTTGAGTCAAGTCACAAACCGAGTTATGCCATCCTCCGTTATCCTAGCTGCAAGTCCATAGATGAGAGAATTGAATACTGTATCACCGCCAAGCACAGAAAGGGAAGCGCCGGCAATTGCAGCTTGGGGTGGAAGATAGTCTTCAAAATAGGCGATGCCAAGAGTCCATAACAACATGAACAATCGGGGGACGAGGTTGAGCAGTAAAATGCTCCTTCGACCGTATCTTTCAGACAAGAAAGTGAGCGGTATCGTCATTACGAAGTCTTCAACGTCAGGCTTGTTAGAAGAGACGTGCACTTGTAGGAATGCCCATCTCACTTACCACCGACAATCCAAAGGGTCTCAAAAAAGCCCATGATCCAGGCGAGGTCTTGTTGCACGCCATCTACCTTGCAAAGCGCCTCGTCCACATCGCGATCGGAGTCATAATATGTTCGACAGAGACGTCTCTCGAGGAGCCTGTTTAGCGGAATATTGGAGATGCCATTTGTCAGGTTGACGAGGAGCAAGAGAAAGAGAACGAGCCAGATGGCATGGCGCGAAGGCCGAGGGAAATAGGTGAGAGTCTGCCGGCGCCTCTCTGGTATGTTGCTATGAGAATCCAAGGGCGGGTTCTGGATGTCATCATGTTCATCCATTTTGAAAATCGAGCACAGAACTCGGTATTACGTTACCTGTATCTCACAAGTCCCGTCTCTTGTGGGATGGAATGATGCGAAATAAGCTAGGGACCGGGCTGGACAAGGACCCCGATAGCAGCATAAATGTAACCCATAGGCCTAGACTCAGGTCCACTGAACTGCATTTTCAGCTAACCTACCTAGGTACCTCTTGGTAAGCTCCCCGCTTCCCCAGATTAAGTCCGAAGCTCCTTATAAAAAAACCACCAGTCTCTACCACCTCTCATCGATAATCTGCCTCTGGTTGTCGCATCACTTGTAAAATTTTCTAAGCGGTAGGTTCCAGTCATCTGAAGTAACCATGCCTAAGACGGGCATTTGCGATGACAAGGAGCTGGGGTTACTAGAAGACAAAACAGAGGCCCTGACTCTCCGTTCCAAACGCACCGAGCGTGCTCGAAAGAAGCAGACGAAGAAGGCCACGAAACCAGAAAGCTCCCCTCGCGGATTTCTAATCATATTGCCCTATGAGCTGGCCATGGAGATATTCACTCTCCTCCAGCCCAGTGACCTCTTCAGACTACAACGGACAAGCAAGCCGTTCCATGCTTTCATCGCCCAGGAAGAGACCCGGATTGCCCGGGCCGTGACGAGGGGGCGTTATTCTTGTCTAGAGCAGTGCTTTCGGCTGCCCGTGCTGCTTGCCAACGTCGACCCGGCCATCCATCCTTACCTGCAGACACGAGAGCGCCAAGAAATCCTAACAATCCACAGGAAACCGTATCATCATATAAAAACCCCCGAGCCCACAGAAGTGTGCACATGCCTCACCTGCACGTTGAGATGGTTTGCGCTCGGCATCATCGTCGACTTCGCCCACTGGCAGCGACACCTTGACGAAGGCGAACCTATTCCCATGGTCCCCAGGGGAAAGTTTCCGGAATGGAACCAAGCTATCCTTAATTCCCAAGAGACTATCGTGCGAAAGGCACTGTATAGTCCTCTCTGGCATGCTTGCTTGCTGGAAGCTCACCTTGATTCAACTACAAGGTCGATCCGTCGCCATGCTGCAAACAAGGGGAATAAGCGGCGGCGGTTTCGGATGACCGAAGAAGATGTCAATTCGGGGACAGATGAATTCCTCACCCGGAGTGGGCCGCCTTCGCTCGACTTCCCATACCATCGAGATAATTACGTGCGTAATTACTAGAGATTCTCTTCATGTTCTATCCGCTTTGATAGTTAAAAATTCGGTTTCCAGGCTAGTGTCATGTCTTGGAACCCTCCCTCTGGGATATCTTGCGGGCTCTCTCGAACTGGCCATAGCTAACTGAGTCCCAGTACCTACTCGAGACCTTCATGCCAAATCGTAGCTGGAGTCAGGAATTCTCCCGCTGGCTCTTTGTCCCAGCCTCCCAACATGATAGAGACATTGAGTTTATCATGATGTGGGCGGAACGTCGAAGGAAAGCCGAGGAGCAGGCCCTCGAGGACAGAGCAAGGGAACAGGTTTCAGGATGACTAGTTTATCAGGAATCTCGACCATCATTCTATTCGCTATTAGAAGCTTTTAGGTATGGAATGAGGGGGCTTCTCATCTTCATGACACCTTCAATTCTCGCTAATACATACCTCCGTCTGCGCCACCTCATCCTCCTGAGCGCTCTCATTCTTTCATGTGCATGCTGACATTTTCTATTCATCGTGACGTCGGTGACTATGTTTCGCGATGAAATCCAGCCCTGCTTAGTGAACGATGAGGTTCGTGGCAAGTCTTGGCTACTTTGCCATCCACTTTGGTCTAATATGTTTAGTCAGTGAGGCCTTCCACAGCTTCTAGTAAGTCTCTATCTCGAATCCGTCAGCATTTGGAGATCCGACAATCAAGGCATGAAGTCCTCCGAGGGAAGGAATGAGGCAGCGTTCGTAATCACATGAGAGGCTTCCCCCGCCTGCTGCGCTCGAAACCACGCTCAGACAATATTGGGTAAGCTCGTCGTTGTCAAGTGGGGTAGGTTGTTAATGCGACCCTTGTAGCTATATTTAAGCTCGAGCGGTTTGGATGTGAGCACAGATTTAGACCGCATTGTCATGCAATTGGCCCTGCCATGTTCATAGGGCGGTGTCGGCGTTATTACTGTTGATCCGACAGGGAGCCGGTCGACGGGGTGACGCTGTAGGCGTTGTACACACCCCGCGCCTGTCATGCCTATGGCTGTCTCTGTTGGGCAAGTAGATTCAATCATTGTAGAAGAAATTGTATATTATTATTCTATGTGTTCATCTGTCCTAGAATGAAGCTAGACAGGAGCTTTTTGGCTTGATGATATAGGCAGTGGCGCGTAGCATCGCCGATTGGACAACGCGAAAAACAGATGATTCGAGAAAATGAACTGACCGTAGCGGCGGTTCTAGTGTACTTGTACTCAGTGTGGCCTGTGATGAGCACTTGTGATGTGACTACGAAGATGACATGATCCTGTGTGATCAAACTCCCCTCATCGTCGCTGCCCATAATCCATCTCGCCGGCTGTCGAGGTTCAAAAGCGGTAGGTTAATTGGTTGAGTTGGACAGGATCGGGGGAGATCTGCAGTGTCGGTCCCGTTTAGATCGATCTCACCTAGACCGCCTAATTAATTAATCAGGTAATCAACAACTGCCGGTGTGGGTTAGGTATCATCGCGCGCATTGGACGGGGCTCATTCATCTTTTTTTACTTGTTCCTTCGAGAAGTTTCATGTCATTCGAGAAACCTGGTATAGGCCTATTTATACATCGCGATGAAGAACTTCAAAACAGATGATCTCCAGTCATCTCGAGCATGAAGAATTCTCATCTGAAACTTCCAAAGGGTGAACCATAAAAATTCTACACTAAGAAAACTAGGGTCCTAAAACTTGGGGGATTCGTGTGATATTGCTGATCTTATAGGCAAAGCCATGTCGATCATGCTTAAAGCTGACTAGCCCTAGTCTAACTAGTACAGGGATTGTAAGTGATACCATGTAGTATAAGTGAAGTCTGTAGTTGTTATCCATGTACGATAGTATCCATGGTAGTATTTTCGCTACAACATTCGATCGCCAATGTGAGCGCATCTAAGTATTCGCCGAGTGCAAGACACTCTTAATGTAAGACATGGCTCTAGCATAATCATGAACCCTTGTACCATACTCTAGAGAAAGCCTAGAATAGGAATAAGTTACCCCAAGAATGAGTTGTTGGCTTAGCCGCGGCCAGGGTGGCATATATTGTACTACAGATTACACCATAAGAAGAGCATACACCCATGATTTGAAGTGAATTATGATCTCTTAACAGTAGTCGCTTTAAATTCAATTTATACATAGTGAACAGCGATGGCGACCGTCCTCGTCCAAAGAAACCCTGTAAGCAAGGAGAGCCTCGACGCACGGGCGAGTCCAACCGACGATATACCCCCTCTGGGAGCCCCAAGGGACGAAGCGCGGCTTATGTTCCCGCGATCTAACGAACTCGATAAAGAGGTGATCGCAACCCAAGTATGTTCGACTTCCATATAGCGCCTTAGATGTATTACTCTAACACAACGATAGCCTAGTGTTTTTGATGACCCCGATACCGAGGAAAAATATCACCCTCGTCATGATTGGTGCGTAGTTCATGGCCCTGAGAGTTCTCTGCTAGGTCTAACAACAGTCCAGGGAAAATTACCACCGTTTTGACACGCGAGCCCGCTGGACCTGGGCCGAGGAATATGCCGCTATACGTAAAATCGATGGACGCATCATGATATGGGTGTGTATCATGGCAGTGTGCGTATCCTTGGCATCCACCAACCAGGCCTCGAGTTTCGATGATATGAGCGACGATTGTTACGCCCGGGAAAGCTCTTCATGGATCTCACGGAAAGCAGGCTGACGATTTAGTAGTGCCTTAGAGTTCGATCGCATGAACCTCATCGTAGCTTTAGCAGATAATCTCCTCGGGGATTTAAAACTCTCAACAAATGGTAGTGTATTGTTTTCATATTTGGTAACCGCTTGTTAACATCGAAATAGATTATAACATGGGGAACACAGTCTTCAAGGCAGCTTTTTTAGTCGCAGAGCTACCTGCCCAACTTCTCTCTAAACGGATCGGCCCTGACCGGATGATTCCTATACAGCTCACCTTATGGAGTATGGTGACGGCGGCTCAATTCGGGCTGAGCGGGAAAAGCTCATTCTTGGCCACCCGTGCTCTTCTGGGGGTATTGCAAGGAGGATTTATTCCTAACGTGAGCTATGCGTTGTCCGAAGCTACGAATAGCTACTAATAACTCTACTATTTAGATAATTTTATACCTATCTTACTTCTATAAGCATAATGAGACGACTGTCCGCCTCGGGTTCTTCTGGGGCGCGGGGGCCACAGGACAGATCGTCGCTAACCTTATAGGAGTTGGGTTGCTAGAGTTGCGAGGGCGTTTGGGATATGCTGGCTGGAGGTGGCTGTTCTTGGTCGAGGTAGATTATAACACACTACCTTCTGCGCTCTCATTCTCACTGGCATCCAGGGGCTCCTTACAATGCTTATCGGACTCTTCTCTTTCGTTCTTCTGCCAGCAGGGCCATGCCAGACGGCTAGTTGGTTTCGCGGCAAGGCGGGCTGGTTCACCGAACGGGAAGAAACGATTATGGTGAACCGCATCATCCGAGAGGACCCGAGCAAGAGCGATATGCATAACCGAGAGCCAATAACACTCGCACTGCTTTGGAAGTGTCTCACGGATTTCGATCTCTGGTAGGAATAGTAGTTGACTGACTCATAGAATGAAATTCTAACATCGTCATAGGCCATTATACATCATCGGACTTACTCACCAAATTCCGGTTACGCCCCCGGCGAATTACTTCACCTTGGTTCTCAGATCGTTAAATTTCACCACTCTCCAGACCAATCTCATAGCTATACCGGCCGCCGCATTACATGGTATGTCTATGTGAACCTCGTCTCGTGCAAGAACACTGACTAAGACGTGTAGTAATCACACTTCTGGGCTTGACGTTTCTCGCCGAGTATCTTGGAGAGCTGTCTCTCACTGCGCTTCTTGGTCAGATATGGGTATGTGATCACTGTCGGCCCTTCAATTATCTTGTGCGACACGTCTGGGAATAGGCAGTGGCTTAATGGAACGAGTCACTCTGCTCCTGTCGGTATTGGCGTGTGCGATAGCCGTCTTAAACGATTGTTATAACAGTAGCCGCTGACACTTGAAATGTGAAGACGCTGCCGTTCTTGGTTTGGCTGGCCGTGACAGATCTTCAGCACACCGACAGGTGGCTGCAATGGGCCCTTACGACGCTCCTTCTGGGCTACCCACTCGGTACGTCGAACTCAGCAATCCCATTCCCCCGCAGCGCCATGACTGATGACAAGAAAAGCACACGCCATTCAAGTGGGCTGGGCCTCGAGGAACTCCAACTCGGTCCGATTGCGCGCTGTGTCGGCAGCGCTGTACAACATCTTCGTCCAGGCATCGGCCATCATCGGGTCCAACATCTACCGCGAGGACGACGCGCCGTACTACCATCGCGGAAATAAGCAACTATTGGCGATATTGGGCGCGAACATCGTCATTTACATATTGACTAAGTTGTACTACATGTACAGGAACAGGCAGCGCGATCTGAAGTGGCAAGCGATGAGTGCGGAGGAGCAGCTAGAGTACCTCTCGACGACGACGGATGAGGGGAACAAGAGGTTAGATTTTCGGTTCAAACATTGAGAGTGAACGGATGAGTAATGAATTGATGGCGAAGGAAGCGAAGGAAACTGTTCGGCTATTTTCGCATTGCGACGACGTTGCGACCTGCTGTCGCGGAAAGAGTTGGAACTGAGGGTGAGGGAAGATAGAAAAATATATGTTCGTTTGCGGAAAAGACAGCAAGCAGCAACTGCTGGCCCAGACATTTCGGCTGTGCGCAGGAAGGTATGGGGACCCCACCGCGATTTCCATCAACTCCATTCCCCCCCTCCAACATGCTTGCCGCAAGCGTGACACGTGGTGTTCGATGTAGGCACGTTTAAAGTAGGCACATGCATGCAGGTACGAAGGTCGATCCTCGCAGTTTAATAGCATGTGAAGGATCCATTCAGCTTCGACTCACCACCAACGCAATCTCGAGACGGTGCTTACTAAAAGTAAAAAAGGTAAGCAACATTTAGCGAAGTCCGAAGCTCTTCTCGAATCGACGTATCTTGTGATTGGCTTGTCTGGCCGATAAGCCTACTTCTACGTCCGTCGTCAGATTTCCGGTCAGCGTGATGCGATTTTGCACCGATGATAATTTAAACAACACTCGTCGAAGTTAGTTCATCATCAGGGCCTTACCGCCGTTCCCATCTCTCTGTCTTACCCCGCCCGCTCCCTTAACCCCAATCGCCAGAGACCAGACCAGGCCGACTGAAACATGTCTGCCACCAATACAACAACCCTGCACCACCCTCGCATCCTGTGCCTGCATGGTGGCGGCACCAACGCGCGCATCTTCCGCGCACAATGCCGCGTGCTGGAGCGCTGGCTAGAGCCGCACTTTCGCCTCGCCTACGCCGAGGCGCCGTACGCGTCCGCCCCGGGGCCCGACGTCGTCTCCGTCTACGCCAACGACGGGCCCTTCAAACGCTGGCTGCGCTGGCTGCCGGCACACGAAGCGCTCGAGGACAAGATCGCCGTGCGTGATATTGACCGCGTGATCAAGGAGGCAATGGACGCCGACGATGCCGCAGGGGCTGACGGGCCATGGGTCGGGCTTCTGGGCTTTAGCCAGGGCGCCAAGCTAGCCGCGAGCCTACTCTTCCGACAGCAGCAACGCGCTATGCGCCGGGCGGAAGACCGAAACGGAGATCGGCAACGACATGGGGGATGGGGCGATGATGGAATCTACGACGGCTGGGAATTCGCCGTCGTGCTTGCTGGACGCGCGCCGTTGGTGAATCTTGAGCCTGGCATCTTCCAGTCCTCCTTGCTGAGCAACCCTTCGGAGATCGGTCTGAGTGGGACTCCGGACCTTATGGAGATGGTGACCGAGAGACATGTCTTGTATCTGCCAACAATTCATGTCCATGGCCTTACGGATCCAGGATTGCACCTGCATCAGGAGTTATTTGAGAGGTATACAGACCCTACCAGTGCGAAGCTTGTACAGTGGGGGGGTGGTCATCGGGTGGTGCTCAAGGGCACCGATGTCCAGCCCGTAGTGGATGCTATTATTGAGGTGGCGAAGGAGACAGGCGTGCTTTAGAATGCATTTTGCTATCATGAGACAGGGGAAAGGGTATGGTTATTCGTTGTGTTCATGGCACGGTTAAATGAGACGGAACAAGGCGTTTTGGGCAGGCTTTGCATGAAATAAAGATGGTTTTCTATCAAATTTTATCCTCTACAGCGTTTATCAGCCAAGTTCCACTACTTGTTGCTTTCTTACTATTTACCTAGGATAGGTGGCTCGCCCTTCATCTTTGATAGATATGTGAGATAGTAACTCAATGGATATGATGTCATCTCAAACACAGATAGTGCTACGGTTTTTATTCCCGGGTAGAAAGGCGAAAATATATGTACCCCTTCCCATAATTCATGCATATAGTCATATTTTGAGGCAACGCTATTGCCCTCACCTAATTGGTTAGCTACTACCACTAGGTGCTCGTGCCTCATCCGCGCCCGTACGTGTTACCGAAACTGTCTAGCCCTGCCTAGCGGTCGATAATCAAGAGGTTCTTGGCCTCGTCATTAAGGGGACATTGTAGAAAACGCTTTAAAGAAATATATAGCGAGTACTGAGGCTATCGTAATGTGTTTAACGCCAGCCGAATGACCTATATGACTCTGGCGTAGGATATCACTGGGAGACGACCGCCAAAGCATTAGAATGATCATTAGGAGTGGCTTATGGACCTGGATCGCACTCAAGATGGATCCTTTGACTGAGATTCGGCGAACGCCGTGGCCCGCCTTACGGAAGACGCCGCCTACGGAAGCGTAAATGCCTAAAACACAGCGATTTGAGAAGTTGGTTACTAATAGAGAATTAGCCATGCTGTTGTACGTATCACTCTTCTGGAGGACCCGATCCTCGTTTGGGGGTACTAGAACCCCGGTGACCTCAAACGACACGAGGGCTCGGCTAGGGACGCTTGGGGAAACGTCGAGGAATTTAATACGAGCTGCAGGATGCAGTGAACCCCGACTCAAACCTGCTAAGAGCCCTCACGTTCTTCAAATATCATATTGTGTTCTATTGACGGAGACCCCTACACACAATCAGCTAAGCGACCTACCTATATGGTCAGATGTCTCTTGAGTTATGGTGCCCATCGATATCTAGTTTGCTGCCAGGCGGGAGAATTCAAAGAGGCTCTCGAAGTTTAGTGCGAGGTTGCACCATATATTAGGCACAGGAAGTCTTTGGCCTTCTGATAATTAGATTTAAATAGCATATTTTAACGTATAACAAGGTTATAAATGAGTAGAAATATATGTAAGGAGAGTAATAAGCAGTTATATCCTTTTCCTTAACCAAATCATACAGAGGGTAACATAGCATCTTCGATTTTAATACTTATGCTCTTCGAGGTGCAATTTTTATATTATCGAATTAACATTGCTCTCCATCACGCTTATACTCAAGTCGCAGGCTTATACATTGCTCATAATTTTGTATCAAGGCTCTATAATCCCATCTTCCTTTAGATTTTTACAGGTAGTGGAACGAAAAGCTACTAATTTCTAAACTATCAAGACAGATGTCATCAGGCCCTTTGTGAATAATTTCCATATTTACACGAACCACGGCTCATTATCGCGCAGAAACTCCTCCCATGTCCTGAGTTTGCCATTCACCTGCTTGAGAGTCCAAGCCAAGTCATCATTACCAGTCGGCCCGTAGTAGCCATACTTGCTGAGAAGTCCAGTCGCCCCTAACTCCTTTTTCTGTTCTTCTGAGAGTCCAGTGTAATCAGCTGCGTCTTTACTTTGTGAAAGCTTGACCTTCTTACCTGTCACTTTCGTCCAAATATCAACCATCTCATGTAGAGTATGGAAAGCAGTAGCACAGGTAAACCGTTTCCCATGGTAGTATTCCGGGTCGAACAATGCAGGAGCAATAAACTTCCCTGTGTCCCGAATGTCGATGAGAGGAAGTTGGGTAGGTGCAAAGGGTTGGGACAGGACGTATGTACCGTCATCACCCTACTTGCCGGTTAGAACCCCCGAGTAGTGACTTTGTGAGAATGTTTTTACGTACCAGTTTAGGCCGCATGATGCTCAAGTGATTCTGCATGAACCAACCAGGCATGAAGAACATACTCTTGATATCCAACGTCCGAATATAGCTCTCAACTTCGGCCTTGCTATCGAAATGCTTCATACCGGTAATCTTACCGCCGGTCATTTCTGAGACGTTCGGGAGAGACGACCAGATGATCTGACTCACGCCCGCTGCGACCGCCGCGTCGGCTATCGCTTTTCCCTGGGATATTTCAACAGCGGCTGAGGCTTCCTCCCAGACTAGAATCCAGAACTTAGCTTTGTGTCCCTATTACCAATATATGAACGAATGAGGTCTTACAATTAGTGATTGCGAAGACAGCGTGAGAGCCGGCGACCGCTTTGTTCAATGTAGAAGGGATATTAAGGTCAGCCTGTCAGATTTTACGTTAGTATACATGTCTGAAAGGTTCAAGGGCAGGTCCTCTTTAGCAAGAGTCTTGGGACCGGTCACCTCGACAATATCAACCCCTCTCCCTTTTAGAGCGGCAGCAGCCGGTTTGGATGCATCCCGTGTAATCCCTCGTAAAGAAAACTCGGTGAATAGTGCTGGGTTCTCAAGGATATAATTGATCAATGCACCGCCTTGCTGGCCAGTTGCACCAAAAACCGTCAGTAGCTTGGTCATAATGAAATCAGCTGACACCTTAGAAACTGGAGATTTATTGGGATAACTATGTTGGAAGATGCTATCTGGATATTTGGATGACATCGAGAATGGACGACTATTTATACATAACCTGATTCATCTGCTGTACAATCCCCCACGACTCCCTCATCATGAGATGCTCAAAATACAGTGGAGCATATACTAATGGGCAAGCGTGTAAATGCACGATCGTCGCAGTTTACGCAGTAGCCAATGAAATTGTAGCTAGCACTGGTTGGAGGTCCACCTAGCTGCTTTCCGCCAACTTCCAACATTAATAATCCGTCTTAATACCATAGTCCGGGCTTGTGAGCGCGAAGGCTTGACCATTTCAAACCTCGACAATGGATGAGAGCAAATGGCAGGACCAGGAGGGACCAAGAAAGAGCGCAGAGGCGCCCGGGGTGCCCACAAAGTCAAGACGGGCTGCTTGACTTGCAAGTGAGTTTCAATCAGGAGCTATCTAGGCATGGTACTTCAACCGGCTAACATAGTATCTAGAGTTAGACATAAAAAATGCGACGAGATAAAACCAGCATGTTCACAATGTAAAAGCACGGGCCGTAAATGCGACTTTCAGCTTCCGTTGGAACCTTTGAGCCGACAGATCTACCCCGGCCATTCGGGAGTTTGGTCGCTTGCAGGCCAGTTATGGAGTACGCCCCCTCTACATATGATGGACGTATGGTACTTCGAATATTTCAAGGTGGTGTGTACTAGGGAGCTATCCATCTCTCTAAGGACTGGCCTATGGGAATCCTTGGTATCCGCCGCACTCACAGAGCCTTTTATCATGCAGTACGTTCCGAAAGTTCCCCGCCCCGACTAGTAATGGTTAGGTATACCAGGGGAATGATCGAGGACCAGGTACGTGTCTACTGTTTAAGACCGCTACTGATTATTGGTTCTTCATAGTGGAATCCTTGCCGTTGGGGCCTTGAGGAGAGACATGATCCCCAGTCGCTTTTCAGGTAGACCGATCTCTCTCACGGGATATCCAACAAGCTACCCGTTACGGAAGTATAACCAAGCCATCGGCGAGCTCAACAAACGCCTTGACGCTTCACGCCGTGGCCGAGAGCTGGCTCTCATCGGCAGCTTGATCTTCGCCGTCGTTGAGGTGTACCAAGGACGTGACGACATGGCCCAAATGCATCTTCGTGGCGCGTTATCAATACTAGAAAGTCCCGGAAGGAGCAGTAATACCGGAGAATCCCACTTTTCACCAGATCTGTATCGCCTCTTCGACTGCCTATCGCACCATCGTGTCAACTTGCGGTCTTTCTCATCAGTGATTCATGACACTCCTATCCCGATCCAAACTATGCAGTTTGTTTCAGAGTTCAAAACCATTAGCGAAGCACTGAACTCGTTAAATTCTATTAGTGGTGTCATCTATTCCCTTTATCGAAGATGGATGCCTGATTCTGGGGAGTCATCCCAGTGTCATCCAACCACCTCCCTGGCAGGAGATATATCACGACTCTCACGTCAGCTGAACCTATGGTATACTCATTTTGCCGCCCTCAGAGCACGCGGCACTGCGGACGTGGAGACGACCACATGTAGCCAGATCCTCCTCATTCATTACCAGATCGCTACACTCTGCTTGTCGAGTGAATCGGAGAGCGGCATATGTACCCGCCAATTCTCGTCCATCATCGACCTTTCGGCGGATATTTTAAGAGCGGAAGAAAGGAGTCGCGCAGTCACGACGAAGCCAAAGCCCGGCCATTCTGTCGGTGTAAATGTCACACAGCCGCTGTTTTACACCGCGTGCAAGTGTAAAGATGGGGAAATTAGAAGGAGAGCTATTGAGCTTCTGGACACAGTTGACGGGACATCTCTGTACGATACGCAACTGTTGGCTCGTGTGGCGAGATGGGTCGTAGCCATGGAGGAGGAGAAGGTGGGCTTCGAAAGAGGACACCCTACGGGTATCGTCAAGGAGGAGGATATGCTACATGATATTGAGTTGGACGTTGATAATGAGGCTGGTAAATGCAATATCATAGCTTGGAGACGAGACAATGGACGTTGGTTGAGAGTCTCTGGCTATGTGGACGCTGGTTAGATGTATGAACATCATCCCTGCACAGTTAATAGACATCACATACGAATGAATAATCAGGGCAGCGTATCGCGCTACTTTTTCTCAACAAGATACCAAGGTCATTCGGACCACCCCCGAAAGACCGCATGGTTTTGGGAAGTCAATCGGCGTACCTGTTAAATCAATCGTAAATTGACCCCGGTCTAGAATGAGCTTGCTTCCCAGCCCAGCCAGCCTACTGTAAACACCTGGAGGGAATACTAGAGCTCTCCACTAAGGATGATATCTTAAGAGGTTAAAACTCCGAACGGAACCCGAAAATTCACTCGCGGTCTCGGACACGACGGCGATCTTCAAAGTTGCCACAGAATACGTTATCAAATGTGGAACGACTGGGGGGCCACTCGATCTTGAATGTCATCACCACAATTGCCACTGACGTGAGTGCCCTATCGCGAACCCCAACCATCGGCGCATGCTGACGCCGAGCAAAGCTTCCCATCTGCGGTAGGTATTCTGCCGGTCCCTGCCTACCGGGGTACAAATCATCACAGCCAGCGCCAGCGCCAGCACCAGCTCCGTGATACTCTGGGACAAGAGTGTCCGTGTCTGTCAACCAATCACAGTAAAAAGCATCAGTGGTTTAGTGGTAAAATCCATCGTTGCCATCGATGGGCCCCGTGTTCGATTCACGGCTGATGCATATTTTTGTTTTTCTCTCTCTTTTATGCCCTCCATGCCAGGGCCACTCTAAAAAGGGAGAAGGCGGATGCGGCGAGATGGCCTGCAGCGGATACTTGGCAGGGCACGCTGTGAAGGGCTGTTACGCAACATTCCCCTGGTGTTGTATGCACAACAATTAATTCTCTCTCATGTTTATCAACACCCCGGTAATCCAAGGGAGTAGTTTTTTTGGTAAACAAGTTCATTTGCTTCGACGGAAATGTTTGCGGGCGTGGCGCGTAACGGTGAGGTGGGGAGCAATGTGTGTATCGGTTTCAAATAGGAGTTATGTGTTGCTGTCTCAGGTGGTTCCTCTTTCTTATCTTCTATGCCTGTCCATGACGCTATGCGACAAGATATTTCCGGGGGAATGGAAGTAATTCAGGCATGAACCTGATCTATATGTACGCAGTAGGGAGCATTGGATTTAGAGTAAGCTGCGCATGTATCTACGGCATGCCATTTATTAACGTACATGTTATCTTGGTTCTCAGAGTCAATCAGAAATAATAAAATGGATCAAGTCCGTCAACGTATGTATATATCCCGCCGGTTTAAAACCATTGTTGACGTATTGGCTATAATTATCGGATTACCGCTTGTTCCTGTCGTCTGCATAGGTCACTTTATTGAGATCTTAGTTCATATGACACGACACGCGATGATGGGAGGACCGTTATTGTTATCACCAGTATTAAGTATTGGCTCAACGCTAGTAAATAGATGCCGCTCATGGGCGGCTTCTCGCAGTGATTAGAATTAAACATGCATAGCATGTATCTATGCGTCTAATGTCTATATCTATCATCCCACTCCGGTCCGGCCCAGTTCGGGCTACTGTTTGACCAGGTCTATCAGACTCCAAGTCCTTCTTTTTTGGTGCCAAGATCTTTCTGATCCGTCCGTTGTCCCAGGTCTATGATTCCCGTCCAGTATACGCCTGTGCTCTTGAAAGGGCAAAGCAAGGCCCACAAAGTCAAAACGCTGTATTAATTGATCGCTTGTTTTATTTTTCGTTCCGTTTCATTTGATTTTTTTTAGTGTCCGTTTTAATCGTCGGCCGCGTCCGCGAACCAAGGGTGATTCAATGCTTGCTCAGCCGTGATCCTCTTGCGCGGATCGAAGTTCGTCATCTTGCTGATGAGGTCCTTGAAGTCGGCATCGAGGAGGTCGCTCTTCCAGAGAGCGAAGGGACGCCGCGGATTCTTCTCGTTGAATGAGTCCGCTATCCGTCGGAAGTCGGGCGCCCAGGGGTGTCGACGACCGAGATACTTTAGGAACCCATCGAAGTCGTCCCAATTCGCGAAGTAGGAGACCTGGCGTGTCAGGATATCGATCGTCGGGTCGATCTTGCGGTCGCCGTCGGCGAGAAATATCACGTTACGCAAACGGAGGAAGATGAACTGCGACATGTGTTAGTTTGATCAAGTATAAAGTTCGGTGCAAGATTATGCACTGGGAAGACTTACGACTATCGCCAGGGAGAAAATATCTGATGGCTTGCCTACTGCACCCTGAACGTGCGCCTCGGGACTCCGCCATAACTGGTTCCCGACTTGGAGGCCACTGAGGGCCTGTCCCGGTGGTATGTGGGTAGAGTCCTCCAGGTCCGACAATTGCACTCGGTCCACGACGATGCCCTCTGGCGTCTCCTGGTAGTCAATCATGATATTATTGGCTTTGACGTCTGCAGGTATAAGGTTAGTCAAGCATTCTCCTAAATAGGGTGGTTTGCGGGGACGGCCTTACCAAGATGAGCGATGTTCTGGGAATGCAACGTAGCTAGGCCACGCAGAGTGTCTCGAAGAATCCGCTTGTGTGTCGCCAAAGGAACATCCTTGAACGCGAAGTTGAGGAGGTGGTCTGTTAGATATTCATTGACGAACATCTTCTGCTCAGGGACAGTGTCCCTTAGGGCCCTCAGATACGGAGATTGATTAAATCGCAGCTGGAGGGGCAACGAGTAGTTGTAATCCTTCTCAAAGAGACTCTTCAACACGAACATCTTCTCATCCGCCCTAGTATATCTGATTAGTTGTGCTGTCGAGTATAATACGTTGCAATATGTTGGCTTACCTGGCCAGATAAACCTGGCGGTTCTGTCTGTCCTGCAGCACATTTTGGATTGTGTACTCCTTTCCGGAGTAGCCCCTCAAAATAACACCCGGTTCGATTAATTCCGGCGGCAGTACGGACGAGTGCTCGACGGTACTAGCATGACGAGCACTACTGCCGTTGACGATGCCGTTCAGCACCTGTCTGGATTGCGACAGGCCAGTTCTGGGGATTGTAGCCAGGGGCTTCAGCGCGGTCAATGCTTGCGGAAGCGCCGCACCACGCATATTATATGCTTCTTGGGGGGTGTATAGGTTTCGCCAAGTAAGAGAATGATACTTGGATAGAAACAAGGGAAATACAACGACGGCGAGGTAAACCTATATCTAAGTACTAGTAGTTTACCGTGAAAAATGAAATAAAAATACGTCTATATCTATATCAATGCAATAACAAAGAGGGGTGTTAAAGAGGGTTTACATGATTGTCTATCGATGTTGCCCATCTGTGGCGGGTTGAGGGCAGGTTTTGTTGGCTCGGGGCTGAGGTACACCGAGCATCGGACCTTCGAATGACTTACAGAAAAAGGGACCTGCTGAGACAGGGCTGACAAGGGGTGGACAGGTCACACGGTGGTGAAGAATCTGCTCTGCTCTGCTGAAGCAAAGCGACTTGACAAATTTAGGGGCTTTGCTCACTAAAGCCCGCCGTCCCATCAGCAGCCGGCAATCCACAATGGTCTAATCCGCCAAGCCCTCGAATTCCACAGCGTTCCCACCACGTTCCCACAGCGTTCCCACAGCGTTCCCACCACGGTGGCTAGAGTGGCCACGCGGCTGCGAGATTGCTTCTTTGCATGGAGATGATAGGCTTGGCTAGCTTTGACATTTTTGGATCTCGGTGGAGCCGTATGGAAATCCCCGACCAAACACACACAAACTTGGGGACAAAGAGGGCCGAGACCCAAGTGACACATTGCTATGGTCTTGTCTAGGTATGTAAGTACTGTAGGTAAGTACTTGGTCCTGCAATGATGTGTTATGTATTTATTCATGTGCATGCATGTACCTACTTACTTATTATCCTACCGTACGTTGTTCTACCTAGGTACAGGTCCTATTTGATGTAACTCGGCTATCTCTTGGCCCGAGATAAGCCGTGCCCTGAAATAGATAGTTCCTAGATACTGTAGATAAGTACAGTAGACTCCTATCCCATGTTGGGATTCTAAATGCTATAGCGCTGCTGTAGTAAGAATAAAGAAAGAATTCAAAATAAAAACAAAATAAAGTAAAGTAAAATCCTAGCCAGTCACCTGACAACCTGTCATTACAGTAGCTAGCATATAGTACATTCCAACCTACTCAAAGAGGCTCTAGTTAGCATCATTAGCACCATTCCGTCGACCACACGAGGATGGCAGTTGGAAAGTTAGCGAGCACTTCCTGACAATATCCCGCGCCCAGACAAGACGAGACCGAAACAACCCCACCCCAAAGCTCCTAAAACCGGGTCCTGTGGCCTGGGTCCTGCCTGGGTGGCTGGCGTTAGTGACATTAGTAGTGCGCCACCGGGAATCGCCTTGAGCTTGTCCGCATACCTAATCTTATCTCTCGTAAGCTACAATTTCCGATTTCCAGTGGCTGGTGCTGACGGCGCGACCAATATATGTAGGTACTTAAGGTCACTTACCTACCTACTCATAGCCAATAATTCCAAAGTTGACTCGAGTGGCTGCGTTGGCAATGGAATCACAACTACTGCAGTTAAACTATTTCGATGAAGCGGGCAAGGTCGAGGCTACTACTAAGTAAGTAAGTAGGTAAGTAAACCAAGGTTTCATTTCACCGCTCATTACCCTGTACATACATACCTACTGTAATAGTAACTTCGGTGTACGGGTGCATATATATTGCCTCTTACTAGAGCAGTATAAGTCACACTGCGGGTTTCAGCAGGAGTGCTGTGCGCCAGTCGGTAGGGTTCCTGGTCGGAGTTAACGCCCGAGGGTAAAGCGAAATTATTACTACTCCGGACTCCGCGTTCACGATGCTTGGCAAGTGGGTAGACCAACTCCACAAAGGGCAGCCGGGACACCGCCCGGGTGGGCAAGTCTCGAAATTAGCTGGGGGGATCGTGCAGGCGTACACGATGCTCATTTGACACAGCTATCAGCTACCTACAAAGTACCTCCCTTGTCCGAGGACGCGGTACCTACTTGCAAAAGCGTGCCGGACGCCTGCTTACCGCCTAGTCACCTGCAGTAGTGTACAGCACAGCAGGACGCTATCTGTTATGCATTGGCAGGCTGTCACGTTATTCACTCGAATCCCAACGTATCGGGAATTTTTGCCGACGAAATCCATCGTGGGAATATGGGTCTCGTTGCCGACCAACCGCCTGTCCATCTGCACCACACGACAGCAGGCAGACTTAGATAACGCAACTTGTCAGGAACGTGGTGTTTGCGTGGGAGGCGTGGGGTTTGGAAAGCAAGACGGCTGACGAGGTGCGCAGCAATACACCAGGTAAGCTCATCATGAGGTCAGCATATCTCGCATTCCTTCCTACAGTAAAGGTTACATCCCTCTCTGTGTATCCTATTTGTTGGGAATCCCAGTTCCGACCTCTAACGGAGATGGATAATGACACGTGGGACAGCCACGGACGAGAGAGGGCAAGCTAGCCGTGTCTTCATCTCCAGTCGTGTCCTTGAGACTCCGGGGGAAATTGGGGGTCCCATGTCCGTGCTACCATCAAGTTCAGCTATGTGAAACTACCTAGACTCGGAGTCCTTCTTCCTAGCTATTATTTTATCTTGCCCGCACTATTGAATTCTATCCGCGTCAGAATACGACCGAATCTTAGCGAGCTTATGTCCACTCATGAATCTAATCCATCAGTTCGCCATTCCTGGTCGCATTAAGATAATTTGTCTATGCCTATGTACACTATGGGATCTATCACTCTAATCTAATAATCTAACCCCAACTCCGAAAGACACGGGGCCTTTTAGGTAAGTCATACAACCGGTGAGTGTTTCCGCAGTCTCACATGCACCGGCATACCATCCTTAGGGTGGACAATGCCATCACCGGCTGAGTATAGACGCTCTCCATCGATTTTGGCGTTTGGAGTGGCCTTTGAGTCCCTATTTATGTGTATCAAAGATTAGCGCTTAGTCCGCCGAGAACCTCTTCAACATGGAAAAGAGAAACATGACTCACAGCAGTGTATCCCACTTGTCCCACGCCTCCTCGATGTCGAACCGCCGGGCGACGAGGACGGAGACGATTCGGAGCTCTATCAGCGCGAGCTCCATTCCAATGCAATTCCTCGGACCCACAGAGAACGGCGCCCACGCGCCGTTATTCACCGGGTGCAGCTCATGGCCCTCAGGTACCGTCCATCGTTCAGGGACGAACTCGTTGGGCCGCGGCCAATAGTTGGGATTTCGCGAGATGCCCGGGGCCGACAACCATAAGCCGAAGCCGTCCATGGGGTAGCGAATCGACGAACCTGGTGCGGTCAACGAGAATCCCGGGGGCGCCTCACGTAAAGTAGCCGCCAGAGGATGGAGCCGCAGAGTCTCCTTGATCACACCTAAGGTGTAGGGAAGCGAGTATAAGAGGTGAGGAGATTGGCCGAGAGTGCTGACTACCTCGCTATCCGGCCCTAGTATGGCGTCGTGCTCTGCGCGAAGCTTAGCTAGACACTCGGGGTTGTCCTGTAATCGCTTGATCATAAAGCATATAGTCGCGGCGGTTGTGTCATGACCAGCGAAAACTTCATGCGTAATACGTTAGTCGACATCCCTAAGCTCCACATCATAGAAATTGCTAGATTATACGGGACAAGGAGATTAAGGTATCAAGCACGGGAGGTTTTTATACACACCGAAAGCCTTCAGGTTAGCAACAAGTCTATCAACGTAGTCTGCGTTGGGCTTCTCCTTTGACGCGTTCGGGTCATCTTTATCGACATATTTGAGAGCTAGATCTAGGATTGTCTTGACTTGAGAGTCGTTCGAATCTGCCTTGAGTTTGCTTTGTATCTGAGGCATCAAAAAGTCCCACATCGTTTTATTATTCCGTCGTGCCGTCAAATTGTGCCAGGGCATGCGGCCGACGGGCAGAGCTCGGGCGGCATTTGCACCTGCATTCATCACTCGAATCTGGTCCAGCAGGGCGGATTTGAGCGGGCTAGGCTCGGGTCGCCGTTGCTCATTTAGGCGCATACCACTGCAAATAGTCAGAATATCTCTTGAAAGCTATATGCGTACTGTAAAAACTCATTTTAAAACCCAGTAAAAACTTACAGTGCTGCTCGGCAGATGATATCGAACGTGAGATTCGTAGTTTTCTCCTCGAATCGGAAAACAGAACCCCAGTTACCCCCGCTCCCGGCCAAGTCTTCAAGTTGCGATACGAAGATTGAGACTTCCTCAAGGAGCTCTGGGAGCATAGCAATCAAGTTCCGCTGGCTGAAACCAGGGCTGAATCTCGATCGCCAGGTCTTCCATTCTTGTCCTTCATTCGACACGATATCTAGCCCAGATGTGAGTGGATCGAGGAATTCCTTCGAAAGGCCCAATTTAGGCAGACTCGGTGTTTGTGTGAACTGGGATGCAGCAACAGGATCGTAGACGATTACCAACGGAGTCTCGACGGGCCATAGATCCAAATACACTACGGGTGGTGGAAAGTCGAGGTCCGGGAAATACCTCCTACAGTTCTTGATGAGCCATGTGTGAAATGAGTATATATTGGCGTCTGAGGGGTTATCGGCTCTCCAGTCCCCAAGAACAATCAAATGCCCAAATAGTGCCGAGTGAGGCAGGACGGGCTGTAAATAAAAGTCAGTTTTGCGATATTCTCACGTAATCACAAGTGTTCACTCACAATCCCCTGCGCCTTCAATCTGCTCACCCGCGACCTTTGTACATAACCCCGATACAGGAATCGGGCAATAAGGAGCACTACAACGGCCCCGACGGCGCGGGCGAGGATTCCGTATGTCCCATCAAATCCCATCTTGCGCGGTCAAATTGTGCGTCAAGCGTCTTTGAGAGAAAACCGAAGAAATCCGGTGGTGGACGGGATGAAGATCTCAAATACTATACGCACAACAACGGCAATTCGCCGAGACACCCCTGCATGGCATGTGACTGTAACCGAGATTCAAGCGTCTACAGTACACTAGAATTCTAACCCAACAACCCGTTCGAAATTTAGCATCAAATGACTGTCCATTGATTGGTGGGCACATTCAAGACAATCAGCACGCGGCCAAATAGTAGTTCAATCTACGTCGTTTAAGCGTCGCGCTAGGGCGGTGGTGGTGGTCGTCGTCACTACCAAGATCTAACGAGGGGTAGAAGAGCCGAAAAAGAGGAGTAAAAAAGCATTGATATCCTATCTCAAGGAGCCACTTTGCCACGCACCGGAGAATTCGTGGCTTTTTATAACGAGCTGAGCTGTGCTCCGAGAGTTTGCGTTACATGAAATAACAGTGTGTGAATCATTAGCGATCGTGCGCTCATCGTCTCACCACAGGGTTGCCCGGAAGCTCGGGAAGCCCTAGAAGGGTAAATACAAATATCAGCTGTGACGAATACGAGTACGATACGATATCGAAGGGATCCGGTGTTCCAAGTGTTAATCAGGGGGGGTACGAGCACTTACAACCATCGATGTCCTCCTTATAAGATTGTGCAACCTTACACTTGTTCTGATCAGCCACGGGCTGCGTCGTGAGCGTCGGACAGTTGACATAGCAAGGCGTGTCCATCGTCTTTTGCAGCGCATCACCTTTCCATCCGAACAGATAGTCTCCGTGGCTTCCAAACCCCGTCCTGATTATCCATATCGTTAGTCAAGAAGTCCCCTAGACGTCGCCTATCCAGCAAAAAGCTCCTCTACTCACTGGTCGCCGAAACTCCACACGAATGGCTGCGAGCCGTCCTCGGGCCAATCCTGGGGGTTATTGAACTGGCGCGTGTCCCAGACCGTCTCGTACATCAGCTGTGGCACAGGAACCGGGTGCGATTCTGGGCATGGCCCTCGAGAGTCAAAAGTACCGTTGGCTGGGTAGGCCATATGATCCATATGATTCACGGTATCGAGGTTCTTGCCGTCCCAACATCTAACTTTCTATCAGCTTCTGGGTTGCTCTACCTCCAGTTCCTCGATTGCACCTACGTTGGGAATCGAATGTTGGCCATGACTGCGATACCCGGAGTCAGTTATCATTATTTCGAGCGCGATCCATGAGCATGTGACAACCATCGAAAAGTACTAAGGCGCAAATTTGGCCCAAGAGAGAATTCTCAAGCTTTAGAAGCCTCTGAAAGGGAAGAGATGGCCGAGAACCACTTACTACCAGCAGGGCACGGCTTAGCAGGTAGATTCTTGGTCTCGGGGAAGCGAGTACCAGGATCTTGCAGACAGGTATACGTGACTTGTCTGAACCGGTTGGCGTCGGCCGCGGTATGCGTCAGCGGATCGCCGATGATCATTCGAAAGCCGGGCTTGAAGGCTGTGACCTTGGACGTCTGCTGGTAGTCGGCTAGGCCGTTTTGCATGTAGTAGACGGTCATACCGCCCTCGGCGCCCTGGAAACCGACGTTCGGAACGATGGGGACGCGCTTGTATGTCCCGTTTCTGGCTCGGAAGAAGAGAACGGCGGTCCAATAATTTGACGAGTCCTCGAGGAACTGACAAGTTGTACAGTCCGATTCGCCGGGCATGTCCTTGGCTGGGTCCATCGTCACATTGAAGGAGTTCTGTCAAGCATGAGCTTTATCGACCTTTCGTTGGGAAACAGTGTCAAAACCCACGCCGCCGATGATTTGATGAAGATGAGGGCTTGGCCTGAGACCCGGGTTAACCACTGGAGATTTAATCAGTCACTGTTCCTAAGGTGTTGCGGTATGCATCAAGGAGATCAAAGCAACATGACACCACGAAGCATGATAAGAGAAGACAAAAGAAAATAGGTGATGAATGCTGGGTAGTACTCACAGGGGTCAACTCGGTCAATGGTTAACTGAGTACATGAGAATCGCAGGAGAGCGGCTGTTGGCGTCGCCAAGACGAACGCAGTCATTAACTTCCAATGCATCTTGATATCGACGACCTCAGCCCTTCTATAGTTATTTTATTCGTTCACGAGACGAGAGGCGATGATTTCCACGACGAATGAACCAGAAAGAAAGAGACAACAATATGGGTTATGGGGGGTTGAGGGATCTTATGTCCCCTCTCAAGACCTTAGTCCTATATCTTCATATACTGATGCAGCGTGAAGTCTCGGTTCCTGGGTAATGAGCCAGGGCATCGTATCCATTGCGGTGATATCCATAGCCTAGGCTATCGGTCACTTGCTGCCTCGATCGAACCGCCACTAAGCGATCCAAGCTTGACCTCTCTCGCCGTCCTACGGCTCACCGGTGCAGCCATTGATGAAGTGCCGGTTACATTAACCCGTGGTCGTCTAATATATTTACTCTATAGATGTAGAAGGGGAGTATCTAAAATGGCGAGGGTTAAAAGGATCATATACCGGGATGTGCGTTGTATGTGTGAAATGAGCCGTACCAATGAGATCAATGCCTGGTCACTTCGCCGCACTTGTCAAATCGGCCCGGAAATACGGGCTGCCACAATGAAGATCTTGGCTAAGAATGACATGTCGCGCGATAAAGCAATACTCAGGCAGTGGGCGCGCTTATAGGCGACGCCGCTGCCTCATAGTGTTATCATGCTATCTATATAAAGCACATACATCTCCTTTCATTCACGGCCTCGCGCCTATCTTCTTATCGGTGTTTAGTTCACCTCAACGTCGTACTGTGAAATTATAGAGAACCATCTTAATATTGCTTTTGTCCGATGAGTAAGACGTCGTTACGTTGGCGCTTAACGGAGGCCTCGGTTATCATGCAAGGTAGCATTAATCTCAGGACTGTCGTGTACTCCATTGTAATATCACAGTACACGGTAATATGTAGGAGCAACTGATAAATTCATTTCATTGCAGTGGTTTCCACATTGTACAATTGTTGCGCTTGAAAGCGAAACTGACGAAAAACACCGACTTTGTAGATATCAAACATAGTGGTTTCCACGGCTAAGAGTGGAAGCAACTCGGTAACCAGAGACGGCGTAGATAGAAGAGCACCCCCGATACTAATCATAATATACAGAGTAGTGAACTCCTCTTAACCACCTCCTCGGGCTTAACATGATACCTATCTCATCTAATCACACCTCCCTCCCTCAACGGGAACCCCAGGCCGGTACCACACACATAGACTTCTACATCCTGCGGGATAGGGATCTGGGCCACTGGTCCTGTAAGGAAGAAAACCATCACTTGGTCCACGGGCCTCGTCATTGTCTTCATCGTATATGGTCTACCAAATCTCCCTTCGAAGGGCTCGGTATTCGTCAGAAGGGGTGGTGTCTCTAAGGGGATATCTGGATGATAGCGAGGAGGGTAGTGGTGATATGGTGGATATCTGCCCGTTGGGTATGTAATGGCATATGGATCATAACGATATAGGGATGCGTATCGAAATCCGTGTTTTTTATTGTGTCGGTTCTGGGGAGTTTAAGTCCGTTGGGTTATGATGATGGTGATCAGGGGAATAGTCTCCGGTCACCACGCCCATCGGATAGCGAGGCGTGCCCTAAGGCGGTACTGGCATGTCCATCTATATATCTCGCCCTATCACATCTTAATGAGTTCTTAACTACCTCTGCAATTTGTACCGATAGGTGTGTACTCGCCTTCGATTTTGTTGTAAGGCAGATCAGCCGAGACAACCGACAGGCAGAGTCTTAGGAAGACTAAGGCAGAGAAGAAGTTTTTCATGCTGATCCTAAATTCGAAGATGCATCTAGTCAAGCCAGATAACAGGAAGAAGAGAAGATGGTTCTAAGAATCTTCACGCGGTATAGCCTGCCCCTGCTAACCACAGCTCCAAGAATAAAGGTGTGCCGGTAAATATTTATGCTGGTCATCTCAACGATCATTATCAAGGCTCGTAGACAGAGTGAAGTTATTGACGTCAGACAAAGAATCACAGAAATCGGATATCTATTATAGAACTCTGTCACGAGCATCCCATGATTCTATCCGGGACAAAGACCTATAGAACACATTATAAGTAGACAAAGGCCTTCGTCAAGCTCTCGAATCACGTAAGTAGAGAGCAGCAAAACATTAATGATGCGTGATGGCAGAGTTTGAGGTGCGTCAATCAGCGCAGGTCAACCTTCTACCATTTGTGCGACAAATTATAGTGAGGCAAGGCTGAATATAATTCTAGCTATATTGTGAAAGGTCGAAGGGAAGGTAATAACGCCAGCAGGGAGGGCCCGGGGCAAACCCCCCGAGGCACAGGCTTCTAAAATAAACAAGATCTCTCATCCCGCTCGCTTCCCTTCCCGAACTCCCCGTCCGACTTGGCTGCCGAGTAGCTACGCCGCAATCCTGGCTTGCTCCTTAAACGGGGCACCTTAAAACGTATGTTTGTTGGTTGAAATGCGGCTCTTACTCGTGACGGCGTCCTATTCGCAAGCATTACACCAAATGCAGCCTGTAAGATCTACCAAGCATGGAGTTGTTTGCTACAATAGCCTACTTCACAACCTAAAGAGAATAACTTATCGAATACCGTTTAGTATACTGCATATAGACAACGACAACATATGTCACCTGAGATATCGTCGCATGGACGCACAACATAATGAAGCCCAAAGGAATTGGAATAGGTCTTTGTACATTGTATGATCGCTGCACTTCCATCGATGTATTGAAGGGTGCAATTACCAACTTCTATCATCTAGACATTTTCTCCCATGGATGCACCCTATCGCGCTCTGTGGGAAGATAACAACGGATGTAGAGACTCTACGTCCTCCGTCCCCATGCAATCCTCGCTATATTAGCCCAACCTGCTGTCACCGGAGCCGGGTCAGAACACAAGTATTTATTAGGCCGTACATGCATTCCGTATCATGCTGCTTTCCCCAATGCGAATACCCATGAACCAGATCGTGATATTGTCCAAACCAGAAAACGCCCGCTTCGTAAACTCCAAGTAATTGTATCGACAAGAATCGGACATCCGATGTGTTTGTACAAGCCTCCTATCTGAATATAGCGATCCCACTTATGTTGTGTTACTCGAATCGCAAGAAACAGAGGAGGAGATGAGTTGGTTATCCAGCACGCGACACTGTTCGAGATGGGACTCATAGCCTGTCTGTAGTTTTACCGCGAGCCTATCTTGCATTTTCTTCCTATTGTGGCAAGAGCACTCCCTTCTCGTCGCGTGCCAGCATCATATACTTGACAATCTTTTCAGTAAGGTTTGCGCACCAGGGGTCCACATAACCAGTCCAAAGCATGGCTGCGCCATAGTTCAGAGGAATCCAGAACGGTAAGGCGATCAATAACCTCATCGCGCCAGGGAATACAAGCTTGCCGTGAAGGACCTCGCCGTTTTCGTTCGTGATATCCGGGGGCACGTAAATTCCGTAGACCATCCAGCACAGAACGCTGCGAAGAAGAGGGCCATGAAGCAAGTAGACGGCGAACGATTGCTTGCCAAGCCACAGGAGGTACTTGGATGACAGGAAGTCCCGCATAGCAGGCATAAAGTGCAACCCGAGTGTAATTAATTGTAATCCAATACCCGATCCGAACCGAGGAATTTCACCGCCCTTCGGAACGATGTGGACCAAGACGTTGTACTGCAAGCGCGACCAGGTGGCCCATTCAGGGTGTCCTTCAGGGTACGAGGCAACGTAAAGACCAAGTGTTAAGAAGATGATAGCTAGCACGCGAGAGATTCTCGGCCGCTTAACCAAGAATTCGTTTGCCGAAGGATGGTTCTGTACATCGCATAGGAAGACACCCCAGAAGAATTGCATACCAAAAGCAGCTAGATACGGTTAGCAGATGCTTTATTACTGGGACCTATCTCAGATGAGATAGTAGCGCGGACGTAACTTACAGTCGCCGGCAATGTAAAAATAGAAGTAGACGACCAAGCTGGCAATCATTCTATACCGTGGCTGTAAATAGGCTGTTGCGACAATAAAGGTGTATACCTGCATACTTCCCCTCAACAAGGGGAGAAGGGTCCATTGGTTCCCATCATATGCATTGGCGCCATGCGTCCAGGTATTGATGATGTTGAAGATCAGGTGGTTGATGGAAGAGAATATGTTGCTCATGCGGTCAGGCGCGGTCTTACCGCACCACCAACAGTCGCTCGATTTGCCTACCAGGAACATTCCTAGCTGTGCCATAACCCAGATAATGACGGTAGCGAGCGAGCAGGGGATAATCAATCGAGGAACACGGCGGAGAGCGGACTTCGCGACGGCGTTGAAGGCGGCATCTTGGTTGTTTTGGCGGTAAAGCTTAATGGGCTTGAGAGCACACACATAACCGGTAACGAAGGAGAAGATGGTTACACCAATACGACCTTGGACGAGGATACGGAGAAAAGGCCACTGAAGCACGCGAGGCGCCGCACCTGCGGCTGACGCCGGAAGGAAGAGTTCGCCATCGAAAGCTCGTGCAATGTGGGTCAAGACAACTAATGATGAGGCGAGACCTCTGAGGCCCTGCGGAGGAACAGCTAGTTAGTTATCGAGCACATCGGACGAGTAACTGTTTGGCTGCTGCTGATGGAACCTGGCGCTGGCTATTCTTGGGACGACCTGCCAGACTACATGGTGCGCGATGTCGATAAACATATACCCGTTCGGGCGCTGGCGTTGACTTGCACCTCGACGCTTCGAACCTCAATGAGCTCACAAGCACATGGCGGTAGCTGGAGCTAGCCAGTGCAGCGTCTACGAGTATCAAGCACTAACGAGCAAGATAATCGCGGTAGAAGCCCATCTAGAAGCTTCCGAGGCAGGCCATATCGTCGCCATGTCATCCCAAGAAACGCCTCTTCCGTAAACGGCTGAGACAATGTCCACTTACATCGACCCATTTGACGTTTCCCTCTTTGCCAATAGCCATCTTGTGGTACTATTCGAAAATGCCTCCGATAACTCTGGTACCGACGTTATATCATGCCTCGAGAATTTGGATAAACTTGTAAAGGCACTCTCTCTGTTCTGCAGACGCTGTCGAGACACGGTTTCTTTGACAGCTGGTGACGTTGCTCGGGGCTTAGCGTGGCAGACAATAACTCGAATTAAGCCCCAATATTACTGTACGGGCGGTGGTTTATAGCGCCGAGAGTGGGCGTTTCGTGTTGAGGCACGGGGTCGTACAGGTGCACAAGAAGCGGGAGCCGGCAAATGTACGCCGAGATCAGTCTGGCAGGCTCGAAGGGCGTAGGTAGAAGTATATATTATAGGTACCGCCCACAGCGCGGACTTGTTCAGTTGAGTATGTGTTGCGAGAGCGACAGACGGGCCCAGGCGGGCAAAGGGACAAAAGCACGGTACCTGAGGTACGAGAACTATAGACAAAAAGTATAAATGCGCTGTATAAATACAGTGGACAAGAATAGACCCAAGGCTGGTTTTCCAAGGCAGTGCAGTGCCGTGGTGAAATCGCAGGATCGCCGCAGATCAAACAACCAACGTCTCTGTCGGGACAGACGGCTCTGGCTGGGCAAGAGGGAAAACAGAGGAGGAGGAGGGACGGGCGATCTCTTGAAGCGAGAGGAAATCCGTTAAGGTAGGACAGACCGGGACGGGTGGACGGGGGACGGGGTGGCGAGAGGAAAAGAAGTTCGAGGCGTTCGTTAAGAGTTAGGAGGGGGGTTTGAGATGGACGGTGAAGAGGTCCCGGGCCGGCTGGGCTAGGATGCGAAGAGTCGCGGACGGTGCAGGTGCAGGCGCAGGTGCAGGTGGCGCTACCTCCATGTACTGTACTGTACCTACTGTACTAGCGGAGAGCGTGGGTGCGACTAGACTAGTGGAAAAGGGGGTAGGGGCAACTGTAGACCTACCTACGCATTACGTCGACTTCCAGTTGGGAGCCATGAGTTCCCGGCACCAGGGCCGGTTTTTGTTGGTGTCAGTGCTACAGTACAGTACCGCAGTGGACCGCGTTCGCTGGCGGGGGCGGCGACAGGGATGCGGGCTACTGCGTGCCAATCAATGAGTAAGTACCGAGGTACTTGCCGTTCAGGCACCCCACGGTAAGGACCCACGGGTCTAAGCTAAGTACTTACCTACATAGGTACCTACATTAATCGTGCCGGAAGGGGTTAACACAGCACGTGAGAAGGGCGAATATAGCGCTATGCTAAGTTCCAATAGTCAACGAACGGCGGCTTTCCCTTCTCGAATCTTGGGATCTACGCGGCCAATCTCTATACTACGCTAGGTACACACGGATGCTACTGTACAGTACTTGCATATGTTGTGCCGGGTCGTTTCGAAGAAGATAATGAAGAAAAAGAAGATGAAAAATATGGCGATTGGGTATTCACAGACAACATACCATGCAGTAAGTCGGTCAGTCAGCCAGCCTACTCTGCCTACTTATTGACTGGGTGGCTGCAGCCCTGGACAAAATTGGCACTTTCGGTCAACAGAGGAATGAAATGTGACGTGGAACGTGCTGCTGCAATGTGGTAATTAGGCGTGATATCTCGACTTGACTCGGGCAGAGAGCCTTTCTCCGCAGTCCAATTGGCAACCAGTACGGATCCGTACTTGTGACCAGGATCCAGGTTGACCATCCTCCCACAGGGCTCGGTTAGTGGGCGTATATAATGCCGCTGTTAGTTTGATGCGCAGCTCTTCGGCAGCCTCGTCTATTGCAACATACACACATATATGGATAGAGGTTTTCTTCAACCTCGACATCACCACACAGGCAAGCACCATTCTATGTATACACAATATCATTGTTACTCCCGGCTTGGCTACGCCATTTTCAAAGACACACTTACACTAGGTAGCACCAGCTATCGCTGATTCGGTTATCACGGCCTGCGTGCCAAGAGCCACTTGGACATTTGGGTCTTCTTGGCATATCTTGGCATATCTTGGCTTGTTGGCTTGTGCCAGTCAGCTCCAACAGAAACCCCTATTCCCGACTTCCCTTCCTCCCACGAAAACTCAGCCCGCAGTCCTGCTAAACCGTCTCTGTTTTAGCATCTCTTGTCCTTCACCTACCTACCTATACGAGCCTCCCATGCCATCATCCGAATCCCCTCTAGCGGTAGGTCGTCGCGACTTTGCCACATCCTCTCGGCTCCAATCCTCGACGAGGAAACAGGAAACCCTGTTGTCATCTATCTGTTGGTATCGGTATTCGTCATGCAGGATCACGTCAGTGTACATCCTCATCACGAGTTGTTGCTGATGCTTTTTACATGTGACCAATCGCATCTTCGGATGTCTCAGTTCGGCTGAATTCTATACGGATCCAAATGGGAGAAACTCGCCGGCGACCGCCTATTACTGTACTGTTTCGATGAAATAGAAGTGCATAGCATGCCAGGCGTTTTTGCAGGCTAACGATTCGAAATATATGGTGTGGCTTGAATAAATCACACAAGTGGCGGTGCACATTTTCATCCATCTTCCAATCCAGTGTACTCCGTACCGACGAGAAAATTCGAGTGGTCATAAGATTTCAATAGGTCGAAACAGGATCTCTGACAAGATTTGCTGCCAAGAAAACTATATAATTAGTTGGCTTCTTGGCAATGCACCTTCGGGACCATCTGCAGGTATAAAAAAAAAACCATCTATCATAAGAAGGATTCGCTTTAATTATCAGTTTTGACGGCGTATAAATAACGCGACACCTGAACAAGAGGAGGAAGAAGACGAACAAAATAAAAAAAAAAGGGACCCCTGCAAATTATCCCCGCTCGTCTACATATAAGGCTGAAAACATGGTGTCAATCGGCGCTGCCTTTTGAAGGGCACGGTGGTTCTTCATTTTAAGGAAAGACATCGAACAGTCCATCTGACAAGCGAGATGGCACAGTAGCCACCGCGTGCGGTGTAAGGCGCATAGCAATACACTAAGTCGACTCGTCTCATATTAGCCGTTGACGATCCTCGCGTGCCCTGCATATATTCCCTTCACCTCGGTCCACACATTGGGTCTAGTTTAATCAGTAATCTAACACCACATGAAAAGTCGAAATGCAGTCGTTATCTCTCCGACTCATACAACCACCTAAGCAAGTACAAATAAGTATATCATAGTAGGACTTCGGGTTATACCCGCCCAGGGGATTAAACCGCAACTCGCTACGCGCCATCCAATCAATCTCACATCAGCTTTGGCTAGTATAGTCGGTGGTACGTATGCCGCACATATTAGTCGGGTCCTCTACTCCACTACTTCATCAGCAAGTCCCAGTCGTTTCATATCCGATCCAAGATCTCGCTTCATCCCTTCATCCCGTCATAGACACTATACGCGTCCGGCGGGTTTAGCGCACCTACACTACAGTCCTCAGAGACTTCACACCAGGGCAAACCCTTTTACTTAGACTAGGTACCCCGGAATGCCAGGACCTTTTTCATGATTATTTTTATTCCAGGAGGTCGGGTCATCCATGAGCCGCGTTTAAGGCGATCCACCTGCTTGTGTATTTCTCAGCCCCCAACTGTACCCGATACCGGGTTCCTGCGTGGTCTAATGGTTCAGCCTCCGGGGTGGGAAACGGAAGCGAGTCGTGCTGACTGCCCTTTTCTTAGACAAGCTGTTCGCGTCTACAGTAGTATCATATCTGTATGCCGATCCAGCGTGCTTATTATTCTTTGCCAAGAAGAGTAGTAGGCTATCTGAGTGGTTCACGGCTGTTATGACTCGATGAGGGAGGGGAGACGATGTACCGCCATGGCTTGATTTCTCGGAGTTTTGCTTCTCACGCTCTGATATGGCGCGTGGAGCCACATTCGCGACATGCGAGGAAGCGAAGAGCTGCCTCATTTATTTTAGTCTCACTAGCTGGTGATGCCAGCCTCTCCACTTGGTTTGAGGATTGCGCTGCACACCATAGTACTCTATAGTAAGTACACAGAATTCTTATTTCCGGATGTCCTAGCCTATTTAGCAACACCAATTAAGAGCTACAACGACTAGGTATTCTATAGATATAGCTACTATATACTTTCAATTGTACTATTTGATAGGCTACCTAGTATGTAATTAAATATTCATAACTTAAAATATTAAACATGTTAGGTATATATGTTGTATTTTGTAGACTGGTTTCGTATGATGGTAAAAGGTACATAGGAAAACATTGGTTAAATGTAGTTCAAGTGGGAAGAGCGACATAGGTAGGTGGGCTAGGCCATTCAAGACCTTACAGGATTACGATCAAACCTCGTATCGTATCGAAAATCATCAGCAAGCTCCAAACTGAACTTGTTAGTCCTCGGCCAAGGTCGCCTGTCTTCTCGTATTCCATCGATAATATATATCCAGATAATATGCCCACTCATGTATCGCGAGTAGCAGAGCGGTAAGGTTGGGTACAGTAATAGACTTCATAATATGGAGCATTCGCAACTAAAGCTTGAAAAAGGTAGACGTGGGTGTGAAGGTTGATCGGTTACACTCAACTACGTTACTTTTGGTAGCCCACGTAGCCAACCTACCATCGTATAATAAATCACAAGGGAGTAATAGAGATTATTGTAAACATGCATACACGCGAACTTTAGAATTCAAAGCCATGGACGGATACCACCGTTGTTGCACGAAGAGGTCAAAAACACAAACGTAAGTTAGCTCTAATGGATAAATACCATGTTGTCTATAGTGTCGGGGAGCATGAAGCTATACAGCCTTAAAGATGAGCTGTCACACGTGCCTGAAACATTGACTTGCATATTATGTATCCGGTCACACGAGTGTGAGACTCTGCGCGAGGCTTCAGCTTCGACGTTCAGCTTACCCGTATTCACCGTATCTGATATAGTACTCCGAGACAGCTATACGAGCCTGGAGCAGGCGGCAACTAGAACCGAGGCTATTCGGACATATTAGCTGTAGATCTCTCACTGGGAATAGGGGTTCAGTCCTTCATCTCCCCTTCACCCCCCAGAAGATTATTGCAATTCGAATATCACTCCAAGTCCTTTTTATATGGGTTAAGGAGGTCATCGGCTTGTGATTGGGTATTGTTCAATACTCATACTTGCAATCTAGAGTTCCTTAGGGGTGAGATATAGACAATTTATCAGTACTGAACCAACAGGTTAAACTGGGTGCCATTCGTATGAACCATTAGCTATTAGTATATAGCTCTACCCCTATTTATTATCCTGATGGCTCTTTCCATTGGTTCGGTGAATACACATCGGTATAATACTATGAGAATCGAATAAGCACGGAGCTGCGTTTACTCTAAGGTGTGCAAATCATCAGCGAAAGTAGATATACTAAGTGTCACGAACCTAGTATACGGCAGGTATAGACTCTTGTTGTTGCACGAGGGGTCTCAAGGCTACGTGAGACTAACCTAGATACATATACAGGAGTCTCTTTGTCTCCATGCCTTGTGACACTAAGACCTTGGGGACAAGGGCTTAGGGGCAAGGCCCTAGAGAGATATTTAAATCACAATAATATTTTACAGAGTAATAGAGATCATGCAAAACTCATTTAGCGAAGGAGGAGAGTTATAGCTTATATGTCTGAATAGCCTCGCTTCTCCTTACCTAATCGAATCCCGGTCTCTTTCGTACAAATGTCTCGGCGCGATGGCTATGATTAGGTCCATATAAGCAAGTTAAAGTTTAAAGCTTTGTGTAATGTCTTATACACATTAACTATATTCGTGGCCTAGTCTTAAGCACGTGTGATAGTAGATGCCTCACAGTTTCATACTAAATTTATCATAGTATGGCTAGCTGTAAGGCTATTTTTAGCGTTGTTAATTAGAGTCACAAGTATATAAAAGTCTCGACGATATCTTGCAAGGTATCCAACTATGCACCTACGTGAGAAATCACCTAATCATGTCGTTACCTGGCTAAGCATGTGTCGCTCCACACGCATGAGCGAAAGGAATAACCCTGTCGAACGATAACCGACGAGGTCAAACCCTCTTTAGTACTTACTTTTCGCCTGGGCTCTCTAAAGCGATGCTCTGAGATGGCATAGCTGAATAGTTTCCCGACCCATTCTACTAGAACTCGGAACTTGGCGCATAGCACGACACTTTATCATTCCATCTTACAGCCGAACTTAGCCCAGATACGATATGATCGTTATCCTTACCATTAATATCCATCAGGTTCCTATCCCTATTTCCCTCTCGTCTTCGTGTCGTACCTCCCTTCAAGTACTCTGTAGCCAAGACTCTCTCAGCTAGGCGATCTAGGTCTCTGAAATCTTCCCGGTTCAAACGCATTGCTGCGGCCAGGTTCGGGGGTCCGTGTAGCCGTCTCGCGCATCTCGTTGCCAGCAAATATGACGGCAAAGCCTTCACCCTTTAAACACCTCGCATCATAGAGCAGCCCGAAGTGCACCGCGAGTTTCCCATGGTGCGCCTTCCGAGGGCCTGGTGGCGAGCTTGACGACATTGCTCGTATCTTCTTTCTCGCCCGTAGACCAACCACAGGTTCCATATGGCGCAAGATTTAGCTTCAAGAACAAGATTTGCCGAGCAGTTATAATTAGACGTGTAAATGAGACATGTGCGACCCCTAGTCTCGATTATTTAAACGCTGCTTTCTTTATCCTATGCTAGGTCGCGGCCGGTTTTAATGTACGCTCGCGCAAAGCTTTCCTAGATCACGGTTGCTATGCAGTAATTTTTGCTCCCAAAACCCGTTCGCTATGTGGACGGCAGGGGAGATTAAAAGACTAGACCGCCATCTTGTAATGTCTCTCGATTCCCGGCCCCCTTTACTTCCATCGGGCTGAAATAGGTGATTATTATCCATCAGAAGCATGGGATCTATTGATGCATCATTCACGACAACACGGATAGCATTTATGCACCACTCATCTCCAGGCATGATCTTGACCTCCTGTAAACGAAAGATATGCAGCCAACCAAGCCGCCCCAGTGCTCTCCAAAGAGACGGTTCACCTTCTGCCCTCTTATGCCTCCTGCTCGTTGCAAGACCTAGAGGTTTCGCTCCGAAGGACGATTCGATACTACTCCTATCGCCTTTAGCTGTCCCTAGAGGCATAGTATCACTAATAGGCCAATGCTATTCACGTTCCATGTAAAATACGGCGTGTTCTGGATTTAGATGGGAATGATTTTCCAGTTCTATCCCGCTGGCGCTGTCTTCGTAGTGGGGGAGGTGAGATGCCGCAATTCGTGACACAGGGGTTGCATGCCACCCCAGGGAGCATCTCGAAAATGCTATCGTGTATATGGTAACTACATATATGAAACTAGAACAGGTCCGCACAGAAATAAGAGAAATATAACGTCAGGCTATCTGTAGTTGAGTTGGTCCCACAGATAAGTATCACATAGGCTTGCCCTGGCTTTTGTATGGTAAGGGTGAGAGAGCATGTTGAGCATTATAAGTTTCATCTACACTTAGTTGCCTCGGGCTTATCGCTACCGAACTCTGATGGGACTTATAGGATGCTATAAATAAATAGCAGGATAGACTGCAAGCTTCTGAGAAGGGATGTATGACTACTTTATTTTACATACAAATGTTAAGGAGTCAGTATAGAAGCCTCTAAGACTAGAGGTTCTGCCATCTCAAATTAGAGTCGCCTATACTACCCCATGAAAGCTGGATAGGATCATGAATTAGGGTCGTTCCCGCAGCCTTTGCTGAATGATTAAGCGAGTAAAGGTGATAGTCTAAATAATATATATATGAATTATATGTAGGTCTAGCTACTTAGATTTTAAACGACAGCATTAGCACAGCAAATATATTAATTAATTAAGTAGATGGGGCAATGAATGTCTTGAGAGATACGTGCACCCAAAGCATCTGGTAAAGATAATACGGGAGTCCTGCTCTACTAAGTTGTATCCTTATCCCCTCGCTGCTATTGGAGTTTCAAAGCAAATTGCATTGGTATGCCTGCCACATTTGACACAAACCCCAGGGTGCGGTGGGCAACAGACTCTTGTTGTTGCACGAGGGTCCCTAAAACACCTATGTGAAGCTATCTTGACTGATACAAAAGTCTCGTTGTACCCTGTGACAACATTGATACAAAACCCCTTCGAGAATAAAAGTAAGACAGCAGGAGGTAAGGCTTTTCTTGGGCTCCTGTGGAGGTACCCGGGGTACCTGTAACCCGGGGCTTGTTCGGCCTCTTAGTTGCAAAATCTGATAACCTTCTCGCTGATAATATTGCCTCTAGAAACGCAGCAGTTCTTGAAATTTGTTTGGTTCTTTTTGTTGGGACCACTATCGCACTATGCCCAGGAAAAAGGTCTTGATTAGTTAAATGAATACCGATGGATAGATCTTTATTAAGCCAACGTCTGTAGAGCAGAACTAAGGATTAGAATTGCAAGAGAAAAATAAATGCTACCTACGGCTTTTATGTTACACGGACCAAGCCAGGTGCCTACGCTTGCCAGCCTTCCGTCCAGACATACAGCCTCCCGGCAAGACACGCAGCCTTAAGGAGCCGCAACTATTGGTCGGCAATTATTACGGGACTCGTAAGAGTTATAGGAGCCTCGTATTACGGACTGGATCTAAAACAGCCAAAGGAGGGGTAATAGCTAGAGGCCTAAGGCACTAGCCTCCGGGCCGTCTATAAATATAAAGCGTAGGTCGAGGTTGTATTAAAGGATAGATTTAGAAGGCTAATAGACCTTTTAGATCTAAATAGAATTATTAGTTGAATAGAATACTGTTCTAAGCCCTTATTACATAAGCCCTTGTTACATTTTATACTACGGTTGGTGTTGATTAAATTAGTGCCCATAATTTCTTTGCAGCAGATCCGGCTCTGCCCGATGAAGTGATGCCTAATTAACTTCTCGGTCGACATGCATTAGCACTAACTGTTGTAACTTTTTAGTGGTTTGTTATAGGAGGTGGCCAGTTTTCTGATGTTGAATTGGCATATGGATGTGCTAAATAGTAATCTGGGTGTTAACAGTATTTATGTGATACTTACAGTGCTAAAGCTTTAAAAAGTAATTAGAATATGTGGCCAATTTTAAAAGTTGGTCGAACGGTTCTCTTAGGACTTACCGAGGAGCTGTGACTAGTATAGGGAGAATAGTCGAGACACGCATTGTGGTCTTGGTTGACAAAGTGCAACTCGGAGCGGTTTAGATTGACGGGAGGAGTTCTATGATCCGGCCGTCGAAAATGGAGGGAGCTAATCAGCCTAGTTACATAGGCAAATGACGAGAGAAGTCTCCATTGTAAACGGGTAGAAAGTCTGAGTAGAAGATCAAAGATTAATAAAGCCTTTCATTCCTGAGCTAAGATACCTGACTGCGCTTGCAATTCACTGGTTAAGATATCACCAAGCCCCTTTAATACCATTAGACCTATGGAAGGCAATCAAGATCCTTAGGTGTAGCTATAGTCTCACCACCATTTGAGAAGAGTATTAGTAGTATCAGCCTTTGTCATCCTTAAAAACATTATGGTTTAACAAAAACGTCTCTGCTGCAGTTCCGGAAGCGTTCATTGAGGTGGAAAAGACGCATCATGCAGCATTTCAGCAAACATGCGCCTCTCGGGTTTTAGGGATACAATATTATCCTGTTCGTAGCAAGACAACTGCTCGTTCCTATTCCCACCGGGATATTACCACATTCTTGTGGGTGGAATGCGGTTAGGTGTGACAAGAGCTTGTGTTCCAAGACTTGGAACTGTGTTCATTTTCAGGTAATTGTTCTCTTCGGGCGCAAAGGGTCCTAGGTTTTCTAAATTATCACTCGACGTAGCCTCATTCCTTGCCCCTCGCCCCTCATTTATTGTCGTTGCTTGACGGCCCGTGCTTTTAGCATGCCCCTTTCTGGATGCCCCGATCGTGGGACACGAACCGTACCATATTCGCCATTCATTGTGCGGGCGTTGGTAAGTAAGCTTGCATCAGGTTTAATTATTTTCTTCAAGCCATTATTATACTAATAGAGTCGCGTTATAACTCATACAGGGCAGCTTTTGGAGGCACTAGGGAATATAGACCTCCATTGCGTGTCAAGCGAAAACGGCCGACAACAGCTCCCGAATCTTTCGTTTCCCATATTATACACTCATAGTACATCTATTTCCTTACAAAGCACTTTTGACTTTGCTTTCAGCATTTTTTGCGGCTCCTTTGATAGTGCCTTCAGCTTCCTTCGCAGCACCTTTGGCCTTGCCGGCAAGCTCTTCGGACTCGGCCTTCATCTTGCCTCGGATCTCCTCGGCGGTGCCGGCGGCTTTGTAGTTGGCCTGGGTGGTCTTACCCGTTACTGTCTCGGCAGCTTTTGCTGGTGAGGGGTGTTGTGTTAGCGACAGGAAGATCCTTGTAGGGGAACGAGAGGAATGGTAAGGCAGGGATATGATTCGGACGACTTACAGCCTATATTGATGCCGTCGACAAGCTTGTCCGAGACCTTGCGGTCAACGGTTTTTATTGTGTCCTTGGCGGTTTCTGTTATCGTCTTGCGGGCGGCGATGCTTGTGGTGAACTGGCGGGGCGCCTGAACCGATGCAACTCGCGAGATGAGAGCCACGCGGCGGACAGCTGCTTCTGTTAAGAACGACATTTTGAGATGTGTGTATGTGTGTGCGTGTGTGATGTTTAAGAGGCGTGCTGGAGATATGTGGTACGGTGAGCGATGAATGGTCGATGCATTCGAAGGCGAGGAATTTGTGTGCTGTTGGTGATTGATTTGCTTGGTTACTGAGAAGCTTGAACAATGCACAGGAAAGAATTGGTTTAATATTGAATATTAAATATTAAGCATCACAGGCGACCTAGAAAAAAAGACAAAGACCAATCCGTTCCTACTTACTCTGTCCGCCCTCGATGATGATGTTTTGTTGATGTCATAGTGCTACGGCTGTCTCATGGCTGATTGGCTGGTTTCGAGAACATGCTCTCGATGAGGTAAAATGCGGGGAAGGCTTGATTGGTCTCGGTGATCATCGAGCTCTGTAGGTACCGTTCCGCCATAATTTAGTGGGCATTAACCTATAGATGACGTTTCCAATGGGGCCATGCTAGCTGCTTGGTGCTGCTGCCGCTGTGCTGCCGCCGCCGCGCTGCTTGCTGATTGAAAGGTCCTGTGGGGCTGAAAGGCTGCAAGCCGCTGAATAACCCAGCCCGGAAGATTTGCAGCGGGTAATTATTGCAACCTCAAATGACGCCACGCTGCATCGTGACACGTGAGGCCGCCTTCATCATCCTGTCTACATACTTATGTAGACATGTACCTCAGTATACCTAAGTAGGTACCTATGGGTATCCATACCTACCTACCCATCTAACCTGCCCTATTGTTTTCAACCTACCTACCTATGTACAGTATTGTAGAGGCTTGCATGTGGGGGACCCCTCGAACGAGAGAAATACCGAGCGAAGGCCAATTTATAGCCAACTCAATCGGCTCTCGCATCCTCGGCAGGGTTCTTGATCCAACCGGCCTCAGCCAGTGAGCGTCCTCGACCGATGATGGCTCCCAATCTTCGACGGTACCAGGGCTCCTGATGTTGGGGTATAAATACTTGCATACCTCCCGGCAGCCTGCTGGAACGTTCCAGAACTCTGCACGGACTGGCAGGCAGGTCAAAACCATGAAATGCGTATACATTCCTTGTAGCCCGCCTGCCTGTACATACATAGTTGTGTCGACCATGTTTTGAAGTATCTCGGAAATACGCGTGCAGGGTGCTTCTCTCCCGGTTCTGCGGACCTGTCGGCAATTGGCACCCCCCAAGCGCTTGTCCTGCTGGTCCCAGGTCGATCCGATAAGCAGCGCATTGAAAAGAAAGGGAAAAGGGTCAAGCTGCCGGCCGTGGCGGCCGTGCTACGGGCCTGTACGGGCCTGTACAGTATACTACGTATCCCATGTTGGATATCTTGGTGTCCGGATGACGTGGCCGTTCTGGATTTCTTCTCGCCCTATAATAGGGCTCGGCCGCTCATGTTGTCCATGCGGTCCTCGTGCTTTGGAGTCGAGGCCACGATAGATAGGTAAACCGACTGGCGCTTGTTACCCTATATGTGCTCGTTTCAAATCACATCCATCCCCGGACGAGAAATCCTTGGTCCGGAGGCGTCGGTCGTGCTTATGCAGTGGATCGTTTTGCTATCAAGACACCAAACCAGGCCAGCGGCTGATGATTGGGTCGCTGGAGACGTTGATGCTTGCTATTTTAAACTCGCCAAAGCAACCATCAGTGTTCTACGATCAATCCGTCCTGGCGATTGGCTGCTTTGTGGGGTGCCATTTGTAGCGCAACTGAATAATATGACAGGAACAGGGTTGCGTCGAGCGTTCCTTGACCTGTCGGATTTATTAGTCTCTCTCCTGCAAGTGCGAGCTTAGTCGGCTTGGCCTTGCCGACCCTTGCAGTTCGAGTTTCTGGAAAATGTCAGGATATGGAAAGAACAGACCCTGGAAATAAGCAGCTCCAGCCCTGATCCTATGCCCAGCCTTGAAATTGGATGTAGGGAACTGCTGCTGGTTGGGGGAACATCCTCGGTACGGCGCTGGCTTTGCCTATATGACTTCTATTCCCCACTGAACGGACATGCTGTATGCATAGCAGCTGTCCGCTGGCAGCCCCGAATACCGAAATGCGGCGACGTCTTACACCAACAGAGAGCGTTGATCGTCATATTGCTGGTTCTTGAAGTACACTCTCGAGAGTTACGATCTCTTTAATCCTGGCCGCCAAGACTAAACTTGATTTTGGAACTGATACGAAGGTTACCATATTTTAAACCCTGCATATCGCGATAATGCTCGGCACTTCTTGGTTGCCCACGTTTGCTATAACGTGCTAGTATAGTATACTCGCTTACTAAGTAGCTTATCATCCTTTCCTACTGTATGTATACTACTTGACTAAAAGCTAAAATGTGTCTCGGGTAGCTATGGAGTGCTATGGGGTGCTATGAGGCTAGATCTCCTAAACAGGTCTAGTATCATATCATAATCGTGCAACTTCATTTCCCAAAACTTTGGGTCAAGCCTGTGGCCTGTGGTGTGTCGACCTGCATCGTGCCGTCTGGGCCATCCATGATGTTGAAGTGTTTGCACACCCGGTCGTCAAATCGCCCAGGTTGTTAGGAAAACGCCATTACAGCATACCTAGTATTGGCAGCGTAGGTAGTTACGTACAGTAGAATAGAACTACCAGGAGCAGGACTGAACCTGCATTAGCAATGGCTACAGTATGGGCTAGTCCGATAAAAGCCATTCTTCCGATTCTTCTAATGCTAGTGTAGGTATGGGTACTTACCTCTAACAGCTCACCATGGAATCCTTACAGAGTAGTACCTTTCCAATCGCATTATCATACACGTTTACAAAGTATGATGTATCCTACAAGCACTGCCGGAAAAGCTAGAAGTCCGTAAGTCAACCGTAGTACATATTTTTGGCGACGTAACACCGAGAGGCTTTATTCTGTGTTATATATAGACGTTAGTACCTTTCAAAAAGCAACCGATTTTTAGCTTCGTCGTCTAATCGGTTTCCAGTAACCAGGACGCCAGGACGCAAGGTCGACGGATGGCTGACGGGGGGACAACAATGACAATACCCATCAAAGCTGTAGCACTTCCGCACCCTCGCGCATGCTTATGCAAAGCATGGGGAAGACACCTTACAGGCTTCCCGTGGGCTCCGATTCAATGCGGTAGGCATTTGCCCTGGTCCAAGTGGCGACTACCCGGCCTAAACTACCCGGCCTAAGACAGCAAATCATTTAATCGATGCTGATATGGCTGAGTGGAAAAGGTCACGAGGTGCTGCCGGTGATTGGGTTCGGATTGGAATTCTGGCGCTCAATAATCAGAGCCCTGTCTAGGCTATGTTTCAAGCCGGCCTATAAAAATATCTCATCTAAATCATCCCGTCTCAGGAACGACACTGGATCCAGGACATACTGTATACTGTATTACCGTCGGCATAAGTGCCATGGAAGAGGACACTTCGTATACTGTGATTAGTGAGTGGATGCACTCAACTGGAATTCAATACCAACCACAGCCGCCTAAAACTGGTCATCCGCTGTGCGAGCCGGTAATGAGCGATATCTACGTGTACACGCCGCCAGGCCAGCCTCTTCGTACACGAAGCCGTGGACATAAGAGTCTTAACTTGAAGGTTTAAGGAAGAACCGGGAGAATGGATCCGTGGTCCTCCCGGACAAACGAGCCCAATGGCAATCAATATCCGCCATACCCAAAATCCAGAAGCTAATGCAGCTGTGCCGCTCCCTTGCTTAGCTTGGAGTCTAGAATAGCGCGGTCGTGTGGGATGTAGGTACACCGTACTGGCCGGGGTGCGCCTTGGTTTACATCACATATCGTAAGCCTCGACATTGGAGCTGAGTCTTATTTGTCTTTCCTTGCTATACTACAGATAGACTAGGTTAGGGAGGCTCTGGTCTGCCGTACTGCAATCTGTAATCATGCCCACGCACAGTATTACAAAACCACATCCCGATTCGACTCGAGGTAGCGACGTCGATCATCACGGGCGGAACGAGGATTTGCCTGCTGCTCACCGACGCGTGCTATTCTTACGCTCTGAGCTGCTGCAAGCACGTTACACTACAGACACCTAGACAGTAGGGCTGCTGCTTGGCATGGTCAGACTTTAGCACAGAATGCAACCCAATGTGGTGTTGAGCGAACGAGCCCCCCCTTGGGTCCAGCAGAGGTGCGTTCTATTGTCGGCCCGCGCCACAACGTGCATCATGGCAGCGGCCTTGATAGGCACCTCAGTGCGCGGAGGCCATTGCTGGGTTTGAAACGAGAGCGCCAAGCAATGATGATGGGTGTGCACCGTCTTACCGGGCCGCAAGCGTTCCCCGCGGATACTCCCCGGATGTCTCTCGGGCTGATGTTTCTCGGGCATGCCATGCTCGGGCCCCTTGCCTTGCAAGTCCTTGCCTTACACGCCGCATCCGCGACGTTGGGTCTGGCATGCTGTACTTCAAAGCGTGCCTAGTATGTTACTCCAAACCATAGTATGTTACTGATCCGACCCCATCATCGTGTACTCGACAGACCCCCCCCGACTATGGCGGCTGCGGTGGCAATGCGACACGTGTGGCCTGATTCTCGGCCAGCATCACGCAAGATTAGAAAGCCGAGCCATTACACCGACGCATGGTCAGCCAGCCGCATATACGTACAGTTCAGGACCTGTCATGAGCTGCCATGACCTGTCACAAACCACAAACCACAAGCCCCCAACCGTACTTTACGTGTATATGCCGCATGTCTGAATTGTCCGTATTGCATAAGCACCAATGACCGAAAACGGCTTTATCCATCCGGAACGGGAAAGGCGAAAATTGCCAATCTCCTATACGTACACTACGCTACTAAGGATGGATGGACACGGACCTGCTGTAGTCGCCCCATGGTCGTCCAAACCATCACTGTTCGCGTCGATTGAGCTAGAGTTTGCCAGATCTTGCCTACGCTAGACAAGGGCTGCTTGGCATGGCGCGCGACTAGACACGTTCTAGCTGGGCGGAAATAATTTGATTCATCGAACTTTTTTTCCCTGGTATATTGTTTTTTTTTTTTTTTATTAAGACCACGATGTTCGTTTGTTGAGCTGGATGAGATTCAGTCGGTGCACCCATGGCCTCGCCTGCCTTGGCCAGCCTTCAGTTTTATGATCGGCATACCCTAGGATACATACCGGTGGATGGGGGGCTGAGCCACAGCCGGCAGGCAGTTATGCCCTCAACTTTATAGTCGGCATCGTAGAGCCAGATACGGCATCTTCCTTCCAACCCAAGGATCAATTTTCTGACAACGCTTATATCCGGTATACTCACCGCATTGCTGACACCGAGGCCGACTATACCTATCCTTTTTTTGATAGTCGAGAGTCGGCACTAAAAAGCACACGGCTAGCATACTGCTCATATTTAACTGCACACTAGCCAAGCCGAGCCAAGGTAGCTCTAATGATGATATTTCCCTTTCTAGACGAGCATTCCCCAGGACTCCTGGGCGCATCGTACCACCCGTCAACAGCGACGGTGCTGTGTATGCATTCGTTCAGCTTTGGTGATACCCATGGTCAGCGACGGCCCTCATCCTAGAATATAGGAATGTCATATCCCTCCCTCATACGTCAGGACGTTTCGACGCCATCCATGGATTCCCATGCTTGGGCGACGGGTTACACTACATGCCCATGGCCAGGGGTGATATTAGTGTAACTTCCTATCCTCCCAGGATATCCGACAAACGAAGTGGAGGGTCGGGAACCATAGTCCTGGTAACCTACCCTAGCAAGCTGGGTATAACCCTGGCTAGATATATGATGCAGTGTATAATTCTCGTCCGGAATGGTGGGCCAGAGTTACCCCAACATCCAGACCAGGTGACCAAACATGCATTTCGAGTCTACTGTCTGTGGAGACGTTGATGTGTGCGTGTCGAGTTGGTACAGCAGTACCTACCATCTATCTTGGGACCACAGGGGCCAGAGATCCGAGGTTGAGTATTACAGTACCCAGATGCTGGTTTCTCTGGTGGCGCCCATGGCGCTACCCATCACGGCTCGTCCCCCGAGCCCCCCTTAGGACGATTATCCTGAACGTGGAGTGACGAGGGGGCTGCAGTCCACCGCATTGGGATCGTTCCTCTTAGACTAAGCCCAGCCCTTGACGTCTTTGAAGACGGTCAAAAGTACATCCCTTCTGGTCATGTAATCACCCTGGGTAGATAAAACTTACGTACACTCAACCTTTGGAGGGGTCCAAGAGATCTTCATGCGCCTTCAGCTCTATTTACAGCCGGTACAACCCTCAACTCCTCCCATATTAGCAAGAATCTCCTCAGAGTGAGTCAGTCTATCACCCTATCTGTCTAGTTTATATCACACAAAACTTCAAGGTTTACATCTCCAGTCCAGCAAACCAAAAACTGTACAACCACTTGTCTGCCCTTCCACTACCGCCTGATTCGCCTACTCAATGACTGGCAATTGAACGACGTGCCTTAAGTATCCGGCTAGCCAAGAAATTCCTGACTGGTCTCCTTTCTTCAGAAACATGCATATAGTCTTGCCACGTACTCTCGGCCATACTGTACGGAAACGTCGCCACGGTCATCAACCATCAACTGTTTCGAAGCCGGATAAAGTACTACGCAGGACGCCGCCATCTTCACACCCTTCACCACGAGACTTCACAATGCAGAAATGTTGTTGTTACACGCAGGAGGTGCTATCAGTGTTCAACCAATGCTCACCGCGCGGATATATATGCGTTGTGCTTTGTTTCCCTTGCGATGATGGTCGACGGGAAGATGCAGTACATCATATTCGACAGTCACTCGCGCGGCTCGCCAATAGCCGTCCGATCTTTGCCGGCCGACTGCACACTGAAAATGGTAGAGTTTATCTACGGCGGTCATGTGCTTTCGATATTCCATTTGAGGTTATACCCACTGAAGTTGAGAATGAAGTCGACTATGAACAACTCAAACGCGACGAGTTCCCTCCAGCAACATTCATCGACGCTCGTTACGGCATCCCGGGTCTCGCAGGTCCCAGTTGCAACCCCATCCCAGTGTCAAAGGTGGACGTTGCCTTTGCCCGTGGTGGACTATTCCTTTCGATATTCCTTCAGCATGCAATTACGGATGGAGGTTCATTGTCAGTTTTCCTCGAAGCCTTTGGAAACCAAACCCGAAATATTTCAGACAACCTGCCCTCTGAGCAGAGACTTCGGGTTCCAAACCATAGGTTGTACAACGCCGCGAGCCGCAAGCTCCCAGAAACGTCCGCCACATTCAAAACATTGGTGGCGAGGTGTCCCGAATACGCAATTCTCCCAGATCTCAGCGGCCCAACCCAACCGCGGATGCAGACTATCGGTCGACCGATATCGGGCCTGAATAAGATAGGCAAGATATTCGTCTTTACCTCTGACCGGCTCAAGGTACTCCGAGAGCGTGTTAGGAAAATGAACCATTCGGATAGACTACCGACGGCATATATGAGCCTTGCGACTCTCGCCTTCGCGCACATCACGAAAGCCCGCATCAACACCGAGCCAACTATCACTGGAATCGAACCGACTCAGACCGCAGAGCTATGGAACTCGGTAAATTGGCGGAGAAGAGCTTTCCCTGGTGCCACCAACAATTACTTTGGTAATGCAGTCTTACCAGCAGTGACGAGGGTAACACGAGAGCATGTCAACGCTGCTACGAACAGTAGTGAGGCTCTTGCGCACCTAGTGCCTTTTGTCAAAGCGTCGATCGACGAGGTAGACGAGGACTACGTCAGTCGGCGTATGTCGATGATGTCTCAAGCGCCCGACCCACGTATGGTGGGTGTTAATTACGACCCTCGCTCACCAGAGGTGCTTGCGTTCAACACATGGCGCCACTTCGGCGCCGACATTGAGTGGAATATCCCGGGCGTGCCGGTTACCAAGCCGGACACCATCAGGAGAGCGACAGGTGGATTTGGGCTCGGCACTGCGCTTATTCTACCCGCCAAGAAAGATTCCGGCAAGCAGGAGCTATTTGTGAGCTTGACAGTCGACGCCATGGAGGCGCTTTGCCACGACGAAAGATGGATGAAATGGGTGGACAGGATCATTGGTTAATAGAGCATGATGGATGCATGGTTACTAACGAACGGCGCATTGGAAAGATAACTATACCCCCTTGGAATTGATACATGTCCTGATTTCCCGTCAAGCTCGTCCCACCATGTGCTTATCGTGGAGGCCTCATAATCTGATTCGTATGTGATTTGCATGAGATGAGTGCCCCTCTTCACGATTACCTAAATAGTGCTGGTACCGTGACACTAAATGGAGTAACGTTAGTGTATACTGGGTAGATAGTCATATGCGCTTTTCGCATTTCGCCGTAACCGCAGCTGAACCATCTATCCCTATTTTCATCCCCCCTGGGCTCGCACATACTAAGCAATAATGAACATATCGCCCTTTGTCCGACTTGGCTGGCGTCATGTGCTCCAGTATGCAACGCCGTAAGGAGAGAAGAGACTCTAGACGACCCGAGTATCCTAGACCTGGGGTTACTCATGTTTCGCCTATGTACGTAATTTGCCATTTCCATAGTTCTGTTAGCGAGGTGCACATAACGCGGGACGCTCCGCTGAATACCACATAATACAGGCTAGGGATACTCAATACGGGTGGGTATAGAGATGGGTCGGCGGTTCACCATCAGCAGGCCCCAGCGGTTATTCACATATGTGCCTGGCTAACAACTGCAGTACGGTATGTACAACATATGGGGTACAGATCAGTCTTATTGGCAAACGGGAGGTTCGCATATATCTCACAGGCCCCGCCGAGGCGACGGCGGCCGCCTGGAGCGCGACCCAGCACAGGGAGCGAGGGAGGCAATATAAGTATGAGTCTACAAGACCCCGGGCCAAGCCAGAAGTGGCCAAGCTCGTAATCACTTGAACGTGTATAGTTTAAAGCCATCTGGGCAGAGAATCTGGCATACGAACTCTCCTCTGATGGTGGGGGTAGAGGGTGTAGTCTAGCGTATCCATAAAAGTCCCGATGCTAATTACACGCCTCATCCTTCGGGAAATATCGAGTGTCTACCAATAGGTAGCTCAATCAGGGACTAACAACTTTAATTATCGGATGCGTGGATCCGGATATCCGGACTCCAAAGAATGAGAGGGAAAAATGGGACTACGGCCGGGTATCCTCGACGGTCTCATCCGGACGTGTACATCTCTTTCAGAATATCCGTTGGACCATAATGAAAAAGAAAAACATGCATATGCACACTTTTATCGCTGCGCACACTACTCCATAGTATATGTACGATCCCTTGCATCAGAAGCCAAGACATCACAGGACCCAGAAAACACGCAAGGGGTTCATCGCACTACGCTATTTAAACAGGGCTTTCGAGGTCAACGCCAAGAATTACACACCATGCCAAGACTTGAACTCTCGCCGTCTAGCAACAACCCTGGAAGTGTTGAGTGTTACCAGCACTATCTAGGTAAAGAGGCTGTTTAACAAGCTTCAGGGGCGTTTTCGGTCCACGCCGTTGTTGCCTAATCTAACCTGTCATGTCACGGGCCGTTGTGCAGTTCGCCGTTTAGCTCGGCCCAGCCACGATCAGAAACTGCGTCGGTTAGTCTATTAACGGGTGAACAATAAACAGCGAAAAGATTGACTAGTTATCTAATGACTAACCAACTATGGCACTACTTAAGGGAGGGCCTACTTACATGAAGAACCAAGTAGAAGACTGTTTTGAGTAGCACGGAGACAATATTCGGAGTGAAGACATTTATAGATCGCTTTTAAAACACTTGGAGACTAACGGGCCATAGCAGGGGGGAAGTCGCCTGACTTTACTTACCCAGTTGTAAATATAATTATTAACTAATTACTAATCTTATAACCATGGCTATAGTTCGCCTTGGAGATGTAGTGATTATTAAACTACCTAAGATGGATTATGATCACTAAGCTTAGCGTATGGCGGCCATAAAGCTAAACCTCACCAGTTCTCCCGTAACAGCACGCAATGAATGCTACTGTTGCGTGTATTACCAATGCAGCAGTCAGAGGGGCGGGATTCAATTCGGCACTTTGGTTGTTGATGTATCACAATTGTCAAACGCGGAGGCTTCCTTTCTCCTCCCCTTGGGGCATATGTGTATCCATACAACAGGGTGATGTCTGTGTAACATCCTCATCATACCAATTTCGGTGATCATCAAAAGGTCCCCTTTCAAGGTGGGTAGGTGATTGGCTACCCAACATTCTTCATCGCCTCCCAACGTCTCTTAGAATCCTGCCTTAGACATGAAATAACTAAGCTGTACAGGGATGGCGGATAATACTACATCTCGTGATATCTGATACATCATGTCTACATCATATCGTGCCGCGTACCCGTCAAGTACCGGTCGGCGGCGCTAAGCTTACAGCACTCATACATATCCAGGTAGGATGGCGCGGTGGTGACACATCGAGACAATAGTAGATGGAGGCGTGCTCTAGGTGCTCATCAACATGCACTACATAGTATTATATACGTAGTATATACATCGCGCATATACTACTAGGTATCAAAAGTAGTGAACGATCCACGCACAGTGCTTTAGAAATATCGCGGCACCCATCCGTCGGGCCGAGCCGCTGAGTTCTCGGAATACAATTTTCGGTCAGTTGGAGAATGCTTATACTTACCAAACTCCGCATTATTATGTAGCGTATAGTATAGTAATGAGTTATATAACTTGGATGGATGAGAACCCTTTTCCCCAGCCTGGGTCAGGGTGATGTTACCGAGTTTTGACCCTCATCTCTTCATCTGAAGGTTCGAAAATCGGATGGCCCAGGGCATACGATTTTTTGATGCATGGGATCTTGCGAGATCCTAGCTAGAGCGGGGAGGCGGGGGTTTCAGGAGATAAGGAGCTCGTGGCCAGCTTCCGAAACCAACCAAGTTGAGGTGGAGAGAACCGACACTTATAGCTTCGTAGTATACATAGTACTTTTGTCTCCAAAAATAATTACTAGGATAATTACCGGCATATGATCTGCCTCAAGAAAACACTCTGAGAGCATTCGCACGAGTTTGGGTTGTGCGGCCACTACTCTGTCCATCAAAAGAACGACCATACACTGCTAGATGTAGCTAGCAACACCGTTTTTCAGCGGAGGCTTAGCAGAAGACACAATCTATAGCGTCTTATTTCAAGCGGTCAGTCTGTCCGCTTACAGAGCACTAGGCCGTCACATGGCGCGCACGGTTGAAGGCTAGCCCCATGTGCGAGGGTGCAGCCACAGGTCTACGTTATCTAGTATACGACGCTGACACCGAGTTTAGTTACACATATCGTCATGTGCCAGACTACCAACACTAGATAATGTCTCACAGCTTTCCCTCCCTACTTCCCCACAACAATTGCCGATCTTGCTAATTAGTCTTCCAAAGGCCTGTCGATTAGATGGCCTCACTTTAGCTTGTTCCTTCGATATGGCCCCGTACTTGGCAGCCAAGGACCCAGCATCTCCCTGATCCTGGGGAAATCTGTGACCGCGGAGCCCAGCTTCAGTTCCGACCCCAGGTTATCTAGGAACTTCTTGTTTAACGGTATAGGAAACGGCCGACAACCGACGGGACCTGAGACAAGAGGCTAACCCGTGCTGACCGCTTTAGCTTTTCTTAGAATTCCCATGTCCTGCGATTGGCTGTATGAAATAGAACTTTAGTCAGTACTAAGGCACGTTCTGCCGAAAGAGGCTTAGAAACAGCATACGCCATGGGGGCGAAGCACTACAAAGCAACACAAAAGTCATTGATAGACATGGTTTCATGAAGCTAAAGGCGCTGACCGTTGTTGAGGCCTAAGTTTAGACCATCTGGCTTGAATTAGAATAATATTTGTCAATCATCCATGACTACACATATAATACGGAATACGGAGACTGAGGACGATTTACGGATAGTTACAGATTATAGCTACTTATACATGGTCCTAAAAACTGCCGATTTCGAGAGCATGGATGTTTCTAATATACTAGGACACACAGATTGTATTCTAGTTTTTTAAGGAAAGCGGTTCTCGAGAATTAATAAGCTGGTGTCACGTAAGCTAATTGTTGGGGTTTAAGATTGCACAAGGCTCGAGGCTGCACTATTAAGAGCCGTTTGATATAGAATAGTCTATAGATGTGTTCTAGAACACTTAGGGCGGAAAGGGAGGAGGGCCAAGGCCCTAGTATCAAAACGCACACCTCTCATGATACTACTAACCTATGGTATATTTTCAACACTCGTTGTTGTTGTTGCGCGAAGTGACCCTACTCGACTTGCAGCAGTCCATGTCATAAGCAGGCGGTTACAATATTACCAGAGTCATAGCATCCTTTAAATATGCTTCAGTAAAAGGAGCTACTTGACTTTCCAGCTCTAACCGATCATTATCATTCATGCTATAGAAGTGACATATTTAGCCAAAACTTCAAGCTCTGTTTGCTGCTTAATCGTCCAAGTGCCGTTTTGTCCTTACGTAGCTCTCGCCGTCTGAAAACTGCCTGCCTAGATACACGCAGCCGTCATCTACAACGCCAAGAACGACTAATCGAGGTAGAGGTATGTCCTGTCTGGAGTAGTTTATATACTCTTTAAAGAATTTCTTCATAGGGGTAGTGTACTAGGCAACATACGGCCAAGTCTTCTCGGATTCAACGCCTTTAGGATGCTTTTACTAATAGGTTGCTTTCGACTTGGATTTAATCACAAATTGGAAGCCAAACTAGGCTGGGAAGATGAGGCAGAATCAAGGATGACATTGTCCCTGCCGAGTTTGAATCAAAACGTTCAAAACAACTGCTTCATGGGTGGCTCCAATACTCGTTATCGAAGAGGGGAAACTTGGTTGCTTTGATTGCCAATTCTAAAAGACCACTGGTCTAATTGAGTAGCTAGCACAACGATGCAGTCTAGCTTTCTGTCACTTCTAACCCTAATTTGTGAACCTTGGTCCTATTCTAAAGATTACTGTATATAACAAGGGCTTATGTAATAAGGGCTTGGAACAGTGTTCTATTTAACTAATAATTCTCTTTGGATCTAAAGAGTCCATTGGCCTCCAAATCCATCCTTCGATGCAACCTCGACCTGCGCCTCATATTTATAGACAGCCCGGGGGCTAGCGCCTTAGGCATTACCCCTCCTTTGGCTGTCTTAGATCCAGTCCGCAATACGAGGCTCCTATGACTCTTACAAGTCCTGTGATAATTGCCGACCAATAGTTGCGGCTCCTTGAGGCTGCGTGTCTTGCCGGAAGGCTGTATGTCTGGACGGAAGGCTGGCAGGCGTGGGCACCTGGCTTGGTCCGTGCGACACTGTATGCATACAAACTCTACATTTCCAAGGGACTCTTAAAGGTAGGGAATAAACCATCAAGATTTTATGTTTCTAAAATTTTGTAGGATAATAGTCCTAAGGGAAAAAAATCCTTAGTTATAGTTGCTAATATTCTAACTGGTGTTATGCTATCGTTATAAACTACTTTTCGTTGTCTTTAGGCATCGAGGTATCAATACATTAGCTTCGTCACATGTACCTATAACCTAGGTTCCAAAACTCTATCTTATTGCTCAGAAAATGTCACATTATTTTAGATATACTAGAGTGAGAGCGGTGTCTTGCTCAAGTATATATCGGTTGATTCTAGCTAACTACATCAAGGTTTAGGTTTTACGCAACAAGATAGTAGGCTAATTTAATTGTAGGATTTGAAGCGCAGAAGCCTATAGCTGGATAAGAGTTAAGTTTTACATAAAAACCCTTATAAATACAAAACAATGGCGTCTATACATATAAATAATATCTTGTTGACGAAGATACTTGTATGGATTACATAAGTCTCTATGGCTAACAACTAGGATACACATAAAAGGAGGAGTAATAATGTTATGAAAATAGCCATAAAGTATGAAGTTGACATCTAGCTACTATGGATTGTAGGAGATCCTCTAACGTTACAATGAGTGCCTCATCCCAGCAACTGCCCTGGTTATTACATATGCTCGGCGGAGAGCTTCACAATTAATAGGTTAGTTAGATGCTGGCCGTAGCTTAGAATGCACATCCTTTCTTATAGTGCCTCGCCTGAAACACAGGATACAATTATATCTAGATAGCTAGGGACTGGTCCGCGAAGTTATCTGGACACTCGCGCAACAACAAGAGTCAATGCTTACGCTTATACATGAGGTCGTGGTAGGGATATTTAAAACCCCAATCGAGGTGGGAAATCCTGCGGCAATGCGAACATAAATACAAAGGGTAAATAGCAAGGTAGGAATAACGGGGAAGGTTGCTGGTTTCGCGCAACAACAATTTAGCATTATTGCGATTTTATTTTTTTATTTTTGGTAATACATTAATACCTCCCTATTGATCAAGTCATTCCCTAATTACTTGAGCGATTTCGACTTTGAATGAATGCGTGGTTTAATAATGCACTTCCTTACCCCTACGCGGCCTGATTCAATACATAAAACTTAATTTCCATAAACGCTCTCGGTGAAAGTAGGGCAACTATACTCCCTCGGGCTGGCGGAGTTTCGCTATGTTTGGCGGAGTTGTGAGGAGCGGAGTTCATGTTTTGAAACCCCACAAAATGGACTTTGTCATATACATGCAAGCATATATAAATATAAAGGATATAACTCATGTAACCACTTGCTGCAAGCCACCCCCGACATTTTAATATAAAAAGCAATTGGACGAGATGATTATCTTATAAGGGATTAATGCACTATACACCTTTCCCCGAAACTCGTTATATAATTCTTAATGTCCCAGGCAGACAAAATGAGCTTTGATAAATTCAGGGCTATAGTTGTTGGTGGTGGGCCAGTAGGATTAACGGTAGCCCATTCCTTGTCTCGAGCTGGCATTGATTTCGTGGTCCTTGAACATCGATCTTCAGTCACAACCGATGTCGGGGCGAGCCTAGTCCTGTGGCCGCAAGGACTCCGTGTCTTGGCTCAGCTGGGCCTCCGTGAGCGTCTGGAGGGAATCGGAGCCGAACTGAAACGTACCAAAACGATGACCGCCGATGCCTACAAATACAAAGAAACATATGCCTTGGAAGTCGTGAAGAGGAAGTAAGCAGACCCGGACATATAAATACGCCCTTGGTGGCTTCTAATTAACCGTTTGCTTTAGTCATGGAATTCGTCAAACGGTCTTTCACCGAGCACATCTTCTAGGAGTGTTGTATGACAGCCTGAGCGAAGCTGATAAAGCTCGTATCCTCACCAACAAAAAGGTCACGGATATTGCGACCGACGAACAAGGAGTCACGGTCAGTTGTAGCGATGGCAGCAGCTACTACGGTCAGATTATCATCGGAGCCGACGGTGTTCACAGTCAAGTCCGTCGGAGTATGCGCGAATTAGCAGTGAAATCTGGGACATCAAATATAAACGAGGAGAAGCCCTATCTCTCTGAGTATAGGATCCTGTGGGGTACATTTCCTCGTCCAAATGATCTTGAGCCGGGCGATTCTATCGAGAGTCACAGCACAAATGTCTCAATCCAGTGCCTGACCAGCTACGACCGTTCGTGGATCTTCATATACGAGCGTTTAGAGAAGCCTACTCGCGATCGTGTCTCATATTCACAAGACGACGTCGAAGCACTCGCTGCGCGCTGCGGTGATCTCCCAATAAGCAAGACACTCAAGGTCAAAGATGTGTTCCCCAAGCGGTATACGGCCGGTATGGCGAATCTTGAGGAAGGGATCGTGAAGCACTGGAGCTGGAATCGCCTCGTTCTAGTGGGCGATGCATGCCACAAGTTCACGCCGAACTACGGTCTTGGATACAATAATGGCATCCAAGATGTAGTGGTGCTAGTCAACGAATTACACCAGGTGACGACGTTGGTCCGCTCTGGAAAGAGTACGCCTCCTCTCAGTGCCCTTACCAATGCTCTATCAAGGTATCAAGCCGCTCGGGTGGGATCGCTGCAGAAAGACTACAACTCGTCAGCCAGCTTGACGAGAATGTCTGCCTGGAAAAACTGGACGTATCGCCTATTCGATCGGTATATTTTTCCATCTATCCCTCGCTTCGACGAATTTATGCTCACGCACGTTGTGGCTAAAGGGATAAGTAACGCCTTCGTCTTCAAGTTCGTTGAGAGCGAAGAACACTATCAAGGGACTATTCCCTGGAAGCATTCTATGACATCACCAACTTGATGTAGTATACTAGGTAGCTTGCCTTAGCCTAGCTTTCTCGAACAGTTCCAGGGGGGCGGATGTTGAACTTATGTTGAATGATTCATTTTGTTATTTCGCGTATGTATTTTATAGTAGAAGAGCTTGTTCTTGTGATGCTTCGATTAGCTATACTATTACTCACATGTATATCTTTTGTCGAAACATCCCTCCCACCTAGCCGTAACGTGAAATATTACCTAATACCATGAATATATCAGGTACTCGTTATATAGCATCAAAGTTGCAAGGGACGGGCTATTTGCCTTATTCAACAAGTCCTCAGGCATAGGAACAGACTTGATCTACACTACGTCCCAGCAATACTATAATAAGATCGAGTTTGTTGACACGACGATATGTCCTTTAATGCCTCTCCCGACTTTAGAAATGATCGCTGTTAGCATTCAATTACTAGATTTAGCATATCTTTAGGCTCTTAGGAAAGTTACGCGCCAACGTGAAGCGAGAATGAGAGCTTTAGTTAGAGGCTTCCTAATGGAGGGTTAAGGGGGTGCGGCTCAAATTATCTTTTTAGCCGGCCGACAACTAAAGGGGGCTACGTAAGCTAAACGGAAGTGGTGGCCTTGGGAATATACTGGGAAAGATTTGATTACGTACTAACGACAACCGTTAGGTCGTGTGGGACAGAAACTGGGACCATAGTGTAGCATTCAAGGGCATCTCCATGTGGCCGAGACAGGCCTTTAGTGGTTGCATAACAGCATGGGGTGGTTGATGCGATAAGCCTGGATGCCGGGGGCAAACATCGGTTCAAATCTACGTATAGGTAGTGGCGGACGCTATTTGAAACAATCTCAACAAAGCAACACGGAGTTCCTTCTCCTCACCGAGACGAAATGCTGGTGAAGTCGTCGTGGGATGATCTCAGCTCGCCTCACCAGCTGGCTTCTGGCTCCCAAAACGTCCGACTAACAGCACGTTAACATATACCCAGCTATAATTAAAATTGCCCTCTTTACTGTGGGGTGTGAATAGCCAGGCGCCTTGATGCATGACCACTTCCCCCCGCGGGATGGATACCGCGAGTAACCTTATGCTTGCAGTCCAATGCAAACGCTCGCCAAGGAGTCATGACGTGCGAATAACGTGTTGATGCGTGACTTTCATCACGGGAATAAGATTTTCGTGAAATGTTCAGGAGAAGAAAGCGGGGGTTCGTTACGTATGGTCCGAGGTTGTGTAGATGAGTGTTTGGTGTCTTCAATGATTCCACGTGATCTCTCTCCCTCGGGGTTGAGTTCCTTGCTCTCTTGGGGAAATCGTATGTTTGATTCAATGGTCATAGGCGGAAGAAATTGATGGAAGGGGGAGGCGGGATGTCGAGCAGAGAGGGAACGCATACCTGGTTCGGGGCGTTTGATCTCCCTCATCAGATCATGATCCAGCCCTATCCCCGACTTTCACTCTCTATGGTAACGCGACTTTGACGTTCCCTGACAATATCAGCCGAAGCTCACCGTACGCCGACTTACTTCCCTGTCTGAGCCTTGGAATACAGAACAAACGGTTCACGACCGCAATTTCTTCAACCCTTGCAGGGGCTCGACCATTAACCACGAGATATCCATATACATTCTCTCGCAGAACATCAAATATGCGCTAAGATTGATTATTACAACGGATTCAATGTCGAATTCACTTAATATGAGGCTCAATAAGAGTCGTTATATGGCGTCATGTATTAGCCGCCGGCAAAATAGGTACCTTAATCTGCATTTCCCCAGACCATTCATTGATGCTCCCCCAACCCAATTCCGGCAATATTGAGCCTCAATAAGATGTGCGGTTATATGGACCGATTTCACGAATCGGTGAGGCCCAGGAAATGTCGACGCCTCCCATTTGGGCTTCTTAGCACGTAGGTAGATCGGCACGCGTATATAGTAGCAGTATGAGCTGGACTCGAGAAGCTCAGCTGAACCATCGTTCTTCAGCCTCTCGTAAACTCTACTGATCCCGAATAGCCAAGAAAACCCGATCTAGTTTATACTTTTCAGAAATGCTCGGTTCGACTCTCCTCGTCGCCCTCGCGGCGGCGGCCGGCGTCATCGCCTCCCCCTTGGATCTCATCACCCGCACGTCGCCCGGCACTGGCACAAACAACGGGGTATGGAAATTTCGGACTTTGTCTATGTAGACTTATTATGTATGCATGGCCAAGTACCACAGACTAACTCTTCTTTCTACCGGGGATATAGTTTTTCTACTCGTTCTGGACAGACGGCCAGGGCTCCGTGACCTACAACAACGGCGCAGCCGGGTCATACGGTGAGTAATTCATAAATCATACTCAAGATGGGGATAACTGACCCCGGGTATCGCAGATGTGACGTGGAACAACGTGGGCAACTTTGTGGCAGGCAAGGGCTGGAAGCCGGGCGCGTCCCGCGTCATCTCCTATAACGGGACCTGGAACGGCGCCAACGTGAACAGTTACCTCTCCATCTATGGCTGGACTAAGAACCCGCTGATCGAGTACTACGTTGTCGAGTCGTACGGCTCGTACAACCCGTCGTCGGGCGCCACCAAGCGCGGCACCATCCAGACCGACGGCGGCACCTACGACATCTACCAGACCCAGCGAGTCAACCAGCCCTCGATCGAGGGCACCTCGACCTTCTACCAGTTCTGGTCCGTCCGCCAGCAGAAGCGGGTTGGTGGCACCGGTGAGTGACACACAAGGATACATCAGACACCCTTCCTTTCGCCGACATGTCCGAGTCATGTATATGGCAGCTAACTGGACTGTTAAAAGTCACCATCCAAAACCATTTCGATGCATGGACGAATGCTGGCCTCAAACTCGGCAGCCACGATTACCAGATCGTTGCTACTGAGGGGTACCACAGCAGTGGTTCGGCGAGGATCGAGGTGCAGGCGTCCTAGCTGACTGGCCTGCTCTCGACAGCCATGAAACCAAGCGATGGTGGAAGTAGGCTGGTGGTCTGGCGTCGGCATGCGTTGCTGTGGGTGATGGAACGAGGATTTGTGTCCTCCTTTTTTGGCAGTGGAGAGGAGGATGGTGTACATAGCGTACCTACCTGGGTGGCTGAGAGTAAAACTTTAGGCTGCGCCCTGCCCCCCACTTGCTCATGCGGCGTGTGAAAGTTTCGTTTAATTCTTGTAAAAGATGTACGAGTTGAAAATTGAAGGGCGTAGAACGACCGTGGCCCCCCATCTGCTGGCTCTTATGGGAACTTACCTACTATCTAAGAAACAATTACAACAAAGAGATGTGCAGTAATGTGTCGGGTATAAGAACTGCTTTGAAACAAAACACTTACCAAGCACCTTGTCTTCCATATCCTTCCTAACGCAACTAGACTGTTTTGACATGAGCATCTAGTGAGCGGCTTCACGGCTAGGAGGCTCTAAGAGAATATGGGAACGTGAAGCATAAGAGGGGGGGTTTTTGATGACATACCCACATAGGACATAGGTACATGGGAGCCTATGTTAAGGAGCGAAGGTAAATTATTCCCAGGCAGCGAGAAACACTGCTAACAATGTATTCCAGGAACACACAGAATGTAGCGTCACAAGTTCATTCATATTCCAATGGCCTAAAAGGGCGCCTCGTATCCCCATTGACCAAGCAATGGCCTAGTCGCTCATTATGATACATTGTGGTTCGTCTTCGTCTTGAGTGGAAATTTTACATAGGGAAACCAAGCTTCCTCTTGATAGTACATTCATAATTTGTGTAAGGGCTCTTACGTCATTATCACTTCCTTTGCTTTTCGTCATTAACATGAAACCCCTGTCTAAGCCTCGACGAAGTCTTTGACGTTCTTCAGCCAGGCTTGGTACTCGCGCTGCTCCTTGACGTCCAAGTAGTCGGGCACGAAGATGGCCATGGCTTGCGAGATACCGCGTTCCTCGAGGTACCGCTCTACCATGAGCTGCAGGTCCTCGTCAAGGCTGGCGAAGGGCGGGCCGGCGAAGACGTCCTCAGCGCCGTGGACGGCCTCAGGGGACGAGCTGTGGGCCATCTTGGCGTCCTTGTAGTAATACATGTTCTCGACGAGGATGCCGCCGTCCTGGGCGACGGCCTCGATGTTCAGGGCGCCCTTGTTGGGTTTCTCGACGACGATGTTCATGCGGCAGGGAATAGCGGGCTCGATCTCGGCGTCGTCGTCGTCAAGGCCGTCTTCCGCCTCCGTCTCAGCTGGTTGCTTGCCCTCGGGCGTGTCCAATTCTTCATCGGTCAGGGCGTTGTCCTCGTTGAACATGTCGGGGTCGTAGTTGGTCAGGTCCGAGATGGAGAAAGAGACGGTGATGCTACGGTGGCCACGTTAGCTAAGAACTGATCAAATGTCGTCATAGGTGGCTGTCCATCACTCACGTTTCGTTGCCGAACTTTCGCACCAGATAGACGTCCTCCTGGCCGGGCTCATCCTTGAGCTCGTAGGGGCTGTTGTCGAGGAAGTCCTGGATGCTGGCGGGGACCTGCTCGGTTGCCTTCATCTCTCTCTCGAACTGTAGCTCGCTCTTCAGCTTGGCCAGCAGCTCCCTGTCGGCCTCGTTGTCGGGCGCCTGTCTCCGCGACGTTGACGAGAAGGTGGCGGCAAGCTGTGACGTGCGTAGAGGCGCCCATGCTGTCCTCAACAGGGAGCTGGGCTGAGCTGCTCTGGTTTGCCTCATGGCGGTTGAGCCCAAGCGAGCTACAGTACGGGGCGCCGAGCGCGCGACAGTTCGGAGGGACATCATCTCTCTCGACGGAAATGAGGTTGATGGGAGATTGTGGGGATGACAAGGGGAGTGGTGATGGTGATAATACCTAGGTAAGAGAATGGTTGAGCCTTCAATGGGACAAAATGCTTAGCCCAGATGAAGCATCGCCCACTAGTTGGATTTTTATTTGACGTCGCAATGAGATTTTCCTCCTGCACGGGCCAATGGCCAGCCAGGGCCTTTGGGTACAGGTAAGTAGGTAGGCATGTAGCTCGTACTGTGCTGTAGTGTTGTATATTAGTGGACCAATTAGTGGACCAATTGGGTACCTGTATGCCTGTAGATTGCCCCGCTTGACTGCACACCTCCTTTGCTCCCTGCAACGTTGGGTACATCTTATATACATGGTATGTGGGCACGCATCTTGACCCGCCGGATCATGAGCTCTCTAAATTACTCGGATGTGTAAAGTTAAAGAGGTGCTTGTAACTTATGTAGCTAAGTATTTAGCAGTCTGGTAGCTTTTAGATAATATCGTGGAGGCAGATATAGAGCGGTCAGCAAAACAACCTTGTTTAATCCGTCCTCTTCGTGGCTGGCAGCTATGAAGTGAAATGAATGAACCCTCTGTGGATTCAATGTCACTACTATAGGTGAGGCTAAGGCTCTAAGAAAGGGTGTCCTGAGTTTGAATACCGCCACCCGCTGTAGCTAAGGACGGTGGCTCTCAGCCCGAGTTCACAGCCGCTCTTATGTTGGAGGGGTATCATATCCAACACACAGCAGGGGCTGAATCCACAGCATCGTAGTTCTCAACAGACTTCTCAAATCAGCTTTACTTAGGCTATCATTGGCCCCGTCCACTCCGGCATTCACATTAGCCCAACCCTCACCATATCTGTCGTGTCGTATAGTGATGCAGGCCCTCTCCCTATCCATCTCCTCTATGGCTGATAAGCCTCCCCGTCCAATGTGTAATACGCCGACTGGAAACTGAAGTTTGGGGATAGGACATATGTCGAGTAGGAGGAATCCGTCCACGCCAAGTTCACCCCTGGACACCTTATATATACACCATCTTGTCGAACTGTTCCCTGCACCTCCAACATTGATATGGAGATTTGTTGCTCTTGTTCCTATTACTGATGCCTCTCCCACAGGAGCCGAATATGCTTTTCTTCGTAGCAGAGCATGGCTTTTCCGAGATGAGGATCGTCTCCTCCTTGGCGCACGAACAGCACGTTCTCAGGTGTGTAATATAGCTGCACATGTTCTGATGATGTCGGGATGCTACAGTGGTTGTCGAAAAGAAACACACGTCCGAATAGTGTTGTATATGATTTCTACTGTAAGAAGTTTCGCCGGAAGAAGCGGCAGCGCACAGCGGAGGGAGTTGTCGGGGGGCCAGATCAACATACTTAACTAATGTATTTATACGCGAGTTTCATCCTTACTAGCTCTTTGTTTCAACGGAGCTTGTGTAGGGTGCCTTTGCCACGCACTCCCGTTCGCTACTGGATATACGTCGCCATACCTAGGGAGCCAATAGGGGACGGCATAACGTACATATTGGTTGCTTCATTCGCAGGAACCGGGGCTGGGATGTGATGTGTACCCAACCACGTCAAAAGTGATTATCAAATGGAAAATATGCTGACACATGAGGGTGTAAAAGTTCATCGGATGCTTCACACGGGTGTGCGGTCTTGTGCGATTCAAGTAGTGGAGAGTGGGCGGCCAAGAGTCACAAGCCATTGACTTGTAGACATGAGAGTCTAGTTGGAAGGTAGATTGAATCTGTCATTCTCTGATAATTGGGCCGACGGCTGTGTAAGCCCACTTTTAAGATCTGTAAGAGGCGGACGGATCTGAATGTTGTGTGCCGTGGCTTCCTGCTTGCCCCGAGTTGACAACACACTACAAGCCTGGTATTTCCACGACTATGTACAGTCGTCCGAGAGATGAGATAGTACCAGAGAAACCCCAATACACAACATGGTAGAATAGTTCCCGCCAGGAGCGACATCCGGTATCCGGAGATGAGTGTCGGCTGGCGGATGTTGACGAGATCCGTGAAAGTCCCGGGCGTCTACTCCAACTGCAGAGTCGACGGGGTCCCGTACTATAGGCGAATTGGCAATGAGAATAGCTAAGTCTAGGCACAGGAATGAAACTACATGGTTTGTGGCGATAAGACATCCTCAAGTCGGATCGCCTAAAGACCCGAGGGCATTGACAGACGTGACTGGGGTCAAACAACAGGTCGAAGTTGATAATGCCGCGATGTGGCCATCCGAAGTCCGCGACTGCATGTCTGAGCAATCGAGATCGTGCAAGCCCCGCATTGGCGGCTTCCTGCGCCGGCGGGCGGCATGCTTGCAGGTATCGATACAAATAGCAAGATTAACCGAACTCGGCGCGAATACCGCTGTAGCACAGGTTATTTCAGAGTCAACTGCGGGGTGAAATGCCTTCAACCGTCCACTGGACGGACTAATGGTCGCCTTTGGGTGGAAAGCTGGCGGGTTTGACTGTCCCATCAGACCGTACCCTCGCCCATTTGAAGGTGGTGAGATATGACCAGGAACCCTCCCATTTCTGAACGAGGGCAACGTTCTCCGGCGTGTCGAGGACCGGGAGAACTGGAAGACTCGTTAGTTATCTCTAATCGTAATGGCTAGGGGGCGGGGCGATACTAACGAAAGCCATTCTGGTGCTCTTTCTGTAAATGAGCGATCTTGACCTTTAAGAGATCTTCTTTAGCCTTGGCGGGCTGCCCTGGTCTTCGTGCCTTCTTTACTTCATCGAGTTCCTCATCATATTGATGAACATAGCTGACAGAATATCAGCAACGACGGCTGTGAATGGGGAAGCTGGTAGTGCCTACGTATTGATGAGTTCCTGTATGACATCGGTGCTGAGCGGTTCACCACTGTTCTGCTTTAGGGCTTCCTGAAAGAAGGCAACTCGCTCGACTAGAAGCTTAGAGGTTAATTCTTGGCTTCTGTCCATCTGTGTAGTCCGACATACTGTACGGCCGGTCCTTTTTTCGCCTGGCGGCAGCAATCTTCTCTAGCTTCTCATCCCTCACCTGGGCGCGGTGAAGTCTCTTGGAGTCACGAGAATACTGGTGCAGGGAGTCGATGGGACCCTTTTTCTTGGCGATAGCTTTGCGCGTGCGTTCCAAAGTTTTAGGCATCGTGGGACGAGTGAGATTGAAATGGATATGGGATCAGGAATAGAAATAGAAATTGAATTTGAATCAAGAGGGAACAAAGCTACACCAGGCAGTTCTTACTTGATGCCAGAGCGCCTGACCCTGAGACCAGTTTGGTGGGGTGAAAATTGTATTCTATGGGTAGGTGGTAGCATGCCTAGGTATGAAAAATACCTAATTGGCACTGTGAAGCCTAAATCATTTTAACAATAGTTATGTATAGATACATAGAGGATCTTAAATGATTGGTTTTTATCGAGTATATTCAACTTGAGATCATGTGTAAAAGTCGGAGTGCCCAGGTGGGTCCCGACCAGGCAGAGATAGGGAAGCCCCGCTCTACCCCACGTTGCTCTGGAAATAAGACCGGGGGGGCAAGGCGCGGTCAAGACGCGTCGTTCATTTGGTCTTATCGATTATAGGACAGGCCTCAATGCTGGATCCCTCTCCACGCGCTGCCATCCCCTTACCTAACTGCTATTGACGTGATGGGCGTTTAGGACTTGCAATTTATTACTGTCTGTTGCTTGTTGTCGTAACTCTCTGCCTATTGTTTGTTATTCCTGTCTTTACAACCTGTATTCCATTTAATGCGCCACCCTTGTATCTGCATCCAGCTCCCGTGTTCTTTCTGTGTTGATCTCGGCGTGTTTACTTGAGCTATACCCGAACCACCGCCTCACCGCATCGTGTTGCATCGCAGTCTTAGAAGCCCTGCCCCGACAAACCCCGACGCCCATCCAATTGCTGTTTGAAATCCAATTTGGGCTACTCAAATATTTGCTTGATAGACAATTAATTAGCTATCTGATGGCAACGACCTGATATCAGCTATTGGGGCTACTTCATCGCTATTCAGCTAATTCTTTCTACAAGATGGGTATTCAAGGTAGGCTGTCGCTGTGGCTTCCTGTCTTTTGATGTACTAACATATCTAAGGATTATTACCCTTATTGAAGTCGATTCACCGACCTACAGACTTGAAAAAATTCTCGGGCGAAACCTTCGGGGTTGACGCCTATGGCTGGTTGCATCGTGGTGCAATTGCATGTGCCATCGAGCTTGCCCAAGGCAAGCCAACTCAAAAGTAAGTTCTAAAACCAGGAATCAGCAAACCGTCCGTGAACCTCGTTCCTTATGTTTTGCGTTTTAGATATGTCGACTTTGCAATGAATCGTGTTCGGATGCTGAAGCACTTTGGCGTCACTCCTTACCTAGTATTTGATGGGGATTTTCTTCCCAGTAAAGCTATCACGGAGGCGTCGCGCTCAAAACGAAGGGAAGAGGGCAGGAAACTGGGTTTAGAGTTACTCAAGGCAGGAAAGCCTTCACAGGCTCACCAGGAGTTACAAAAGGCTATTGATGTCACCCCTGAAATGGCTCGCCATCTTATTGAAGCTTTGAAGAAGGCAAATATTCCCTACGTTGTAGCACCGTATGAAGCCGATGCTCAACTGGTCTACCTCGAACGACAGGGAATTACCAGCGGCATCATTTCAGAAGATTCAGATTTGCTGGTTTTCGGTGCGAAACGACTCATTACAAAGCTAGACCAATATGGGCAGTGTGTTGAGATCAACCGACGAGACTTTAATGCCTGCCGTGAAGTCTCATTTATTGGCTGGGATGACAGGTTGTTCAGACAGATGGCGATCTTGAGTGGGTGTGATTACCTCGATAGCATTCCTAGTTTGGGGTTGAAAACAGCGCATCGACTGCTTCGAAAGCACAAAACAGTTGAACGAATTATACGGACACTCCAGTTTGAGGGCAAGCACCGCATTCCGGCCGATTACCTAAAACTATTTCACCAGGCGGAACACACCTTTTTATACCAATGGGCCTTTTGCCCTACATCCAAACAACTCGTTAATCTTACTACTCTCCCGCCCAACCTCAACCTAGACCAGCTTCCTTTCATCGGATCTTTCGTAGAGACCCAGCTTGCTCAAGGGATTGCTGCGGGAGATATCAACCCAATAACAAAACAAGAGATTATACTCCCCACACTTCCATCTCCAAGGAAACGTACCGCATCTACCGCCCACCGCAGTGGCGCTATCCCGTCACATAGCACGCAAGAGACACCCAAAAAACCGATCGATACGTATTTCAAACATCACGGTCGCATACCGATGGCCGAAATGGACGCAAATTGTTTCCATATTAATCCCGCGAGAGTGACGAGAGAAGGCACTCAGCCGATTGTCTTTCCCCTTCCAAGGCCATATATTGATAGCACCGAACCTACAGCGGCAGGGCCGTCTCGCACCTATATCAATAGAGGCGGACGTTCACCGCGTACGCTGCGTCGGCGAACAGAACCTATATCTAATTTACTCACCAACGATGGACATACCCTCTCGTCTAGCTCACGTCGAAATACCACTGTCCCTGAAGCAAGACCTTCCCACCACCCTGGCAACCCTGTGGCTGGAATTAACCCTCGGCCACCTAAGAAGGCACGCCTCTGTGACGACGACGCTGTGTTAGCATTAAGTCCTGGGAAGGAGAAAAGTAGGTTCTTTTCGGCGGACGGTCCGAAAGCTCGGAGGGCGGCAAAGAGTGAGGGTTATCTTCTGTCGGATGATTCGGTAGAGGAGGCATTGAAAGAGCTTCCTGAAATGGAGGGGTGGTCTAAACGTCCGGATCGTCGAAAGACGATTGCTGTGTTCGGGGACACCCAATCACAAATAAAAGAATTAAACGCCACGGAAGAAGGCAAAAAAGCCGGAGCACATGAGCCACTGGATACTATCATTCCGGACACCCCCCCAAAGCCTAGCATTGGTCGCTTCGCTTATGTTGCCGACGCGCGCCCCCGCGATTCGCAGCCAACAAGGCTACCGCGGAGACAAAGCTCAATATCATCCACCAGGAGTTCGCTAACATCCCTGACACCAATGTCTGCCTGCTCAAGTCAGGTATCTACTGCTCGAACAACTCCAGCAACAACTCCACGGCTCACACCATTGCAACAGCTTGAGCGGAAAGCACTCGGCTATGGCAGGGAATCCCCAACGTCTAAGTTTGCGGTTCCTCGAGCACCCAAGCGCTCCAGTCTGGGTCGGATGAGCCTTGACTCGATTCCGGTCAACCCAGCCTTTATACCTCTACCGCCAGTTGATGTGGCAGAGTTGGAATTGCTGAATGGACCTATTGGCAGCGAGGATCTTTTGGTGCCCGAGAGCGAGACGGAGGAGTTGGAAGCAGCGCCTGAATTAGAGAATATGGATTCGACGGGGGAAAATACGAGGAGGGGCAAGGCCTTGGACTTGTCACAGTATATGTTTGCTTCAAGCTAAAATACGGCGTCTTGGTTCGTCTCGGCTGGGGTGTAATGGTGTGAATATGGGTTTGTGAAAATGTGCATAGCGGTGGCGTTTTGGTCAGTGTCAGGCATTATATAATACCTACTGTATGTACTGTACTTGAGTAGTGCTGAGATACTCGGATAGTACCGTGGCATATGCAGTGATCAATTCTTTTCGAACTTTGCAACGTTCCATCATTTCACGGAGCATCGTCTGACGGCACTCGGTTTTATGTACCAGCAAGTGTACATAAATGATATTGACTTACCTACTCATATTACGAAGGGGCCCCCTGTAAGATTGGAAGATGCTTGAGCAGCAATGCACGAGTTGATTTATGATTTCGAGGCTCGTAAATCATACAGCACTCGTATTCTAATGGTTTGGGAGGTATTTCCGGTGGACCCTGATCAAGGTTGTTTCTACTGTAGGTTAAATTCTTTATAGCACTCGACAACCCCGAGATTGCCACGTTGATGAGTAAGGAGTAGGTAATGTACACCCCTTAATGTAGGTATACAAGCGGTATGCACTCTCTTACGAAAGGTGAAGCAGTCAGGAGTGGGTCAGAGCTTCTTCAACTTAAGCAACTTGGCCGACTTCATATGGGTTTCTATCCCGTTGCTGTTGTGAGCGATTCCAACACTGCTTTTTTCCATCTGCCTACATAGGTAGGTAGGCATTACTGTGCATTTATAGTGAGTTGAATGAAGGATGGTCCGGGCAGAAATCCGGGTCTGCCGGACGAAATCTTCTGCCAACGGAGCTGTTGCGTCACTTATATGGGGCTGGTGGGGGACCAGACATTGCAGTTTTTAGTTTTCAAGTGGCTGCAGCCCGCATCTGACACGAGCTTGATTGCCCACCTGACAAAAGTCGGCCATCTGGCGGTTCCGCGTGCCATCAGTGCACCACCCCCCTCCTACTCCTACAGTAGGTAGGTACCCACCTGCACACTGGAATGTACAGCAGGTACCCATCCCTCCGTCCGGCTGTCGGGTGGCGGCTGCTGGAAAGACCTGACCTGACCTGTAACATGTAAGTATAGTACCTAGTTGCAGTTAGTCAAACCGGCAGGGCGGAGCAGAGCACACCCTCCTTCCCTGGGTCCTCCCCTGGAGCAGCTGCCTGTGCTGTACCGCGCAGCCTGCCACAATTCAGGCTGCCTGCCAACAGGGTCATGCCATCGCATCCCACTTACGGCATCTAACTTACCTACCTAATTCCGTACTGCATCTCGCTATCTCACTCCACGCCCACGCTAGGACGCTACTACAGTCATCATCGGCGGTTGCATTTGTTCGTTGCGAGTGCTGTGACAAGCAGCCTTGTTTTGTGCCTTTTTTTCCTCTCGTCCTCCTTCATTCTTATGTTTCTCCCTTGTATCGGCGTGTTACATACATCACAGCAGCATTGTTCCTGACATCTATAGACCAAACCCGCCATCCACCACTTGTCATTGTCATCCACACCCCCCTCCCCCTTCCCCTACGCCTGCTCCGCCGTCAGCGTGTTATCACCGTCGTGACCACCCCTTCCCTCCCTCTTCGACCCCCCTCGGTCGTCGTCGTCGTGCATTCCTGCCGTAATCGGATTTTTGTGACTTGAGCCAGAGCAACCTCGGCCCAGAATCCCGAACCCCACGATATCGTCGCGACTTGTCTAACTCCCCTCCACCACATCCTCCCGCTGGACGACCTGTCCTAGTAAGCAACGACTTGTCTGTCTTCTCCCTTCTACCACTACCCTATTAACCAGCCATCTCGTCCAGGTAACAGGCCCTCTCACTCTCGAATCCCCCCGACTGCTACTACTATATCGCTGCCTTCGCCGACTATAACGGACGAGTCGACCTAGGCTTTCGAGCACGCAACTCCATCCCTATTCGCAGAGTCTCCCGCGGCTCGCAATCGGCGAGCATCGTCACGGGCCTCTCTCCCGACGACACGATTCCTCCTATAACGAGAAAACGAAAGGCCGCTGAGGTGACGGTATCCTCCTCTACCACCCCCGACACCCTACCCAACAAGCGATTCCTCGCCTCAGCAGCCCCTCCAACTCCCATCACAGGCATGGACTCCGACGAGGACTTCGTGTCCAACATGTCGAGTGACGACGACATCATGCAGGATGACACCGACAACGATCTGTCCGGTGCCGACGAAGGTGTGGATCTACCTCGTTTCTACTTCTCCCTCTGGTCCCCTTTCGCCTCCTCCATCACCTGGTCATCTCTCCGCGCGGGCCAAGAAGTATCCCCGTATTCTATAGAATTAATACCCTACTTTCTTCAGGCCTTGTTTTAATCAGAATGTCTCTTTCTAGATTTCGATGTCTTCGATGACCAACCCGATGATGATCCTAATGTCCTCATATATAAGTCCGACAAGAAAAAGGGGGCGGCTTTCGACGTCAGCTTCAAAATTTACGACCCTGAGGATATCCGACGTCAACAAGACGAGATGATCGATGAGGTAAACATGATTTTAGAAATGAGGAAGGAGGACGCCGCCATAATGCTTCGCTATTTTCGGTGGAACAAGGAACGACTGATCGATGACTATATGGATGACTCGTCAAGGGTTTTGGAGGCTGCAGGCCTAGGCCCAAGTGCCTCCGAAGCGCCGAAATTAGAGGCGGTGTCTGGATTCATGTGCGACATCTGCTGTGAGGACGAGGAGGGCCTACTCACTTTCGCATTGAAATGTGGTCATCGGTACTGCGTGGATTGCTATCGACAATACCTAGCACAGAAGATACGTGAAGAGGGTGAAGCAGCCCGAATCCAATGCCCTGCAGACGGGTGCCACAGGATCATCGATTCGCATTCATTAGATTATTTAGTCACGAGTGACCTGAGGTATCGTTACCGAGAGCTGCTTAACCGCACTTTCGTGGAGGACAAGGATACGTTAAAATGGTGCCCGGCCCCGGATTGCACCAATGCTGTGGAGTGCGCCATCAAAAAGAAGGACCTCGATAAGGTCGTGCCGACTGTCGCATGCCACTGCGGATATCGCTTTTGCTTCGGTTGCATTCTCAGCGACCATCAGCCAGCTCCTTGCGAGCTCGTCAAGAGGTGGTTAAAAAAGTGCGCTGATGACAGCGAGACTGCCAACTGGATATCTGCGAACACTAAGGAATGCCCAAAATGCAATTCCACGATCGAAAAGAACGGCGGTTGCAATCATATGACCTGTAGGAAATGCAAGCACGAGTTCTGTTGGATGTGCATGGGGTTGTGGTCGGAGCACGGTACTAGCTGGTACAACTGTAACCGATTCGAGGAGAAGAGCGGTACTGATGCCAGGGACGCTCAGGCGAAGTCGCGGGTTTCCTTGGAGCGTTACCTGCACTATTATAATCGATACGCAAATCATGAGCAATCCGCTCGGCTGGACAAGGATATCTATCAGAAGACAGAAAAGAAGATGGTGCAATTGCAAACAGCTTCCGGCATGTCCTGGATCGAGGTCCAGTACTTAAATACGGCTTCACAGGCTCTGCAGACGTGTCGGCAGACTCTTAAGTGGACGTATGCGTTTGCCTTTTATCTTGCTCGGAACAACCTCACTGAAATTTTTGAGGATAACCAAAAGGATCTGGAACTAGCCGTCGAGGCTCTCTCCGAAATGTTTGAGAAGCCTATAGCGGAGCTTGCTGACTCCAAACTAAAAGTGGACATAATGGACAAGACTGCCTACTGTAACAAACGGCGTGTGATCCTGCTCAATGACACGGCTGAAAATCTTGCCAATGGTGCGTTGACACCCTAACCGGTTCCCCTTACATTGCATGGTACTAATATGTGTTTTCCAGGTCGCTGGTCCTTCAATGTAGACCTGAAGAATGCTACTGGTAGCCGGCATTAAATCCACAGGTGCACCATAATGAATTGCTTGAGTAGATACTAGGTAGACGGGAGACATCATGACCGGAGTAAGGGATTACTTATAAGAGTGAATACGAACCTTTTCTTCTCCTCTTTTTCTTTGCTGTTATTTGCAACAGCTTATAGCGCATGCATGATCTTTCTCTTTTAAATGAGGGTTGTTTTTATCGGGTTAGTCGATACTTACTGCATTCACGGATCCGATGATATATATATCATATCATTACTGAGACGGATAGACAAGCTAAGTAGTATTAAGTTAAGCAAGTGGACGTTGGCAGTCTACCTAAGTAGCGGACCTATGGTGGCCAACAAACGCCTTGACTCGCCCAGGATGCGATGGAATAGAAAGAAGATTTAACTAGGCAGGCAGGTCCTGTGCATAATACAGATCCAGGGGTAAATTAAAAGATGCTTAAATAGTACTACCTTATCTATGCTTTGCATCAAAAGTGACAAGGAGTTTAACCTTATGTTGTGCATACGTCACTATCTACGGGAGCTACCTACATGTAGCCTCTATGTGACAATTGACTTTTGTTTCATATGGATGTATCGAATATTAAGTACCTCAGGCACCTGTATATACGTATATGCCAAGTAGGTAGAGAGGAAGAGGTTGAAAGGGTTCGAAGTAGCTTGTGGCGGTATGTCACTATTTATTTATATCTTGACCTATACTTCGGCCGATATGTAGTTCAAGCGCCGCGCGATAGCTTCCAAAGGCTGGGTACACCACAGCTTCAATGGCTGAACTACTTCCAACCTAGCTTAGCTGAATCAACGCGCGGCACGGCACGGAATGCCCGCCCTTGTCTTAGACATATCTGCCGGGGGCGGTGGCGATGAGGTTTGGCGCCATGAGACATATCGCGGGCTGACCTATTTGCCGTATCATGGTAGCTATCTACTTAGAGGTATGTGAGGCGTAGGCCTTTTTTTTTTTTTCATGTACGTACCCAGATAGGCGGGGCTTTCTTTATGTGTGGATTTGTATATGTACTCTATGGCTGTCCTTAGTCTAGGTCAACCAATGGGTAGATGTCTGTTATCAGTAGTTTAGTTAGGGTGTTCTGTGAGCGTTTCTCGTCAATATCTAAATTACTAGAAATATGTTAATAAATAATTCCTGTCTTTAGAGTGAGGACAGGTAGATAGTTTGGGCTTCGTTTGCTCGTTGGCATCTCGTCTTCTTTCTTTCTCCGTCGGTTTGTTTTGGTAGGATATTTTGACTACCTTATATCCGGGCATAATAAATCAAGTCAGTCCAGCACCTACTCTGGTTCTCTCACTCTTTTCATGACGCCATATCGGCAGTGCGCCAAGTAGCTGGGAAATATAAATTTCACGTCATCTGGCGTTTTAGACGGAAAGCATACTCATGCCTGTCGAACGCCAGGAGCACCCCTGGAGATCCGGACACGGCGTTACATATCCGTAACCAGGCTCCCTAGTTGGGAAGCTGGCGGCAAACAGAGGACCTGGGCAACTCTGAACCCCCCATGTGGATTTTGTCTTAGAAAAGGCGGGGGCCAAACATGAGTATACATAGCCAGATAGGTATCTGCACTGTAGCCTCTGATAATACTGGTACTAATATATTTCGAAACATTGTGATAATATACAAGCTCGATCTATTGCACAACGTGATCAGGTCGTGGGTAGCTAGGTAGGCGGCCGGGCGTAATTCAGCTGTGCTCCTTTTGGTCGACCAGCTATCCCAAAACCTTGCCGGCCATCGAAACTGCGGGGAGATTAGCATAATAGCTTACTAGTAGGGAGGGTAAACTGACCATCAGTTCCAATGTTGTCAGGCTCGACGTTTACGGACTTCACTTTCCCGTCCTCGATGACGAGGGCGTAGCGCTTGGCGCGCGTGTGCCCGAAGACGGGTATGGCGTCGAAGCCAAGATCCAGGGCCTTCGTGAAGGCGGCCGTGGGGTCAGCCAGGAATCGGATCTGGAGCAATCGTAAGAGTTAATCCCTAATATAACCACACTCTAGGTAGACTTACACCCGACTCCTTGGTGGGATCAAGCTGGTCGCCCCAGGCCTTCATGCTATTAATCGGTTAGTTGACAACAGAAATTCGCTTCATGTCACACATTATTACGATGAAATAGTAGAGAATCTCGACCCGTTGAGCAAGCAAGTAGGAAAGAGCTAGACAGACATACACAAACGAGTCATTGACACTGACGACAAAGACCTGGCCGGCGTCGGCAAGCTTAGGGTGGCTGATGTAGCTGGGCACATGCTGCTGCGAGCACGAGGGAGAGAAGGCGGCCGGCACGCCGATGATGACGCCCTTATCGATGCCACTGCCGTACTCTTTCGCCAGGCTCACCTTGTTGGCCGGCGAGCCCTCGTGCAGCTCGATGTCCGGGACGGCGTCGCCGACCTTCACAAAGGCGCGCGGCGTGCTGTGGAACGAACGCGCCGCCGCCATTGGGCGCGAGACGGCCGTGGGCACTCGACGGAGAGCACGGAATGCCATTGTTGCGGATCTCAGTCTATTTAGCGAATGAGAGTATAGTCTTGGTATGGTGCGTGGTGAGATGAGTTCAAGCGATATGTCGCAGTTGCCGTGTGTTTCAATTGACGGAGCTTGGGCCAAGTCGTTGGTGTCATGACGTTATATAGTGGGACGGTCCTTACAGTCCATGACTTTACTTTTACTGTGTATTTTGCTGGGAGAATGGCATGAGGATAGGGTACCCGGTGAATATTTGCACGGTGCTCAGTAAGCTTGGCTCTCGATTCCAAATTGCTGCTGACTACTGTATGCTGAACACTCTCTCTCTACTTGTGATTATACACGTAGCACAACGACACCTCCATCCTCTTTAGCCAAGGCTATGTGGTGAGTATATGGTTATTTATTGAGGTGAAGTTTGTGTTGCTGTATTCTAATCAATTTCGATGAGGCGAGAATTACTATTATGCGTTCCAATGAGATCGCCAACTCTCTGAAGATTAAAGAGAATACCTCGGTATTGAGTATGATGTGTTTTCGATATACGACACCGAAATGGGCGGTGAAAACTAGATAGTAGTAGTTTCATCAATTTCGACTAATTTAGGCAACGTCTTCAGGACCCCTCTATTGTTCGCCCCGAGTTCGAAACATTAGATAGGGTCTATCGTGGCTCGCTATAAAGATGACTTCTAGTTGATACTCATCCGGCCTACTTCTGCTAAGAGGGCTATGCAGTTTTCCACCCCTAACCTTGCACATCTTTCCCGGCGCAGGCTTGAAGTCGAAGTACCACGACACCCCAGGTCGATATGTTTAGCTCTTATACAGGTAATCATTTTGATACATATGCCCTGAACTTAATTACCTATTCTGAATCTAATATTCTGAAAGCTACTATAAAGTCCTGAGGAGAATTCGGGAAGATGATCACTGTGCAAAGCCACGACGGCGTTGAAGACCTGTCAATTGAGGGCAAAAAGGGAGAGTTGGCCGTCGAGGGAATCGATGCTGAGTAGAGATATTAAGCAAGTATACTAACGCTGTGAACGCCAGGTTTGCTCTCTAGGCCGTAATAACCAGGCCAGAGGTCCTTAATGTTAAAACCTTTTACAGTATATAATACTCGTTGGGCGTGAGGTCTACGCTAGGCCTGGCTCGGATCACTCTAGATTTGGATAGATTTTAGGATATATACGTACCTAGGTAGTTATCTATACAAAGCATTGTCCAATGTTGGGCCAGGAGAATCAGGTATATTGTCAAAATTATAGTCTATCCCTATGACTCTGGTCTCAGTCTAGCTAGATGTATCTTCGCCGTATTTAACATGATATTTGTGAATCCCCAAATGAATAGTCTTGTGGAAAGTATGAACACTGGCGTACTAATTGGTCAGTTTGGCAATGAAAGGCTCCAGATACTAGTACGATAGGTGCAACAGTACAATAGTATAAGATAGATGACGCAGAAGACGAGCTACATATTCAGCAAATCAGGGATTTTGCAGAACGCGATTGCCCTACAGAGCTGATAATAATTGAGACAGTATAAGCCGCCACAGAGCTCTTAGAATCCGGAATTCTTGTTTTCTCATCGGGAAACGGAGCAACAGCGAACTATCCCGGGATCAAGATAACGATGTCTTGTTACACCACCTAGGTAGTGACTCTATTGTGGGCATTTAGGTAACGTGAAGCGTTAATAAACTGTTCTGGGGACAGAACACATGACGATGTAATGTCACATCAGACAAGAGCAGTCCTGTGGGTATTCAGTATGCAGTAACGGATGCAGCAGTATTCTAGGTGGCTCCTACTTGCATTGAGACGACTCAGGGGCATCTTATTGATTCAATTAGGTAGGTACTAGACACAGACCCCTCCTAATAACATGCGATAGGTCATGTGCTACATAATAATCACCCCATTTCTTTATACCGGTGGCTGCTTGAACCCGATGTCACTGCTGCCTGTCGTTCGGAGCGGATAACTGATCGGCACGGCGTCTACGGTGAGGGGTAATCTACCCGGAGCCGCCGTAGTCGGACTGGGGCTAGATTATAAACTATTGGGATTCGGCGGTTATTTTAAATATATAATGTGCAATTTGAATGCCCTGATTAGTAGTAACCCGGAATGGTATTCTCAATTTATGTTCTATCCCATTTGGCATGATTTCACCAAGCCAGTCACCCTGAAACCGCTAAGAAACACCGTACATATCTCGCTCAACGGAGAGTGTTGCTGTTGTTCATTACAGAGTTGCTAGTTAAGTAGCTAGCCTGAACCAAGAGATATTTCGTTGCTCGTCAATCTCCAAAAAAAAAAAAAAAAAAAAAAAAAAATCATTCATGTCGTTCGTAATTTGTGTCCCCGATCTAATGACGCCCTGAGTAGTGGATGATGATGCGGCCTCGTGCGTAGATATTCTTCCAATATGCAATATTTCCCGAGATTCTGCCACTTCGCCTTACGCCATATTTCATGCAGCATGGTTCCAAATTCAGGTGAGTTTCTAGCGATCAAAATGAGGAGTCACTGTTTCAGCCCGGCCATCGCGACTTTGTGCATCGATCGGAGGTCAAAGTCGTTCGACTGCCGGACCTCCAACGTCTGACTTTTCGTCTGTTGCTCCTCGGAGGTCTGTCCTGGGATCTCTGGTGGTGGCATCGACGGGGTCTTTTCCGCAGATGACCTCCGGTGCCTCTCCGGCTTTTCTGGCACCTCCGGGGGTGTCGGCTTCATCACAATAACGTTCTCCACAATCTGGTCGTCCCTCTCGTCGTCGGTCGGTACTTCATTCAAGGTGTACGTGTCCATTCTGTCGGGGTCCATGACAATTTGTCTACACTCAGCGCCACCGTGGTCACCATCCACAGACTCCATGATACTCGCCGGTCTGTTGATGCCCGCAGCTTTCTCAGCCTGGTACTTCTCCAACGCTGTCCGGAGTATTTGCCGCATGAAGGCCTTGTTGACGTTCCGTCGTACGCGGTCAAAGTACTTCACCACATCGCCGACAACCAGTACATTCGCATCGTGCTCGACTTGGATGATGTCTGCATAGTTGACCCTCGAGTCGTCCTTCAAGCGTATCCTGCCTGGGCGCAACTCGATCCCGACTGGCGAATACTGGAGCTTCGGTCCACCTCTGGGTTGTTCATACCCAGGATTCGGCTCCCCATTTGCAAAGATGTACCCCTGCTGGAAGCTGTCGATGCCCGGCTTCGCGAACTCATGCTTGCTGGGGCCACCAGTGGAGATTGGTCTTGAACATGGGAGTTAGTCGTACGTGGTTGAACGGAATTGGGATGCGTGGCAGTGGGGGTTGTGAGACGTGTCAAGTCGTTCGCATGACTTTACTTACATGCAAACGCAATGATGAGGGAAGCTCTCGGTATGGCGCAGAACGACAAACCGGGTGTACCCAAGGCATTTCCATTCCCACTGAAATTCGGCCGCGTCGGCCCAGAGGAACTCAAAAACCTGAGAATAGGCAGATTAGCATGGCTATCGATCTAGTCTGGACGGTCGTCCCTCACGTCACCTATGTGGAGTTTTGACGCGGGTCCGATTTCATATCCCTTGAGGGCTAACTAGAGCGTTAGCATGGTAATTCATAGCAATAAAAGCCTTCATGCTCGTCGGCTTGAGGAGGAAGAGGGGGTGACTCACTCAAAGGGTGGTCGGTAGGGCAGCGTGGTGCCAGCTCGGGCAATTCATCCCCATAACCTGAGTCACTTCTAAGCGATGATCGATCACGGCGTCCCATCTCTGACGAGACAGAAAGTCTTGACAGAGCACGAGGAAAAGATAGAAGAAGAGAAGAAGCGTGAGAGTAGACGAGACTCTCGAAAGACTTTTAGGTAGATGGCTAAACTGTAGCAGGAGAAGCCAGGTCCCAGCTCTGGCATGAGACGCTCAATCTAACAATCTCTGGGGCCACGACCCCTCTGGGTTCTTGGTCTGGGGGGGCGGGCGGGTTGGCACCGTATTCAGAAATGCCAGCTGGTTGATGATGCCCAACATCGTGGCTCCACCAAGCTGCGTCGGCTGCGATGTCAATGGTTGCGAGAGGCTGCAACTCCACCGGGGACCGTCCATGCAGCTCCACGACGGGGTGGACGGGAGCTGATGCGTGAGCCAGGACCTGGCCAGGAGGCTGTCTGGAGACTAATGAACGGTCTCGGTGAGGCGAGCATTGGCGGGCCAGTGTGGAGCTGGGTCCGTTTCGCCTGGCCAGCAGCAGTCGGCCACATTGTCACCGCTCTTTGTTTAGGGACCACCGATCAGGGGCAGCGCAGGGCAGCGCAGGAGGGTACCATACATATAAATCATAATAGGCGCACTACCGACTCGCTCGCCACATCCGGTTGAAAGGAGTAAGCAGCTCTGCTGACCAGCCTCTCTCCAGCACGTCTTTAAATGCCCCTGAGGGCACCGCATCCAATCTCCTGAACCTGTCATAGCCGTCGCTGTGCCATTTCCGGCATCGAGTCTGCCAATTCGACTGCGAATCTCGGGGGGAGGCTCGAGGATTGGCTGGCTTACGTACAACAAGAAAAGTAGTTGTGGTTGCGGATTCATTGCCCCGTCTTGGAATCGACATCATGCGGCTGCAAATCCTGATGACCACCAGCTACCCGCAATGAAAAAAACCAGGAGCAACGTCACACAATCGAATATCCATCTTCAACGTGGTCAACTCGCGTTGACCTGCGCCATTGGAATGAGATCGGTGCGCAGTCTCGTCTTAGCCGACACATGACCTTATCTTATAGGGGCGATGTGCTGTCGCTGAATCTGTCTTTTAACCACCTCCTAGGTTAGGTACCTAAATCAAGCATGTGAAAGTCAATGAGCGATTAGGATCTACAGCATAACATCGCTCATTCGTCGCCGCCTTTCTTGTTCCCTTTTTAGGGGATATTCGTTTCGGTCGAGGACAGGCATTCTAGACCAGATGCGTGAATGAGGTCGCCTGTAGCACCCCAGTCAGGTGGCGCATCGCACATACAGTACAGTATGCGAAGCAGGTGCTCCGAAACACCCCCGACCGCGTTTTAGAGATAAAAGATAAAAGAAAAAAGAAAAAAGAAAGCATTTGGGCGACCCCATGCATACATACTGTACTGTACCGAGTACTGTACGCACATCACAACACCTAAACCAGGTGTCGTATCTACTACCTAGCAGATAAGCCTGGAGGTGTTCTAGTCTGACCGATAAGAGTAAGGTTTGTTTCTGAGTTGCATGGGAAGGCCAGACACATCCGTGACGGTGGGCAAGGATCCGGTCCCTTTTACTGGGTTTATACCTGATCGGTTAGTCGGGCGGCGCTCCAGATAAAGCTTGGAAAGGGAGCCGTTGCCTAGATTTTTTGAAGCTTTCCTTCATTCTACGCGTTTTGCATGCGTAGAATAGAAGGCATAGGTAGGTCCTGCATGTGTAGATGGCCACGACTTTACCTCGTAGGTAAGAACCGCCCCCGGTACGTGTAGGTATTGACCGCTTACAGGTGTCCCCACTCTCTGGGGGCTCTTAGCGTATGTACATGCAACTGAACTGCAGTAGGTACCTATCCCTTTCCAAGGTTGAAATGGATCCGGCCTCGGCTCCGTGACTTAAAAAGTGGAATAGCGGAGCAATGCGCATAAGCCTATTTATCCAATTGGATACCTAAAAGCGTATAAAGCTCTAATGCGCTTATCTACATGGAACCTTGAATGCTAACAGCAGCTTATGCGCTAATCGGGACTCAACACGCTCAACCTAAGGTTCTTTGGAATTGGAGGTGACGTATTGGGACCCCTCCAGGCTGAGCCAGCGACAGCTCTAAGCTCCGAGCTTCCAAGTTAGCCAAAAAGACGCCATCTTATCAGAGGATCGCAAAATTCCCGCGTCCAAATATAAGATACGGACAGTATGCAGGTACGCGCTCTGCTGTCCCCGTCCCCGTCTGTCTCGAGAGTCATGCAACGCTCATTAATATATCGCAGGGGCAACTGAGCGGTTTTATACGTGGCATTGATCTCTAGACGACGAATCCTTGGCTACCTGCCTCGGGAGGTCATGAGGTAGTATTCCGACCCCGTCCAACCGCCGAGCCTCAGACCAGCCAGCCAACGCGGCCGTCCAACACATCTTCGACCCGGGGGCAGCCATGATCACCTCCACCACAGAGCGAAGATGATCTCGAGAAGCTTGACACGGACAAAACCCCCGTGTCCCGTCTTCGTGGGCCCCAGCCGACCAGCCTTCAACCGCCTCCCCCCACATCCTCTAAACCCCCACCAGCCGTTCCGAGGCTCGATACGGCCGGTGCTCACGACCTCGCAATGCCTTTTCCTTCAACGGCCCCAAGCTGGTCAATATGGCCCTTCAAAGCTGAACGGTGCGTCAAAATATGCTGCCTTTGGCTCCTATGCCAAGGGCAAGCAGGATGACAAGAAGCCTGGGAATACCCAGAAAGATCCCTTGGCCGTCGACGACAAGAGCGTCCAGGACCAGCGCAAGGCCGACTGGGCAATAATGAAGCAGATGGCACACTACCTCTGGCCGAAGGGCAAGGGTAGCATGGACACGAAACTCCGCGTTTCCATAGCCGTCACACTGCTGGTGGGAGCTAAAGTCTTGAACGTGCAGGTGCCGTTCTATTTCAAGAACATTGTCGATGCCATGAACATCGATGTTGGAGTGACTGGCGGTAACGCCGCCATGATTGCTGGAAGCATGATATTTGCCTACGGCTTGACGAGGATCGGCGCCACCGTGTTCCAGGAACTGCGCAATGCCGTTTTTGCTTCGGTAGCCCAGAAAGCGATCCGTAAAGTCGCATGCGACGTCTTCCACCATCTGCTCCGCCTCGACCTGAACTTCCACCTGACTAAGCAGACTGGTGGTCTCACACGAGCTATTGACCGAGGTACGAAGGGTATCAGCTTTCTGTTGACTAGTATGGTGTTCCATATTGTTCCTACCGCCCTAGAAATCGGTATGGTATGCGGTATTTTAACGTGGCAGTATGGCGCTAGTTTCGCCGCTATCACGCTCGCCACTATGTCCGCATACACGGCTTTTACCATCTGGACCACTGCCTGGAGAACCAAATTCCGACGCCAAGCTAATGCTGCGGACAACAAGGCTTCAACCGTGGCAGTTGACTCATTGATCAATTTCGAAGCTGTAAAGTACTTCAACAATGAGAAATTTGAAGTTGCGCGGTACGACAAGGCCCTTCGGGACTACGAAAAGAGTTCAATCAAAGTCGCCACATCGTTAGCGTTGCTAAATAGCGGGCAGAATATCATCTTCTCGAGTGCATTAACCGGCATGATGTACCTTGGAGCAAACGGTGTGGCTAGCGGGTCCTTGACAGTTGGTGACTTGGTCATGATAAACCAGCTGGTCTTCCAACTATCTGTTCCCCTCAACTTCTTGGGGACGGTTTATCGAGAGCTCAGGCAATCCTTGTTGGATATGGAGACTCTGTTTAACCTGCAGAAAGTAAACGTCTCTATCAAAGAAGCTCCGGATGCAAAACCCTTGCTTCTTCCCCAGGGTGGCCAAATCAAGTTTGAAAACGTCACATTTGGATACATCAAAGAACGCCCAATTCTAAGGGATTTGAGTCTAACTATACCGGCTGGCAAGAAAGTTGCCATCGTTGGGCCGAGTGGTTGCGGGAAGTCTACGATTTTACGTCTTCTATTCCGCTACTACGACGTGGAATCAGGTCGGATTCTAATCGATGACCAGGATGTCCGCAACGTTAAACTTGATTCACTACGGGAATCTATTGGTGTTGTCCCTCAAGACACTCCCTTATTTAATGACACGGTTGGACACAACATTCGATATGGCAACATGTCTGCACCAGAAGGAGAGGTCGTCGCAGCTGCACAGCGTGCTCGTATACATGATATAATCACGGGTTGGCCTCAGGGATATGACACCAAAGTTGGCGAAAGAGGCATGATGATCAGTGGAGGAGAGAAGCAACGACTAGCTGTTTCTCGTCTGCTACTCAAGGACCCTCCACTCCTCTTCTTCGACGAAGCTACAAGTGCGCTCGACACACATACAGAACAAACCCTTATGCAGAACATCAACAGCATTCTCCGAGAAAAGGCTAGAACTAGTGTCTTCGTCGCCCATCGTCTACGAACTATCTACGATGCCGATCTCATCATTGTGTTGAAGGAAGGCAAGGTTGCTGAGCAAGGCTCGCATAAGGAACTCATCGACCGTGGAGGACTATACTCGGAACTGTGGAGTGGTAAGTCATTTGATCCCATAATTTCATATTTCTGAGCGTCAGAACATTAACATCGTTATTTATAGCACAAGAAACGTGGTTCTCTGATGATGGAACGGGAAAAGAGGCAACAGTGGGTGATGGTGCTGAGCCTGAGAAGGTCAATAGTAACACGAAGCCCCCTCAAAAGTAGTGGAGAATTCATGATTCATTCAGTGTGTACATAGATAGATTCATAAGGGGTTAGACTGGATAGAGATACCCAAACGTTATCATATCACGTCAGAATTGGCGAAGCTATGGGCCATATTTGTGTTTACCTCTGAGAGAAACCCTGTTCATGGCCATGTCTCTTAGGGTAGATATATCATAAGCAGATCGATGGCTTGGCACTTAGAAACCTTTGTCTAGATCTCACTAGCCGAGGGGTTAAATGGCCTCTTTGAAACTATTGGATGTTAAGTGCCAATGTAGAGTTGGTTTGACGAGCATTGCATCGATCAAGTGCGTATTTATTTGGCAGAGGCGTCGGGATCTGGAGAATGGGTGTTGTTGATGTACGTGCTCAGAGCAGGGCAGATTGTCGACCAAGTACAGACTGCATTGCACTCGTTTGCCTGCCAGCCGTTTGGGGGTGGGGTCCCTTCCTATGTGGTGCTCAGGGGAGGGCGGTGTCTCCTAGAGAATAAGGTGCAGTCCTACAGATGGTAACATATATCAATTTGCTGAAATATATAAAACCCAGGGTTCCGGCACTGCCAAGCTGGGAAAGTTCTCAGTTTCCGGTGTACAGTACATCGAAGAAGAATGCCGCCGTGCCCACCACCACCGTTGAAAAGTCAACCGTTGATGTTGGAGAAAGGTTGTGTTCTAGGGAAAACGAGATACTTCCTCCGAGTTAATATCAGTGGGAAAGTTTTGTAGTTCTCATTCCCCTCCGCAGACATTCTCAACCTGATAAGGTTATTGCCGGTCTCGGCTGCGTATAATTGAGGATGCTTGTCTTTCGGCCCGGGGAAACAGCACACGCCACAAGAGCTGGTGTCAATAAACTATCTTCCCATCATGGCTAAGTGTGAGTGAATTTGACTCAATGTATCCCTATCATGACATTGAATCTTGTTCGAGGCTAGAAGTTTGGGGGAAATTACTGATGTCTCGAATCGCAACCTCGCGACCACGATTATAAACGTGATGCATGCTAAAGATGTACTGATACAAGACACACCTTTAGATAACAGGGCGCATACAACACATGCATGATGGCATGCGTCGTCGATCTGCAGAATTCGTTCGAGCATCGACGAGAGACTTACTATCAGATAATAGACGCAACTCGTCGTGCTCTTTCCACGGTAGCGCCAATGGCCTGGAGGATGCTATGGGGCTCATTTCGGGTACAATTAAATTACATCACAAATGCTGCTCGCAGGAGAGAACATCTCAGCAGCCAAAGTCAGCTGTCATGGGCGTGGTAGCAATAGCAGCGCTGCTATCGAAATCAAACGGCTTAGCACCAACAGTGCCGAAGCCCTATAGGTGCTTATTCTGCCGATCATACTCGTATAGAGGATGGTAACTCCTGAAAGCCGGACGTGAGAATAGAGATCGAAACTGGTGTCTCGAATACGGCGTGGGAATATATTCTTGTAGCAGTAATTGTTGCTGTTAAAGTCATCGCGATAGAAGCTGCCTAAGAGATAAAGCAAGACGACATGATAATTCATAGCCTTCCAGCACAGAGTCAATCTTTAGTATTGCAGGCTAGTTTTTGTCCAGCTCCCCTATGAACCCCCGACGATGGTTGACTATAGAAACCATCGGTTCCAGGATCAAATGAAATTTATAAGGACCCCAAAGAAGGAGCCTCGTAGAATCGTACTATAAAGATGTTAACTAATACTAAGTCTAAAATGGCCACTCTATCTTGAATGGCTTCCTCTTGATTGATTGCCATTGCTGCAGGTCCCCCCTTCAAAGTGTGGACACGAAGATCAGAAATGAAGTTGATATGCCAACCGAATAATAGTCGGAAACAGCGAATGTTTTCACTTCGGCTACGATGTTGACTTAATATAGAAAAGCAGCCGCCCCCGAGGTCATTAGACGGTCGGCCTCGCACTGCTGTACGAGGTGTTAACTAGGGGCACCATGCTCATTTTTCATAATGTATCACGAATTACAACGGCGGCTGGTACTGCGACAAGCTTTATTAGGTACCTAGGACACTACACTAAAAGAAATATATGAAATAGAAAAGCCAACAGGTTATTTGTACGCAGTTTTTACATCGAGATTTTTTTAGAAAGGAGGAAGAACCCCACTCCTAGAAATTGAGGCTTCGCTGGTTGTCATTGCCTCAACCATTGATTCAGCGGTTGCGAGAATTAAAATTTGGAGCCATATTAACTATAAAATGCTGTTTGAAGCGGTGATTGGATACTGGTCAAGACTGCGTCCCTCTCTTTCCGGGTCCCCTAGTCATTCTGTCATTGTAATAAGCATGTTTCGGAATCAATACCATTGTTGTTACGTATACAAAGCTATTGTTGAAAAGACAATCTCTTTGTATACTAGTTGAGCGAATGCTTCTCATAATCCAGCTATGATGAAGCCCCTTTGGATTAGCTTTGGAGTCTATATAAATAAGTACCGATGCTGCTTATCCCCCGGAACTCACCGATAAAAAGCATCACAATTGCCTTCGAATTTATACCCTAAAAAGCCCTTGAGCATCTACTCTAATATCTACCTAGTTTCTTTACCAACTATTCGACTACTAAGCGAAACTTCAACCATGTCCTCGATGGCACCTAGTTTTGTACATTATGGCCAAACTCAATCTCTCTCGTCTAGGGACGAGAGCAATGCGGTGGAGGCTGTAACAGTGTTACTCCTGGGGGGGCTTGCTGGATTTATACTTTGCTTCAGTGTGGTCGTACTGGTACTACTTCTATTATCTCGTCGTGACCATTCCAACTCCGATGATGATGACGATGCTGATTCTGAACTTGGTAGGCGGCACTCCCATCGCGCCTCCTCAGTCCCCGCCAATACCAGCAACGAGACATTACCGGCGCGGGTAGCTAGTCCTAGGAGCGTATATTCCGAACACCATGTCGACGATGAATTCGTAGAAGTTGACTTGCGGGGGGGTTATACAGCTCAAGCGATGGCGATCATTCCTGTTCAAAAGGAGGATAAACTAGTCACGCCCGGCCAACATTCTGAAGTAGAATCTCCCTACGGTACATCGACTACCATTCCACCACCCACATCAACCAAACGCCCAGAACCTGTTACTCTGCGAACAGTTGAGGTGAGTTCCCCAAAAGCCTCAGTTCCACCCAAGGTCAAGACCCCTAAAGTCAGCAGATTCGTAGAGCACGGGTATGATGACGAAGTAGCAGCATCACCGATACACTACGCAACACTTTATTAGACTAGCAGTAAATATACACAGTTAGTAAATAATTTGATTAAACTAAGAATTAAGACCACGTAGAAGCCAGTGATAATGTATTAGGTTTAAACTGAAGACCTTTTTAATAACTTTACAAAAGAAAAACGGGATATATAAGGACCCCGCTCTTACGGTTCTACCTAGTATTAGTGTACAAAGAGGAAAACCCCTATCTATATAGCAGAAACTATCTAGCTAATATAATATATACGGGTCATAGGCCTGTGCTTAGTAGCGTTCCGTACACCTTTTCTTCTTGTTCTCAAAGCTTTCAAAGCGTCAACTTTCCTTTCCTTCCTAGGCTAATACAATGCCCAAAAGCACTTAGAAATCCGCTCAAATTAGCAATACCTAACTCCGAGTGGTGCACTATATTAGCAAGAAATAATAAAATGGGTTAGCCCGTGCATTGGAGGCTAGGCGTAATCTACAATAGTTGGGCTAGGTATGTTAGATAGCCGAAGCTGAGTCTTGGCAATGTAAATCCTTAATACGATCAATACGCGATGCTGCGCCTTCGCGCTTTTACGTCTAAGCCTTCATTCAATCTGAGTTCGAAGAATTTATAACCAAATTATCGGTATATTTCTCTGTATCATAAATTGAATCATGAAATGAAGAAAGAAGATAGATAAACATCATGGATGAAGATGACCAACCGTCAATTGACCTATTGCGGCCGGAAAACGTGCCTCTTCTTCGGGCAGCGGCAGAAGTGAGCGACCGGTTCAAAGCACCTTCGAAACCCTGGCATATTGCAACCACGCCCCGCGCAAGTGAGTAACTCTCGGATACCATTTTATTCCTATTTTGGTAAATTTCAGAGCACAAGAATTCCTTTTGAGCTAGGATAATGTCTAGAAGCTTCTGAAACCATCATAAACCGCGCTCAAAGTGGCTATAACTGACCCCCAGTGTTGCAGTCTCGGCCGTGACATGCATCGCTTTGTTCTTATGGGTACTATCAGGAATGATTGTAATGGTACCAGCGACGCGACTCGCTGAAGACATATTCTGCCGTCGACACTATGGGAGGGTGGATAGGGACCCGATCAGCGAGGAGTTATGCAAAGCCGACGAGATCCAAACATCGGTAGCCTGGATTTTTGGATTATCTATGGCACTCGGAACTATCGTCGGTCTTCTCGTCGCGATCCCCTATGGTGCCTTGGCCGATCTTCAGCGCAGACCGGTGTATCTTCTTGCCGCAACGGGCCAGTTCGCCAACGTCGCGTGGTCGCTTCTTGTTCTGCGATATTGGCGGACGCTTCCCGTACAATTGATTCTCTTGGGGCCGGCGTTCGATTTGATCGGAGGCGGGCTGACGAGTAAGGAATTCTCAGTGTCATTTTCATCTTTCCTTAGTAGCTTTCAGAGCCTTAAGCTTCCTTTTAGAGCTGAAGTTGGCACTAGAAGCCTGCGAATCCCTAATAAGTCATACTTTGAATAGATATGCTGACTCCAAATATTCTAGTGGCGATTGTAGTCTTGTATGCGATTATATCCGATGTGAATGTGCCAGAGAATAGGTGAGATATGCATTGCCTCCCTACGCAGATTAATGATCACTGACTCATGAAGGGCGATGGTTTATTTCTTCTCATCGCTAGCCGCTAATCTTGCTGTGTTCGTTGGGCCGCCCCTGGCATCTCGCATGATGGAAGTCTGCTCCCCATGGGTGCCGATGTCATTGAGTTTAGTCATAACGACACTCGCAGGCGTCATGATTCTCCTAGTGCCGGAGACCGCCCATAGCTCAGAGAGATCACAAAGGGGCAACGATAACCGTTTCGGAGCGGAAGTCCAAGGTTGGCGGAACGTGATTACTTCGCGATTCACGCCTGCATTCTACAACTCAGACTTGCGTTCCGTGCTCAAGGCGCGGCCTGTGGCCTTACTCCTTCTCGTTTTCGTGCTCGTATCGCCGTTCCCTACGGGGATGGGGTTTTTGTTCCTCCAATACTATAGCAAGAGGTTCGGAAAGTCCATAGAAGATGCCGGCTACATGCTTGCTATTAGGGGAGGGCTGATTCTCCTCGTCGGTGCACTCTTGCCAATTGCATCGAAGTATCTTGCTTACATCAAAATCCCGACCTTCCGTAGAGATCTCGTTCTCGCACAGGCCTCTACCGCCCTTGCTGGTCTTGGCTATTTCCTCCTTGGAGGACCAGACCAGGCCTTTCTCACCTCTGGGATGGTCGTCTTGGCTTTTAGCATAGGTTAGTGCTAGGGGTCTCTCATGCCTCCTTCTAGCGCCTTCCGGAGGCATTAGTGCTTCGCGGGGGGTGGTTATACCCCTGTTACTCCCGCAAGCTCCCGTTACCCCGAGACCCCGAGACCATTTACCTTGAATGGCAATTGCTAACGTCAAGTTTCTAAAAGGGATCGGACCATTATGCCGCTCACTCATTTCCAGTCTTGTTGAACCCAGTCAAACTTCACAAGTTTTCACCATTGTTAGCATTGTCGAAGGAATTGGATCTTTGCCTGCGGGTCCGTTTCTAGCATGGACATTTTCTTTAAGCATGCGGTTGGGAGGACTCTGGCTTGGGTTGCCTTTTTTCTTGCTCGGTAGTCTTGCTTTTCTTGCCCTAGTAGTCCTGTGTCTTGTGAATACCCAGGCTAGCATGGCCAACCACACAACGCTGTACCCGAGAATGGCCGGGTGCCACGAAGTACCGATAGGGATGCGCGACTAGAAACGGAAGTTTGATATTGAACAGAGACATTGATGCGGTCAACAGCACAACCGTAAATCAACATATGTACTTGATTCACTTTGATTCGATCGGAAGTTTCCTGTGGTTACAATGGTCTACTTATTCCAAATACTGTTGTTTCGTATTCGCGGTTATATCTACGCCGTATGGCATGCAAGCAATCAGTCATGCAGCTCCCCACGTGCAGTGAACTGGGTAGTATGCAAGATGGTGGTTCTTCGGCCAGTCATTATTCTCTCTTGGTTGGCTAGAGAGTATAATTCGGCAAGGTATCCGGCATCTACTGTAACATGGAATGTGGACAAACCTATATATATATTACAAGTAGATACTATAACACCTAAAATCGGAGGGGCTTTGGTGTAGCAGGGTAAATCGTTATGGTTAACGGTAAGTGTTGGTTTCTATGTATTCCTATCAAACTTTTTATACCCTAAGTTTTGCACGCACTTCGGGCCACGCATCTCGCACAACTTTTATCAGTTTATGTACGGATAGAGTTTAGGTAGCCAATGACTTGAGAGATGGCTTTCGTGTTTTCCTAGGTGCTAAGACTAACATTCGTTAATAACCATTTCAATTCACTTGTACATGTTAGTTTATCCCTCAAGGCTGACGCGAATTGGTCCGAATAAGTCTAACTCAATAAGGCGAAAGGAACTATACTAAAATGATTTACATCATTGTGGACACCCCCGAGCAGAAGCCAAGAGGTTGTTGTGTGATGGGGTCCCATGTAGGTACAGTACTGTACAGTACGCAGTCTGGGGGAACATTCGAACTCCCCGCAAAGCCACATGGCGTAGGCCTTACTATATACTAGTAGTATATTCACGGGTACGGAATACACCACACTATGATGATGACAGGCGAGATTGTTGCTGGCCGTGCAGAAGTATGCGTCTAACATGCTTGGAAATGTTCCCCCTCTACCAATTCCCGACCAACATGCGAAAAGCGGTGAGAAACCCGGCTTCAAGGCGAGATCCAGGGTGCCGGCCCATAAACCAACACGAACAATACCTACCAAGGTAAGTACAGTATTCTATGTTCTTTACGCGGTACGTAGATATTACCCCATTACACGAGAAAGACCTACAGTAAACTCTACTACATACAGATACATAGAGGATTTCAGCGCTATTTCATGGCGCACCGTGGTCCACCTAGTAGGTAACAATTAACTGCGTCACCTTCACGGAGTGGAGCAGTCGTCATCGTTCTCACCGTAACCAATAATTCATGCGTAACCCTTGACCAGGAATTGCTTCTTCTTCTATACATAATCTGGATACAGGTTTTTAATATACAGTTTCTCCCACAACACTTTGACTCGGAAAATTGACTGAAAAGGATAAAAAGGGAAGAGGAAGTTATTTGACAGTTTTCAAAGTAACTCTGCTTGTACCTACTATGATAAACGGTTACGTTTTCGGCAAGTGCCCTTGGTTCAGAATCTAATACGCATATAGTATACTTGATTCGGGTAGGCCGGTATGTCGTACAGAAAAGTGCACCAACTTGCGCATGGATCTTCACACACCAGTACTATTAAAACGTTGTCTTGGCGAGTATTCTTGGCTCTTGGTGCGCCCATCTTCTGCTACCATGTATCTCGTCTGTAGGTGTTTGCACGAAAAAAAAAGAAGAAAAAACATCTACTGCCCCTTATCTCGTGTAGTTCAGGTACCAGTACATGGCAAGGCAAGGCAAGTCTTACAGGGGGTTAACTTGTACGTATAGGTATACTACTTGAAATTTTCGTCCAGCGCGGGCTTTTGACAAGACGACGACGACCTATTTACTTCCATACTAGCTGATGGCGTCAGAAAATCCTCTAAGATACTTAGGTATCCATTCGTGCACGATGTACAGTAGCGTAGAACGCTAAGGATACCTACCCTCAGAGGCTAAGTTAAAGGTTACTATAGTTTAGCTCGAATCTAGCATGACAATGTAGGTTAAATAACTGCTCGTGCAATTGTTACCCACACGGTTAATAAACAATTACCCGAAAGGCGAGCCAAAATATCAAATCGATCATACCAATTGTATTCTAAGTTCTCGTGGGGAATTATGTTCTAGTTACATCATCTCAACGTCTCATGTCTGTCAATCCATCGTAGACCCCGTTTGCCGAAGGAGCTTAGCCTCAACAAAAAGTCCGTTCCTTTTATCGTTGATATTGGTGGTGAAATACAGCCAATGTAGGCGTGCCATGTCGAGGTGTGCGATTGTCTTGCTGTCTATAGAAGAGCAATGACACCGAGAAGACCGACCATAGCGGCGCCGCCAATAAGTGCACCGGTGGGCCTGGCAGCAGCAGCAGTGGGAACTGAGGTGGTGGTGGGAACGCTGGTACTGGGGATCGTGCTGTTTCCCGAAGGTGTGGCCGTCGGATAAGGCGTGATGGATGCCGTCCCGTTTCCTCCGCCGGGGGCGCTCGTACTCGTGGGTTGGCAAAGGCCTTCTGGCGAGCTGGCGATCGAGTGGATGTAGCTGGTTATAGAAGCACCAGCAGCGCCCGTGGCGACGCACTTAGTGACGACGCCATCGTAGGAAGAGATCTCGACACTCGCAAAATGGAGGAGCGATGAACCCCAGCTAGCGAAATCAGGCAATATCGATGAAGGCGCCGCAGCGAGGGCCTTGCAAATATCCCCTACGTAGACATCGGGGTTGGATAGGAGACCCTCAACACTCCCGCCACCGGTAATCTGAGCACCAAAAGCGGATGCAAGCGAGTCAGGAAACGTGGGAGCGGCCGATAAAAGCCCCTGTATCGAGCTAGAGCACCCCGGGTCGGGAAACGTTTGAGCTAGGGACGCATCCGCAAGGGCGGCCACGGCGAGTAGGACCTTAGCATTCAACATTCTTTTCGGCTGAAAGAGGTTCGAAGCAAATAACTTGGTATGAATTTGGACTGCGAGTGAAGTATGTGCGGTAGGATTCTGGGATGTGTGTAGGCCCGAGTTGAATGGTTTTATATTCAGAGAACACCTCGTTGAGGAAGAAGTGAACTAGCATACCTTGACCGGACTAACAGATATATCTACATATCTGACAAGGATAGTGGCCAGGACTTTTCCGGCACCCCCGGAACTATGAGCTTCGTCATTTCGGCTTGAATCAACATCCCGTCGATGCAGTTGTTGGAGCTCATAGCCGGGGGAGGGGTGAAAAAAAACTACAGATCCCGCCAAGGAGTGGGACTGTTGTACGATCCCTGTACGCTAATCCCCGCCGCACCCTCAAAAGCACCCTTGGAACGAGGCCTTCGGGATGAGGCTTCTTCCATTGACTAGGCTAGAATCCCGCGGGAATGTTGGACACCCGGGTTTTCCTTCAAAGCCGTGTGTGTATGTTTGCCGAGTCTGACCGGCTCCCCGACGACATGGGATCGCGGAGTGCCCATTTTAACACTAGTTATTGCGACTTGATCCTGCCGGGTTTGCTTTACTTGGTACTACTTGGCATTTACTGTAAAAGGCAAGGCTGCGGTTTAGTACAGAACAAAAGAATATAAGACCAGGAAGAACCTGGCCGAGCCCACACTATAGAAATACTCATATACTGTAGGCAGGTACGACGGACAGTGGATATATGAAACCCCGCACGGGGGTTGCCATGTATTATCTCCATTCCTTTTACAACCCATTATTCCAGAAGGCCAATACAGACCGTAACAATACCAGAAACATAGATCTACTAGTAAGATTTTAAACTGACGGACTATTCCCGGGAAAGGGAGGCGATTTGGAAGGACGGACCAGTAAAATCTTAGTGTATATATTGTCACAAGGGCTTATGTAGGGCTTGGAATAATATTCATTTAAGAGTAATAATCTTTTAATGCAGTCAAGGGCTATGTAGATCTCTGGCTCCTGGGCGAATCGCAGTCTTTATGTCTGGATACCCTCGCCCAAACCGGCGACTAAATCGCCGTCTTTCCCAAAATATCCGACTGCATTTTCGTGGAAGCAAACTGTCTCAGAAGTTCGGAATAAATCAGATCATACCTTCCGATCTGATCTGATTTCACCCGAACCTCGTATCGGTAGTTTGCCGCCTCGCATATGATTATTTACATGATATCGGGTGTCCCAAACCCTCGGGTACAGAATACGTGCCTATACGTGTGACACATATTTGATATCTCGACATTACCTGCTACCCCATTTACACACAAAACGGCACACTGCTCTTCGGCTCTGGAAACCCTCTAGATTTCGGTTCAAGCACTACTAGAGTGTGGATTGCCTCTGGACAAACTTACGATACTTGAGGGCGAGAGTCTATACCGGCCCTCGTCCTAAGCATGCCAGAAAAAGCTTTAAGAAGGAGCGGATGGTTTAGGTCTACTCCTACCACCTCTCTGGAACAAGGATATGCATATGATAGCTCAGGGCTAACTGTTAGCCTATAGAGGCGCTTAGATCCTTCGAGCAACAAGAATAGCCTATGCAGACCCTCATACTGATCAATTGATACCCGGTAATAGCCCGATTCATGTGTTTGAATTTCCGTGACCCCACTCGGCCCCGGACCTGGTAGCTCAGCACTTATATCGGTACCATAGGTAGCAACACCCGTGAAATACCCGCGCCAGGATCCGCGCTTTTCCCGGCTTATGTCCTGATAACCCATGCATGTCTTCCGATAATTCAGAGATCTTTTAAATTTGATTATTGCTTTCTCTTGAATTACCATACCCTTGACACAGAGTGCTGACACACAATAGAGCAGTAAGAGGGCAGGCTAAGTAGAGAATTAAGAAGAAACACATTACCAAAGCTCGGATATCTCCGGGGAAAGTCCAACAGATAAAAAAGCACTTCTCAGGAGTTCAAAAATTTAGGAGGAGTGTAAGAGATCAATAATTTTGTCTAATGTCTGGCCAGACGCATTACTACCTGCTTGGCTTACATGCCTCCAGGCACCTGAAAATCGGGCACATGCTCATCCGTGGGTCTAATTACAGGAATAGGAAAGAACCCGTTGTCCATAGGCAGCTTCGTCGTGAACCCAAGATAAATCAGCGACAGCTATCGGTTCCTAAGGCCATATCCCTAAATATTTCCCTCTGCAGTATGGCCTCTATCATATCCATGTCGCCATGGTGCTCTTGACTAGCATATTGATCTTGAAAATGCTCCTCGGTTTCCTGGTCGTCTGCATCTTGATCATAATGTTTCTTGTTGTTGAAGGCTGACATAGCTGCACAGGCCGAGCCAGCTGTAACACCTAGGCCCTGGACTGTTGCCGCCACTGTTGCAACACCATATCCACCGGCTGCGGCGCTCTGCAGGGTTGCAAATAGGGAGGGGGCTACGACGTTGCCGATGCCGCTCTGTATTCCTGCTGCAATTGATCCTAGTAGGAGATAGATGGAATTAGCTGACAATACTAGTATAAGCCATGAAAGAAAGGGATGGGCTTTCTAAATATAGGCAGGTCTGGGTGGTTCGTTCGGGTGAAAGCATGTCCATCCTTCTGTGTCATCGCCAGTTGAAATCTCTACGTACCGCCCACGATTCCGTTTGCTCCGAATCCGACGAGGCTTAGAACTGGCGCCACAACCAACATCGGTGCAACGACACAAGCTGCTCCAACACCCGCTACGGCTGCCTGCTTTGGGTTTGTAGCTGCCCACTCTGTGGCGTTCGTGACTCCCTTGGCTACGAAGCGCAGACTTTCCGAAGCAGTGGCCTTAGCGCCATCAAAGTTAGGGGCGGGCATGGTGGATGCAGTGTTCCGCGATTGCGGGTGAGATGGAGAGGTGGATGAAGAGGTGGATGAAGAAGTAGATGAAGAGGTGGATGAAGAAGTGGACGAAGAGGTGGGTGAAGAGTGGATGAATAGATGATTTGCGTAGGGTTGCCTATGCAGCCATATTATAGAAGTCTCGAGACTGCTATGCCTTGGGCTGCGTTGTTAGGAAGATTCTAGGTGTTGGAATAAAGTTCCAATGTTGGCGAACTTGGTTGATCCGGTCACGGCCACGTCGAAGGACAGCGAAACGTTGTGTAGGCCCATGAAACGGCTGGTCATAGGGATAAGACAGCTTATCATAGCAGGCGCAATTAAAATGGGTACATAAGACATGAAAAAATAATTATCAGAAAGTTCGAGAAGCAATGATAATGATAACTTGTCCGAGGCAACTAATTCTTCTACCTAGTCTCTGTTGCCTTGCGGGTACACAACCTCAAGACAGAGTATAACAAAGAGGCATTCTTCTACACAATAATCTAGTCCACGAAGGTATCATGGAACTTGTCAGACAATACGAAGTATTCAAAACATGCCTTAAACCTTATATTAGGATGACTTGTGGAGAGTTGGTCTTTGGGTACTTAACGTACAGACCATGGGTGCTGCGAAAATGAATACGAACCACATCCTCAGGCCAGTCTTGAATACACATACATGTTTTATTGGCTATAAAAGCAATATTGCAGCTCATCATACAAGAAGATAGGGAAATTTCGACATTTAAGAACATACAATGCCGACCTCATACAGTGAGTTCCTTGTCAAACACTCTATAATTAATGGCAACCTTCTATTTCTAAATCTCATTTAAAGCGAAATGGCAACACTCGTCGCATGTACGCGCGCAGTAGTCATTGGGGACAGCTCTTGCAATAACCCGAATTTCCTCAACAGGTCACTTTGCCGATTGCACAGCCCCCGAAAAGCACAACAAAGGCGCACCAGATATACACTCTTTATAGAACAGCTACTTCGGCACCAACACAATCAAATGATCCGACAACTCCTCGGTATATTTCCACATACGCTCGATTCGAAAGCCGGCATTTTCGAAAAGTCTCACCCACTCGCCGTGGGACCGCTCCTGCGCCGCCACGCACTATAACTCGCTGGAATCAGCAATTACTCTTTCAAGGAAAATTGGCACAGATTTTAGGAGTCTGGCATGCTCCCGAGACATGTCTACTTTTCTAATGGGAGATTTTCGACTCCGCAAGCGACCAGGAAGAAAATGACTCCGGGGGCTACTCACCGCGCCCATGATAAAGTCCTGTTGCGTGGCCCTCCACGGCGCGTCTTTCTCCGGGAGGATCATCTCGTCGACCAGAATGCGCGACTCGGACGTCATGGCCGGCCTGATGTTCTGCAGGATCTCGACACACTTGTCGTCCGGCCAGTCGTGCAGGACGTTGCGGAAGTAGTAGGCGCGGGCTCCTACATTGAAATTTAGCGTCGCTCGCTTAAACAACCCCTATTTCTATTTAAAGGGAGGGGTTTTATACGATCATGAATAAAAGAGCCGAGTTGACAAAAACAACAAGAGGGAAACGCACCTCGAAGCGGCTGCGGAGTAAAGAAATCGTGCGCCATGATCTCACTCCCTTCAAGCCCGGGGAGCGGGTTCGCCTTCACCTTCTCGATGGTCTCGGGAAGATCCTGCAGAACGACGCGGCCGACCAGGTCCGGGTATTTCTGCCTCACCGCGACACACTGATGGCCCATCGATCCTCCAACGTCGACAAGGACGGGGGTGGAAGCCTCCGCTCCTTTGGCGAATTCCGCAGCGAAGTCGACGATACTTAGGAATGTGGGCAGTCCGTCCCGCTGTCCCGCCATCCACCCCACTATAGCTCGCTGGAGTCAGTAATTACTCTTTTAGGGAGGATCGGCACATGTTTTAGGAGTTCTGCATACTCCCGAGACACGTCAATTGCTCTAATGGGGAAATTTTGACTCCGCAAGCAGCCAGAACGGGAAGAAAATGACTCCAGGAGTTACTCACTGAAGCTCTTCAGCACTTCTGGGCGTTCGTTGATCCAGTTGAAGATGGGCTCCGCCGTATCATGGCTACGATACCACGGAATAAGTGTGGGGTTCGTCATGTTCGCGTACTTGTTGTCCCGCAGAAATTGAGGCATGGTGTTGATTGCTGGCGCAACCGTCGAGAAGCTGAATTTCGCGTTAGGGCTATTCGCGGTTGAAGGAACCTCCTTCTAGCATGGGGGAAGCGATTACGGCTACACACATGAAAGGGAGAGCGGAGCGCCCCCCGAGAGATACTAAGGCTCGTGTGATGTTATTCGCGCCATATTCGGTATCGCTAGATTGCGAGACGATGCCGAAGGACTGGTAGTACCGCAGCAGACGCCCTGTACCTGAGTCAGTGCTAACTAGCACTCTGATACCTGATATTTGATAAATAATGCGGAGACCGTACTTAACAAAGCAGGATCTATGCTCGTCTTCTCCGCGAGCTCAGCGTTAGTAGCCGCAGTGCCTTTCAGATCCGCTAAGGCGTCGAAGAGACCCGTCTCGACACCTATCAAGGCGAGGGGTAACTGGAATGACTAAACGAGCATACAAAAGTCAGAAGAGCAAAGCACTAATTTCCTCAATAAAATATGTTTTGAACCGAAAGCAAAGTAGTATGAAAGAGATTAGCTCTGTGATGTATTACCGAGTGGGCAATCCGGTGGACGGTATCTCCCGGCGCCTCAGTGGCAAGAGAAAGCTTCCGCGCCGCCTCACTCAGCCGGCGACGAGTAGAATAGTCGAGGGTCTCGGGGTCGAAGTCCTCGAGAAGGCTTTCCAGCCCTTCTGCTAAGCCGAGCGCATCCTCTTTCTTGAAGGTCATCTTCTGTTACGGGTGAAAGAAACACAGGCGGCGGCGCGCGTGATATCTACGACGGATGGTTAATATAGGTCGCATTCTGGCGCAAATGATAAGGTCCTTCCTACAAAGCAAACGATTGTATACGTAATCAGGGAATTAATCTACACGAATTGGCGTTGAGATGAATGATCCCATATTGGTTTCATTTCCAGTCGCTGACCGCTGCTCAATTTTTAACCTATAGCCTTTGGACCCAACCACCCCTGAAAATCACTTGGCTTACTGAGACTAGGACTATGACCATGTTGAGAAACTATTTACAGTAATCAGTCGCTATCAAACGTCACCCTTAAGCATGGGTCTTAAGGCCTTAGTATCGCCAAGGATGCATGGTCTGATGAGGATGGTCGTTTGCAAGCGTTCTGAAGTCATCGGCCAGTCCCGTCTGATAGGTACTGTCATGATGTGCAATTACAGTTTAGACCAGTCTCGGCAGTGCATTATACCGCTAATGTGGATATCTTCAACTTAGATAGGAATTGTACAGAATAAATTTGACTAACCAGGGTATTACAAGGGTATATTTTGGGGCAAATTGCTATGGCCTAATAGTTCTATAATGAACGCCAACATGATGCCTCACAACTCCGACGCTAATATGAGTAACAAAGAATATAAACAATTAAAGAGTGGTCAAAATTCAAGTGACCAAGATACCATGGCTGTTCGCCAATCTCAATCCACCATTGACCTAGATCAAGCTGATATAGTTACTGTGATAGTAGCCATGTCTGTTGTCGTCGTCGTTATGATCTCTTTCTCAGTAACGGTCACTGTGACGGGTCCAATAACGGAAGAGTCAATTGACGTTATGCTGGTCAACACCACCCGCTGGTTTTGATTGCCGCGATCGTCCTCACCATGCTCAGGAGAAGGTGTTACTGGGATGATATCTACTCCAGTGGGTGTAACGTCCGTGTTAGGAATAGTAGTAGTTGTGACTGGTTGGGATGACATAGACAAAGGGGCCGAAGATACAGAGGGAGTTGAGATGGCTGTTGATGTAACGAGACTTGGGGTGGTTTCCGAATTGGCTGGGCGCGTTATCGTGACGAGCGTGGTAGGCGTAAGGCTACTCATGGTGCTGAGAGTCGTAGCTGATGATGACGTAATAGAACTCGAAGGCGTGGGAAATTCTGTTGTGGAAGAAGTGGTCGTTACAGGCGGTGCTAAGGAGGTAGATGAGCTAGGCGCGGCTAAAGTTTCGGTTGTATGTGTCACAGTCGGTGTGATTGTGATTGTAGTCTGACCAGCTGAGCTATTGGGGGTTGATGTAGCAATAGTAGAGCCTGGTAGCGTGGTCACGTCTTGCGAAGGAGCGTCATCGCGGCATCCAACCTGGACACCAACAGTCGTATTCATTGGTACGGCGGAACATGTCAAGCCAGAGTCGCAGGGGATTATATCGAAGGTACCGGCACTGGAACACCGCCCAATGTTACCATTGATACAGGCGACTTGGCCGGCTACACAAGCAGACTGCTCAGTCAAGGTTGAGAAGAGATCATTATAGGCCTTAGCTTGTGCAAGATTAGAGGCGTAGACGTCGGGCGACACGGTGGTGCTTGATGGAGGAGTAGAAGAGATGATAGTGGGTACCGCCGAGTTCGGTATCCCGGTAGGTGAGGCGAAGCTAGGGGCCGAGGTAAGTGAACCGGTCATCGGGGTACTACTTTGACCCGACTCGGCTATTGATGTGCCTATTGCTGTGCCGGTTGATGAGGGCGTACTGGAAATAGTTGGCAGTGAGGACGCGCCGCCCGAGCTAGTCGGTTGACTTGCGGTTGCGGTGACGCCAGAATTTGTTTCCGACCCGACTGAGCTAGAAGGAGGCAAAAAGGGCGAAGGCGTCGGTACGGGAACACTGCTATCTGTGGCGGACACAGAGATTGATAGACTACTCGACGTGGTGGGGATAGAGGAGGTAGTAGAAGGCGGATTCGTTGAGGAGTTGGGTGTTGTTAAGGCCCCTTTCGAACTGTCCGTCTCCGACCCTGACGTAGTGCCCGGACTCACAGTTATAGTTGAGGATGGAAAGATGCTGATCACGGGAATGGTTGATATTCCTCCTGGGCTTGTGCTACCACTCTCTATTAGGGTGAATGACCGAGAGATCGATGTAGAAGAGGTGGGCACTAGAGCGGAGCTAGAGCCCGAGTCCACGGGCTGCGAAGGTGTAGTAGCAGCAGATGTTACTGTCTCGGTAGAAGAGACAGTTAAAGGTTGAGTTGAGAAAGTTGGTATTAATGAGTCTCCTAATGTGGCGGAAGTAGGTGACTGTGCCGGCAACGACAACGACGAGGTAGTTGCCGTTGAGTTGGCAAACCTCTTGAGCACCCACGGCTGTCTTCCATCTTGCCTTGTCCTGTTAGATGTTAGCCAACGACTTTTACTCGGAATAGACTGCTGATACATACCGATCAACCCGCCTCAGCGGTCCGGCCGCCGAGGCTCCCGACAACCAAAGGAGATCTAAGAAGAGAAATGATATTCGCATTTTGAAAAATAAAGATGGGTATTTCCTCACGAAGAAGAGAAGAAAGGGAAATAACGAAGGGAAAAATAAGAAAAGCTGATGGCAGAGTGCGAAGGTCAAGGCTCGCGAGACACAGCGCAACAGCAGTTCATATTACTTCGACGAGGCGATAAAGAAGCCACGAGACGTAAAAAGACGCCGACGGTGAATTAAAGGGCAGACAATAGCAGCAATGTTCTATGGCGCGGCAAACAATGAGCGTGTGGGAGTCACAAACCCTACGGTCAACAAAGGGGAAGAAAGGGCAGTGTGCAGCAGAAGCAGTAGTAGTTAGATACACACAGCGATCAACCGCTAGGGCTGGAACGACAAGGAGAATGAGTGAGTAAGCAAGAAAGCAAGCAGGCAAGAGTGAAGATCTCGGCGGATCGACTCGGCGGGAGGGCGCGGCGCTGGCATCTTGTATGCAGACCAGAGGTTCCCTTGGAGCTGAGTGATTAGGCCAGGAGCTTCGCTGCGTCGGAACTTAAGATTGCGGCCCGTCGAGAGGACGTCGTAGCTCGACGTGACCGTTCGGGTAGCCGGCAGTCGACCAATCCGAGCCCATCGATCCAGCCTGTGCCGACCGTTTGGCAGCAACGCGAAGTCGTGGAAGTTGGGGAGATTGGTTAAGCGCTGGTCGACGTCCCTCGAGATGCCCAAGTGTTTCGGCTACCTGCACCAGACAGACGCGCGCTAACATGTCATTGGTCCGCCCTGGCTGTTCCTGGATGGGCCTGTCCTCCCTAGTGCACCGCTGTAGTCGCTCAGGACCAATCGCTGTTCGGCGGCCACAGCACCTGCGACCGCTGGCAGTGACGCATCCCTGCCCTGTAATTCTGCCCCACAACGAACGGCTTCTATTTAGGTACCAAACCCGGATATCTATTGATTCAATGAATACAAATACCTGTAAACTTGTCCCTTTAACTACTCACCTGATTTCAATATTCTTCTTGGGCCAGGCCTCTCCAGGCGAGAACTACCAAAATGGCAACATTCTTTGAAAGGATTGGTTGTTAATTAATTACCTCCCTCTAGGTATCCCAGGGAGCCAAGTTTTCTGGGCTGACTTAGACGAACCATCCCTTTCCCAGCCAACTGAAAAAGCAACACCACGCTGGCCAATCTATCGCTATGTCGAAATGAGAATAATAATCATACCTAATTTAATCAGTCCCGATACGGGATCAACCAATGTCACAACAAGGGGCATACTTGCTATTCCCGTGCGGTGCTCTCGTCCATGTGAGTGGAATTGGGAAGCCCTTTTCCGATTGAAAATGCACGTCGACTCCGTAACATGGCATCCGCCTGTTCAGCCCAATGTTCTAGAAAAGTGCTGTTCATGGTGTATCTCTGGTTCCTGGCCCTCTTTTAGTCATTTTCTAAAGCAGTGCTTCCTATTTAAGAGTTCTTAGAACAGTTTACAAAAGATTTTGGTATTTCTTACAATGGTACTGTGGACTTCTCTTTTACTACCTAGGTATTTCATCTATCTTCTATATACTCAAGGCTACTAGGCTTACTGCATTATGAAACAACAAATAAAAAAGCGTCCTGTAGAAATAATTAGAGTTGGGCTTGGGAGTACGAATACTAGCTTCATTACTCACTTATCCCTATCTTCAACGGTGATGTTTATTGATGTTACCTAACATGCGCTCTCCCTTCGTTTTGACCAATACCCCCTTTGATACTAAACAATCCGCGGCGAGTCACACAGGTAAGCAGGTATTGTCGCACAAATTAGGAGCTCGTAATTTTAATCAGATCTCATTTCATTAAATCCACGTAATTACAAAAATACACACTATCTTGAGTTGCTAGACCAAGCGAAAAAATTCGGGACTCGTCTCATCCCCCCCAACCCTTCTTTCAGGCTTCGCAAAGACAAAGAAACTGGCATAAATTCGTTGTCCGAACCCATTCAATGAAGTCCCTCCCTCAATATAGATAATCGGTCTGCGCGGCGACATCCGCCCACGCCTCGACTCCAGCGACTGTTGCCTTAGCGTTCTTCATGATCTCAGCGACTGCGTCGCTCCCTAGTGGCAATAAGCTCGGCAAGTCTCGCCCAGCTGCGGCCCCCGAGGACGTGACGACGTCGTATATGATCTCGGCGCTCTTGACAGGGTCGCCGAGCTGCGTGCCGTGGAAATTAGCAAACGCCTCATCGACGTTTTTGTTAACCTCGGCGTAGTCGGAGAGCCGAGTCTTAGAGGTAGTCTTCGCAAAGTTGGAACCGGGTTTGAGCAGATCCGTGCGGACGAATCCCGGCTCGACCAGGCAGTGCTTGATACCGAACGACTTCACTTCTTCGGCCAAGCCTAAGACCACTACAGTACTTGGGGTTAGCCATTGCCACCTGGAGCGTGGTTTTTGACGGATCTGATGGCCTCTAGGCACTTCCTTGGGCCAGAAAAGATACCTCAGACTCTAAAACTGCCAAAAGAAGAAAACGGTTTCGAGAACTACTCACATAAGCGGAGTGCGGCTTTAGAAGCGTTGTAGAGGTTGCAGCCATTCATAGTGAACCACAGCGCCATAGAGCCAACTATGATGAGGGTCCCTGACCCCTTGGAGCGCAGGTGGGGGAGGATGGCACGGTAAACATTGATAGGGCCGAAAGTATTAGCCTGGAACTGATTTTGCGTCTCTTCGGCAGTGGTCTCCTCTACTGTGCCAGCTTGCACATTAGGCAGCGTTGTTAATGACTACATCAACAGTGCCATAGATATCAATGATGTCTTTTATAGCAGCTTGGGCCTGTGATAGAAGCTCATTGTGGTCTAGGCGAGCGGCGGTAATGCCAGAGATACCTTCTAATTTGTGAAGCGAGCGTGAAGCTGCGATAACGTGTTCTCCTCGGCTTGCCGCGACCTTGGCCAACTCAAGTCCAATACCTGCGGAGGCGCCTGTAATGAGCCACACGGACATCGTTTTGTGTTGAAATTAGCGGTTTTTTGGTTTCGTCTAAACAGAGGCTTAGTTCAGCTATAACTAGTGTTTTACAGTTTACTCTCCGGGAGGTTTAGTCGAGACGAAGGCCAATAAATAGTCGAGGGCATTCGCAAGCTAAGTACTTTCATTTTTAGGCAGTATTCGCGATGGCTGCTCTTTCATGCAATTGCCTGTATACAACGGACAAACCGCCGATCTTGTAAACTTGTTGGTAGCCAATTTCTTATCTCCTTCGGAGATCATCAATCTACTTACTACCCGTGGCTATTTTGACCAATAGCATGTCGGTAAAATTTAAGTAGGTGTAGATAGAAAATGAACTGGGACAATGTGAGACCCGTCAGAAACCGTAGTAAGACGCTCAGCTAATCCCCTATCGCCGATAACGTCATACGTGTAGGAAGACGTGCAGCTGAAGATCGCCGACGGGAAGCACTAGAATATGGCCTCATGCAGAGGACCTACAATCAGAGCTCAGCCAAAAGAAGGGCTAAGTTTTAAGGTGGCCGTCGAAGCTGTGGGATGTGGATGGTGCCGTCTCCAGCTTGACCGACTTGTTTTAATGTACTGAACACCCACGCAGAATACTACGGCTAGTCACCAAGCAAGTCGTGGCAGGCTAATTTGGCCTAACGCCGACCCGAGGAGACGGGCGAAGTCCGTGAAGGGATAGGTCGAGGACTCTTCACTTATAAGTCATATGATGAACTTGAACAATTGAAAGATTAAATGTACTTTAATGGATGCAAATCCGATTACGAGATTTGACAATGAGTCACAGGTTAGGTATCTGGAGTTCCTTCCACTCTGGTTCGCGATTTCTAGTAGAAAGTAAAATGCAGGAAGAATTGTCAGCATGGTATTACTTTCTTCCGTTCCAACCGGCGTCCGGTAAATGTCCATCATATTCGGACCCGGACGCTAGTCTAAACATTTGCCGGCCTTGTTTTTATAACAAGGGCTTGTGTGAAAGGGGCTCGGAAGATCATTCTTATTGTATACTACTCTTTTATGCCGCCAAAGGGGTTAGGCGGATCTATGGTTCCCCTTTCTAATACTGGGCGGGCGATCTAGACTTTAATATACCTGAATAGCTTCGCCCAAATCGCCAGCTGGGCCGATTTCGTAACTTCCTGTCTCGGAATACCAAGTAGTTTTTGGAATTGTAAAGGTATGGCCAGTATTTAGTCGCTCAAATGATTATTTACACGATATCAGGCGTCCTAGCCCCTCGGTACTCGTGCGTGTAACAATTTCCTAACACAAACCCTCTAAGTGATTGGATTCAACCGAACGCCGAAAGGTATGATTTTTAGGTAAGTTGAACGGGAAACGACGTAATCGAGAAAAGATTCCTAAAAATTTCCTGTCGCCGGTCTAGGTCATCTTGTCTTTCGCTTTGGGCTCTTGTCGGCGGCGGGGAACAAAGCAGGACTAATTTTACCCTACCGCCGGAAACAGCCAGCAATATTCTTTAATGGGCAGAATTTACCTGAAGATAATTTGAATCCTCTAAATATACATATTTTGCCATTCAGTATATGGATTGTCACGCCTAGATTAGTCAAACATACAGAGCAATGGCAGACCCGTCCATACCACCTGGCGCGTCGAGCGCGGCGGCACAACCCGGCTTGAACCCGGCCGCACTATCCACCGGTCAGACCCCGGGATCACTCGGCGTGACACCGGCCATGCCATCCGGCACGACCCTTTCAAGCACGCCCCTACTACCCGACGTGACCCCATCGACCCTGAACTCACAGCTGTCAGACCAAGACCCGTTCGTCGGGGAACGGCCCATACCTGGTTCACCTATATCAGGCTCGGATATATCCTCCATGCCATCCATGTACGATGAATATGAGGACGCACCCGAACAACCTATACCAAACCCGACACCGCCGCCAATCTTTATGCCACTGTCGACTTATTATGTAATAAGGGAGCATGTCCCAGTGTACGACACACCCACACCAATCCCGCGGCCTGAGCGGTACCTCCCGCCTCGGCCACCCGGGCAGCAGCTGCCTCTACCAGGCCCTCTGGTAGCTGTACCTAACCAGCCTATGCCAATCCCTCCGGTGACTGTATCATCTGACGAACCTATGCCAGACGCACCAATGCCAGACGCACCAATGCCAGACGCACCGATGCTAGACCCGTCCGAGGATGGTGGCCAGGCTCCAGTTCCTCCAGATCCTCCCGGACCAGACCAGTTCGGGGGTGCTGGCGATGTTGAATTTCCCTTAGATGACCCCGACCCCTGGCAAGGAGAAGAATATGACGAAGACTATGACGAAGAAGAAGATGATCAAATGCGAGAAATTAGAATCTTCTCCGAAAGAGCAGCAGAGGAATTACGAGGTCTCTTTTCAACCTCGACACTCTGGGAACTCGAAAAGGTTTTAGGCAACGGCGCATTTGGGATAACCGTGTTATTGAGGGACAGGTCTCCGTTTCGCCGTAGCAGAAGAGTGGTTCTCAAGCGGTCGATACGGGAAGAAGAACATAAATATATCCTCGTAAGGGAGATAGAGGCGCTTCAGGTGAGGCGGAATTCTGTCATGTGCGTGCGCACGTCATACTAACCAAAATTCCAAATCAAGGATATGCGCGGCCACGCCCATATCGGACAATTAAAAAACTCCATCGTAGATGTTGCATATACGCGACCGAGACGTGGGAGACTCGCTCGTATTGCAAGGCGCATTCTAGGGCTGGCTAGCAACTCCACAGAAAACATATTCAAGATCTTGAGCACGAAGCGGGGACCAGCAATCATACTTGAATACTTGGAGAACGGATCACTTGCACAACTCCAAGCAAAAGCAACAGAGAAGGGCGTTGAGTTACCAAACCGTATTCTTTGGAGTTGGTATTTTTGCTGTAAGATAGCTTCCTTTCTTCCTTTAGGCATGACAGATTGCAGATATCCTTGCTAACTAGAGCCAGTGATGAGGGCTTGTGTTGCAATGACTCATCAAAAAGAAGGCTTTACAGGTGGACTACTAGAACTAGAACTACTTTCGAATGCCAGAGGGAAATATTATCCACTTCAACATGGTGATATCTATGCTAGAAACCTTATGATTGCCAACCGTGAACCCTGGGTCCCAGAGCGTACGTTTTCCAACCTCCTTTCTTCATCTGCCTCGTCGCGGGTTTATAAACGCAGATGCATTTCAAAATCAAGCCCTAAGCTGTACGATGCTTCTGATATGCATAATCGAAACGGCATTTGCTAACTTTTTACATTCCTTACAGACCAGACGGTGCCCAAACTATCCCTGATTGACTTCGGGTCAACTAAGTTTGTTGCTACCCCTTATCAAGCTGAGCTAGAAAATATGTCCATGGCTTCCCGTGTAAGCCAATAATAACTTGAAAGGCTTGTGGGACAGGTTTACTGACAGAAGTGGTTATACTACAGGTGGTATTGAATTTAGTACTAGTGGATTTACGATTGTCAGGATCCGAAATAGTAATGAACTTCAACGGGATTGAAACAAGGGCGGGAATGATCTTACCCGGACCCGACGGGGTTGAAAAATATCCTCGACTGGATCCTGCCCTACGAGATCTCCTGGTCAGAGCCCTAAATGTTAACAAGGGCCAGCGGCCGGGCTTACCGGAACTATTTGCAGCAACACGGGCGGGTATGAAAAAGGGGGAGGACGACTATCCCGGAAATCCACAGGAGACGGACGCTAATGTTCGGAGAGTATTACAGGATCTGTTACATGATGCCTAACAGGTAAATACGCGGCCGTTTATTAGATAGGTAGCCGTAGGGGCCATTGAGATAAGGACGATTCTGTTGGGCAGTGTCAAATTTTCCTGGACTGGGTCCCGAATATTATGTATATAGCCATACGAGCGCAAGACTTTACGAGGCTTCAGCGTTCAACTTATCTATAGTAAACCAAGATTTTTATGCGAGTCTGGAGCTGAATAAGCAAGGAGAAGCGAGGCCATTCAGACTTATAAGCTCTAGATGGATCTTTAGGTTGGCCAAATAAGCCGCCTTGATTCCCACAGCGAGGAGATTATTCCGACGCGAATGCCTTCTCAAGTCCTTGCTACCACGTCCTTGCTACTGGTATTAGTTGATACTTCCACTATACCTGTGTGGCTACGTTCCATTGCAGACTGCCGTCTAGTAAACGTGATTGGTTACAACCCCGGCCGATTGCATTACACCCTGTATATTTTTACATGTCTATGTAAATTGCTGTCTTGCCGTCGACTAGTTGTTGACTTATAGCCAACCTAAGCAGGAATCTACAGTGCTGATGTTCAAGTAGAATCCCTAGCCCCCTCAAGTGATAACGCAGTAGAAGTTTATTGCTCATTTAAGTCACAAAACCTATGCAATAATCCCATCTTGCAAAAATAAGAAATAATGCATTTACGGCATGGTTGTGCTAACTAAAGAGGGATATAAATAAAAAAAAAGGGGCCACGAGGGGCCGCGAAGTGCTTCATGGCGCATTTTGTTTATCTGTCTTGAATTCCACGACTGGAGATCAAGTATGAGGAACTATCTATAGGTCCTTCGGCAAGAGGATTGTTATAGCTGATGGATCTCCGAGTAAAGACCTCGGCCGAAATCCGTGCCCGGATTAGAGAGATATCTCTAAGCAGGTAACAGTTCCGATAATAACGCAGAACACATTTTGCACTTTAATCGCAATACGAGTGCTTTCCGGAAGACTATTAGAAGTTACATAGTAACCTCAGTACCTGCTTAGCTTACTTACTAGCATGTCATTCAGAGCTACTCGTAGCGACACGACTAGAATATCGCACATGCTATTCACCAAACGAAATATAGACCTTATGACATTTCATCATTTACAACATAATTATTCTCTTATTAAGTAGCACCAACATGCTACGGAAAAGCTAATAGAGCTGCCTTCAACACGACCTAACACGCGCTCATTCAGAGGCCCCCGATTACTCGACGACCTTGCGCGTCGCAAGGTTATACCTATCACCAGCCCTCAGGAAGTAGAAGACCTGGCCGGCAGGGGGGAGGTTCTTCTCGTCGCTGCCCTCGCGGCTCCAGAAGCCGCCGTCGTAGAAGGCGCAGTAGCTGGCGCCAATGACGCGGGCGGCGTCGCCGTCGACGACGAGGGCCGTGTTCTCGTCGCAGCCGAAGCCGAGCAGCTCGGGGCGGACCTTGAGGATGTCGAACATGTCGAAGATGCGGTTGCGCACCAGCACGTGCTGGTCGATCGCCACGTTGCGAAGGTACCCGAAGCCCACCGTGTGATCGCCCACCAGCACCTGGTTCGTCGCCGTGTCCCCCCGCGCCAGGAAGCTCCCCTGGATGCTCGCGCCCGCCGAGCTCCCGCTGATCACCCCACCCCGCGCCAGCACCGCCTGGAACGCCGCCTCCGTCTTGGTCCCCGCGTACGCGTCCACGAGGCGCCACTGCCGCCCCCCGCCGAACCACACGGCCGAGGCGTTGCGCAGCGGCGCCACGAAGGCGTCGGTGTCTGCTACCTTGGGGTCGTACGTGTGTAGCACCGTGACGCTGGAGGCGCCGAGTCGTCGGAACGATGATGCGCCGGCTGCGTTCTGGTCGTACGTCGGCGCCCCGTCTGCCGTGGGAATCACGACGATCGGGCCTCCGGCTGCGCGGGTGATCACTTCTTGGTAGATTGAATCGCTGAGAGTGCCTCCACCTACGACTACAAGGGATCCCTTAACTGGCCCGACGATGGGGTCAGCGGCGCTTGCCATCTTGGACTGGCAGGTGAGGAGGAGGAGGGTGGGAAGTGCTAGGAAGCGCATCTTGGAGTCCGCGATATGCTGCAAGGATGTATGGGTATATATACTAGCGTGAGTGTGATTAGAAATACAATGTTCTGGTCTTGTTGAATCTCAGCACACGGGAAGAGATAAGCAGACAAGGAGGTAATGAGCAATGCAAAATCTAAGTAGCCCAGGAAGAAGTTCACAGGCCCTTGGAGGTGAGCTCCGTCCTTACTTATACTCCCCTCGACAGCTTCTAAAGGTAGACCAAATAATTGCAAATATATTGTATTGGAACCCCATCCGATCTGGGCTGCTACGAATTGTGCCAAATAGCATCATCGTCGCGGGCTGTGGTCTAGGGATATGATAGGATGGCCGTGGCACCCTGGTTTCCCGGCAAGGCAGGTGGTGTTGGTGTAGATGAGGAACTGCTTGCCGTGCATCTCGGCGTGGGTTTTTGTCGGGTTCGGATAGGCGGTTCGGACGTGCACTGCTCCCAAAATTCTCCAAAGGTTCTGATTATATGCTTCTGTGTGGGTATTGCGTGATGCAGTCGGTGGGTGCTTGGCAATGGCTAAGTACCTAGGTTAGGTAGGTACGTGCCTTGATTGCCCGGTTGGTAAAATGTGGCGATGTGACCTGACCTGTGAATATTGTTTCCAAATCGATAGTAAGATATCTAATGCGTTGATTTCTGGTTAATTCATAGTTGCCCATCTGACGGTGCCGAAGTAATCCAAAGTTCACGGTAGTTGATAGCTATTGAATTGCTTTTTTGGATTGCAATTAAATATCTGAGGGCCACGAGGATAGCTAGGATTTAATTGATGCAATGCTCTTTAGTAAGGTTGATTGAAGGGCATGGCATTAGCTTAATAAAACTGGGAATGTCGTTGGAAAGACGAAAGATGTCCCATGTCCATCAACTAATAGCTATTGACTGTGAAACCCTTCAAAATGAGGGTGCTGTCGGGAATCAGGCAGATGCTTATCATCTTCTCTAGTAGCCCTTTCAATAGGTAGCGCGCGACGACCGATATGCAATACAAACCCTCATCATCTTATCAAAGGTACACTAATGGTGTGAAATTGGCATTTCTCAAGGTACAAGGTACCTAAAAGCTATCTTGATGGAAAAGCAAATTAGCTAGCTTGCAAGATGGCAACGTATGTACAAGGGGCTGGCTTCGCTCAATATCTGAGCACCGGTTCCGAGGGTATAAACAGACTCATTTTTGGAAATCGATGGCTCACTTCTTCTTTCCTATGAAGGAACCTTCGAAGCCAGCTCGACCCTTCGGTTTCTTGGCGCCCTTCTTCTTGCCAGCTTTACCAAGCAGTTTCTCGTCTCGTCGTTTCCTAATATTCTCTTCCCTCTTCTTTTGTCGGTCCTTTATGCTCTTCGCCACGCCTTCCTTTCGGACCGCCCACTCCTTCGTGCTCTTCTTTTTGGCGCTTTCCTTACGTTTGACCGCCTTTTTGAGCAACTTTTCGTCGTCCTTGATCTTTTCTCCCTCAGCTCGCCTCCTAGCAGTTAGCCAAGCCTCCTTCTCTTCGATATCCTTTCGCTTTTCCTCATCCATCCCCTCCAATCGTTTCTTCCGGTTCTCGAACTGAAGAAGCGCTGTCTTAGGGTCTGATGGTCCCTTCTTGGGAGTTCTATTTAGAACATGTGTGAGATCATGAGATAACTGCGACCCATCCCCGAATCCAACACGCCCAAAGGCGAAGTTTTGTTGTTCTTGGATATCAACACTGGGGCTAAGGATACCCCCGGGAGACTCGCGCGCCGACGCTAGCGCTTCCTCGCGTTTTCGCTCTTCTTCTAGCTTGGCTTGTCGCCTAAGTTCTTTCTTATGAGCCTTACGCTCCGCTTGTTTTTGACGACGAGATTCTAAGAGCTCTTCCCGAGTACGGATTGGTTTACCATCCCTGTCGGCTTTCCTAGCGTCTCGGAGGGCCTGAATCCTGGCAGCTAGACGCTCACGCAGCGCAGCACTGTCTGCAGGTATTTTTATGTGCTTGGGTTTCTCGGACGTTGGGTCGGCGGAGGAAACAGAAGTTGTTATACTAGGGGCTTGCCCTGCAGAGTCCGCTGGTGTCCCGTTCGTATCGAAGACTGGAGACTGTGGGGTATCGGTAGGGGATGTCATGGATTCGGAATCGCGAACCTCATCAGCCTCCTCATCCACCTCAGCGGCTTCGTCTCCAGACGACTCGACGGGTTCTTGCGTGGGGTCTAAGCGTGACACATCGCCATTTGGTAGCGTATTCGACCTATCTTCTCGCTTGCCGAGTTTGATCTTGTTGACGCCCTTGACGGTTCTCCGGTTGAACTCGGCCTCCTCATCGCGCAAACGTTGTCGCTCTGCCTTGCGTTCTTTGCGCGCGGCCTTCTTTTCTTCCTTCCGCCTCTCCTTCTCGTTCAGCTCGGCTTCTTCGGCGTCTTGCTTCTGCTTCTTCTTCGTCTCCTTGGCAGTCTTCTTCTTCATGCCCTGGCGGGGTTTCTCAGGCTCGATGCCCTCAACTTCTGACCAGTCGCCATCCCCGTCTTGCATCTGATCGTGCTTTCGCTTCTTTCTCGCCTGTTCATCCATCACCTCCTTGGCGCTTCGGTTTAACGCACTGTCGGGATCAAGCTTATTTCGCTTCGCCTCGGCAGCTTGGGCCTTAGTCTGCTTTTTCCGTTGCCACTGGTCCTGGAGGGGGATTTGGAGTAAGCGGTTGACTCGTCACAGCAGACAATATGAAGACAAGGCTGATTAAGAGCAAGGCTACGGAGAGAAGATAGACGTACGCTCGTGTCTTCGCCATAGTACATCTTGGCGGGAATAAGGGACAACAAGCCATCGAAGGCCTTCTGGGAGTTGAGCAGACGCTCCTGTAATTGAATATGCTGGTTACTAATTGATATCCGCAAGCGCCTGCCACGCAGCTCTGGTGGGCAGACCGCAGACACAGCAGAGAGGCGGGAGGCTGGCTGTAGGAACGAACCTTGAGCGACGAGTCCTCGTCCATTGTGAACAGCGCACGCAGCACACGTAACACACAGAGCACACCACAGGCAATCCTCTAATGTTGTCTTAGGTTGGCAAGGAAGCAAACGTGCACAATCGGCCTCGTCGTCGCGTAGCAGTGGGTAGGGCTGGGCAGGCTGGGAATGGCTGTCGATAGGTTAAGTTATAGGTAGGTGGGAAAAAAAAGTTCGGGACGCCGTAATAAGTCCCAAGTCCCAAGTCCCAAAGTTCGTTCGGGGTGGGCTGAGCGGGCGGCCGATGGAGGCTCTTGATTGGTGTTGGCTTTTGGCGATGGCGGGCAGCAGTGATTTTTGGTGCTGGGCGATTTTTAATGCGGAGATGGGCTTCTAGTGAAGTCTTGGCGAAGCCTATCAGCTTTCTGCCTGCGAAATACGTCGTAGATAGGCAGGTGGGGCCAGTTAGGCAGGCGGTGAAATCCCATGTTTCTCAAACTGCCTTATTAAGCTGAATTTTGTACTTACCGATACCTACCACATACCTATGTACCTAAGGTACAGTAGTACGAACCATTGATCAATGGTACCTACTCATAATGTCAAGAACAGGCACGACTTGCTATAACCATGTCTTGTCAGAGCCCGCCCGGTGGCTATATACATTCCCATCAATTACTTGAGAACTAACAGGCGTTAGTAACCCGTATCCATCGCGATGCATCTCCGAGGAGAACAGCAATACTGGTTTCACTGTTACGGGTGTTGACAGCATAGGATGAATCTGCTTGAAGATCTTCTCTCCATTCCTTTGCCATTTACCTCAGCATAGAGGGCGCATCTTCTGACTTATACTTCGGGGGCATGCATGTGTACTAGTAGAATGCCATGGTAGGACGACATCCTGAATGCATTTCATGATAGCGGATGAGATCAAATCAAGACAGTTCGTCTCTTCGACCTTGATAACGATATTCTACGAGTTGACCAAAAGAACAAACTTCTAGGGTTCTCTCTGCCTTGTTCCTAACCGTCCCGCTGCCATCTCTTATCTTTAGTCTATTGAACCACCTCTATTTCCTGAACCAGGTTCCCAAGCTTTATCCTTACCCTCTTACTGGGAAATACAAGGCAAAGAACGGCCCCTAGAACGTTCAAAACAACGCAAGATATTCGCCCACTTGATTTCAAGTAGAGGCACGTCCTCTACCGTCCATGTAACAACCGAGCATTCCAAAACCCTGTATCTACTGTTATCAGCATTGCTACCATCGACTTTGACGTCGTCGAAGCCATTAACTCGCTTTTGAGTCGTCGTCGACCATGACGACCTCCGGGCCTTCTGCGGGGTTGTTTTTATCTACACCCTCGCCTCCAGTCTTCTCCTCGTCGCCAGCCACAGGAGCTTTGGGCTTGGGTTTTTCGCCAATCTCAACAATATACCGGGCCACATCCGAAGCCCCGTTCCGCTTGAGATAATACACGGCCGACCGCTCTTCGTTGTCCTTCACGTTGACGTCCACGGCGATAGTCCCGTATGGTCGGCTCGAGAATTGTGCGTATAGCTCCTTGAAAGCTCTCATGGCAGCGCCCCTGACGGCGAAATTGTTATGCGCCAATAAAATGAGCACTACCACCGTATCATTGTGCCCGCGCTGCGCGGCGTGGATAAGCGCCGTCTTTCCCTCTACGTCCTTGATATTCGGGTCTACCCCGCCAAGGCCGACTAGAGTAGCGACGATGGCGACATGGCCTTCCGCCGCGGCATAGGATAGAGGAGTACGTCGATTCTTGTCCGCGATATGCACGCCCGCAAACCGTCTCTTGGTAAGGAGGATCTCGACGCTCTTCAGGTGTCCTCCTTCGCATGCATGCGACAGCGGCGTCCGACGATCTCCATCCAGAGCGTCGATCTGGAACCCCTCCTCGACCAACAGCTTGACAACAGCGTGGTGGCCTTCTCGTGCCGCGACATGGAGAGGCGACTGCAACGCAACCTCTGTAGCGTCTGGGTCTGGCGTCCGTGGTTGCACCGCACCACCGTCCAGGCGGAGAAGTTTCCGTGCCACATCAACGTTGCCTCTGCAAGCAGCTAAATGAAGCAGGGTCTGGCCGTCACCGTTTACCCGAATAGCGCTCGCCCCTTTCTCCCTTAACAACGTAATAATAGTATCACTGCCGCTCTCGCACGCGCAAAATAACGGAGAGCGCCCGGCCTTGTCGAGCTGGTTCGGGTCTCCTCCCTCGAGGAGTATAAACCGCACCGTATCGGTATGGCACCCGTACGCGGCGTGGTGGAGGGGTGACATGCCGTTGTCGTCCTGAATAGTGAGAGACGTCCCCCTTTGACGGAGGATACGAACAACGTCGGTGAATCCGCGCTTTGATGCTTCGATCACAGCTCGGCCGAGATCAAGGTCTTTGTCTTCGGAATTGGGGCTGTCGTCGATCATCTCACACAGGGAACTCACCAGTGCTGCATGGCCACAGGACGCCGCGGTAACGAAGCCGTTGACCATTTGTTCCCGTGACCATTCCGCGGTTCCAAACACTACAACATTCGGAGTCAGCTATCGCCATTTAGATCGTGTTTTATGAAGGTGTCGGAAGTCTCAGGACACTCTCCTGCCCTAAACAGCAAGTTCTGTGCCCTAAATTTTGCTCAATCAAGAAGGAAATGAATTTGAGAATTGCTCACTGATCACACCGGCAACTGTAGTCCTCTGGCAAGCGTAGTCCAGCGTCGTTCGGCCCGACTTGTCCGCTTCTATAGGAAGGAATTCCCTCCCTTCCGGATATATTCCTAAGTCTGAGCTAGAATCCCAATCGTCAGTGGTGTTAGCGTCATCAGATTCATGGTTGAGCGCATCTCCAGGCTGATATATTAACCGGGTGAAATGCAAGAATATGTCATCCGACCAGTTTGTGATAAAATGGTGCGCTGGCGTCTTCCCGTCCTTGTCCGCGACCTTTATTTCGCCCTTGCTGAAAGTAAAGAGTTTCTTGAAGTTCTTGCCCGGCACACTATTACGAAAGCCCTTGAGGTTGTGACCATAACCTTCCCATTTCCATGGCAGCCCGCTGACAGGTTCATGGCGGAATGGCTTTGCTTTGTCATCAGTCCCTGTGTCCTCATCCATTAAGTCGGATCTGTCTTCTGACGATGCACCGCCAAATACTAATTCAGAAACTTCCTCGAAATCGGATTGGCTAATAAAAGCATGGCGCTCGTAGAGCCCAGGGGAGCAGAGGTAAACGTGAAAGGGGCTCCGATTCCAGCTGTCCCTTGCAACGGCCCAGTCCTCTTGCGTGGACCATTTATTAAACGCACTTGTGAGGCCAAAATACGACCCGAAGTGGCGTCCCCCAAAGCCTCTAGGGTAATCGTCGTATGGCCGTGGAGACACAGATGCGGGTTGAGAAGTAACGTGCAAAAGCTGGCTTAGAGTCTCTAGGAGCGAGTCATTTTCCAGTACCCTGTCCACCGACCCTTGGTCTCTATCGTTATTTAGATGCACACCCCAATTCTGCGATGCATAAGTTGCAAACGGAAGCTTTTTCTCCGTCTCATCATATTGACTTTGTGAAGTAAAGGGGCCGTGAGCGACGGTGTCGCTCTGGAGGAAAGCTAGACAGCTGATGGCCGCGTACTCTCTTGCCTGTCTTGCGAATTCGTTTCCAAATTGGTAGAGGTAAAAGGGCAAGGCGGAGGGCGTTGTGAAGACTCTATTCTTTTCAACGTCTATGTGGACGAGCCCCATGCATACGGTTTTAATCACACTTGGTGGAGGCAGTCTGTTGGGGTCGTCGATATTACCCCCTGGCTCAGCGGCTACGGCTTGTTGTAGCTCTCGCAACGTTAGTGGCCGACGAGCCACAGCCAGCCAGTAGAGAACCCTTAGCGCGAGCTGAGACCGCTGAGGTGACTGATCATTGAATCGAGACAAAATGAGGTCGATAACCTCCGATAGCTGAAGTGGTGGTTTCTCAAGTTGGTCGGTTACCTCGGCAAGTGAACTCAAACGGTTGAGCTGGGCAACCTGAGCAACTGCTGACAGAAAGCTAGTTTAAACGTGTTAAACATGTCTATGCCCCCCAAAAAATAAACGGGGAAAAACGGTAGGACAGGAGATAGAGCGGTGACATACTTCCCTCCAGACTTCTCAATTAGCTGGTTTAGGAGCACTGGGCGAGTTTCCTTTCCTATCATGTCAGATAGATAGCTGTGTCGTTGGCACTTTAGAACACTCTCAAGGTATCGTCGGATATCCTGGCTGTTGTGGTCCTCAAGCTGAACTACTATTTCTTTACGCCCAATGCTTACTGCGACACACTGCTCTACGACTCGCGAACGGGATGTCAAGGCCAGCCTAATATCTTGGATGGCCGAAATTCGACGAAGAATTTGTATTAAGGTAAGGAGATCGTCGCACTCTTCCAGGCCATCGAGACAAATGTAGACCCTCTTGAACCGAGACTGGATACTGAGAAAATCAGAGACGAGATTCGCAAGCCGGATGCCATCGTTGTCACTAATCTCATTAGCAGCATCTAGTCCCTTAGTTTCCATTTCGGCTAGAAACTTAGGCAAAGGGATATCCTTCTGAACACATATCTGGCGTAGGAGGCTAGAGATTGCTTGGTAGGGCTTGCAACCGCTGCTACGATCAAAGTAGTAGTAGACGACTATGTTCTGCCCTGATTCTTTCGTAACCTCAGCGCTTAGCCTGCTAATGATGGCATTCCTATTTGATCACAAGTCAGGATTCAGCCTTACACCATTTCCGAAAGACGGTACCTCACATCAACATCGTCTTGCCTGCACCAAGACCCCCCTGCAACAATAGGCAGTTTTCAGCCTTCTCAGCCTTCTCGGTGCCATTAGGAGATTCGTGGGCTGCCTTGCGCCAATTCTCAAACGCGGCATTCGTGAATATCCACTCGCCTGTGCTCTTTACCCTTAATTTAGACAGATGATCGTGAATCGATCCAACTGGCGGAGACAGAAAGTCTAGGAGTTCGTTCCGTATCTTGGCTTCTGGGGAGGGCTCCAGTTTGGGGGCGCTAGTGGGAGGCACTTCTATCTGTGGTATTGCTGGTTTGCCGGATGGGTTGGTCTGCCTCCCTCTTGGTCGCGCGATGGGACGATGCGACAAGATTGAGTTGAGTTGCTGATCTATACTTGACCTCGAGGGATTCCGGAGCCGTTCATTTTCCCGGAGCAACCTTTCATTATCCCGCCGAATCCGGTCCAACTCTTCAATACGTGCCATGAGTCGGTCATGGCGATCATGGCGATCGTGGCGGCTCACTATTGAGATTACAGGGCCCCTGGCCTGTGAGGGAGCGCTTGATCTCGTTCCAGACCGCGAGCCTGGAGGTGAAGACGGTATGTCATGGAGGTCTCTCATTGGCCTCACGATTATACGATCTAAGTTGGCGCGGGGCGGACTAAGAGGTCTTCGCTCAGTTGATCGACGACGGCGTCGAGTCGTTTCCATGGGGTCGTCGCCCTCATAGACATACCTATAATAGTCGCTGTCATCGTCTTCGATGTGCCCTCTCCACCGCCTCTCCCGTGACCGTTCCCTTCGCAGCTCATCTCTTGCGAGATTCAAATCCAGTTCTAGGTTGCCGCTATTAGTACGAGTGAATCGCTCATGCCTAAGGCGATGTCCAGGATCCGATCGTACAGAACTCATGGCATCGGAGCGTTTGTTGGCCCATATAGATACGGTAGGTGATGTTAAAACAACATTGAATGATGACTGTTCTCCACTGCGCAAGGTTAGGCTCTGCTCTTTTGTGCCAGGCAAGCAGTCAGGCGCAGCCGGGCAGTTGTCTAGCTTGCGCAGCGTGGAAAGGAATGCTATTGGATTGGGGGCCATGAAGGGAGACTGACTGGGGCTCTTGTAGAGGTACTTCGGAAAGGGACCCTCGCCGTCCGGCGACGTCCCAATCCCTGTCATCTGATCAAGGGGGTAAGCATCTGCGAGGCTCTACTCACTCTTGGCTCTACTGTATCAGTATATAAGGCTCGCAGAACATTTAGCAATGCCTCAAAGCGCCTACGAATGGTTACCCGAGCTCTATGTGTTCATAAAACGTATTGAAAAGCAGTTCTCAGCGCTATCGGCATCATGGCTTCAGAGTTACGCATTCCAATTGTGGCGACCACCCGAAGCGATGGCAAGGGAAAGACAAAGAATAAAACCCCCGAACAAATACACAGAGAGGACATTATGAACCACGAGGATGCATTTTTCCACACTAGTATTGTGATGTCAGGTTGCGTTCGTACGTTTGCTCACGTCTCCTCTGTCACCTGCCTCTCTCTTTCTCTCTAGTCATTTTGGTCGAGGATACTGACCTACGCCCGTACTTAGATGGTGTCTGGGATGAAAAAAACAACGACAAGACCCCTGCAACATTCCTACTCTTCACGTGTGAGGTTCAGAGCTTGCGCGAGTTCAGGGCGAGGAAGATCAAACTAGAAATTGACTTTCGGAACGTTGATGATGAAGGTGGACAGCGCCCTCCCGCAAACCCAACTATTGTATCGCGGGGTCCCGAGGTAATACAGCGTTTCCACAACATTCCCGTTCTTCTCAAGAGGGAACGTGGAGTTCAAGGCTCCTTGGAAGGTGGCGCCGTAGTGAAACCCGGCATCACACTACACCAGATTAGCAGCCAGGAGTACCAGAGGCAGTACTTTGCTGAGGCCAAATCGGGGGTACGGCACGCCTCTCCCACCGACCATCGCTATGTGAAGGTGTGGTGGATCTACACGGAGAATAGTAAGGGTGCCGAGGGTGTCGCTCCAGGTTTTCGTATTGCTGTGCTGCTAAAACGAGAGAACGACTCCCCATTCCAAGGCCAATTCGCCATCACCGAGTTTAACGCAGGGTGGCGCTATCCGGCGGCCGTAGCTTGGCACGAATTTTGGAGTGAGCCCGACCCGGATGCAGAAGAGGATAAGATCGTCCACCCCATTAACTTCGATCCTATTAAGGAACCAACCCCGATCCTCCCAAGGTGGTTAACGGGGGTCGACCGTAAGCAGCTTGTCGAGCTCCAGACCGAAACTGGGATCGATAAGAAGTACGCCCGTGTCTGGGGTGTAGACTTGGATTGAAGCTGCCTGTGGACAAGGGTGGCTGGGGCCGAATTGGCCCCCAATTCACTTAACAATTCATTCTCACATTTTGTGCCGTGCTCGCGATAGCGATGTCGACAGGGTGATAGAAATTAAGCTGAAAGGATTTCTATTTATATTAATTTTTATTTCCTTATTTATATCCGTACTTTGCTAAAATAACGGGAAGGGGAAAGACGACCTAGTTAAGGACGTTAACTGTTATTTCGTTAATAGACTGTCCCTATCGGCTTCCCCGCATCAGCGAGGGGTGAGCGATGGTCACATTGCTGATGGGACGCTGATCTAGGCCAGTTTAATAGGCCCTCAATATCACCTACATTTCAGCTCAACTACCAAGTTTGAACTGCTAAGTACCGGTACATGGCCAAAAAAGGATTCGAAGGCGACATGGGTCAGTCTTTTTCTTGGCTGCGGCTCAGCCTTCGTTGGCTGGGATGGGTGTCAGAATAGGGTCGCTTATCCGCTCCGTGGATGCTCGAGTCGCAGTCTTTCGCGCTTCGATCACTTCCGACAGTAGCTCGCGTGGCAGCTCTACCCGGCAAGATTCCCAGTACCGCTAAATATTAATCCAGAGCGACCAAATCTTGTTAGGAAATTTAAATCAAGGTCGAAGCTCATCATGGCGCCTCGAGGAAATGGTACGTGCTCTACTGCTCTCAATATAGTGAAGTCAGCCCTAATATCTACCTGTAGAGATGATGTTGCCGAGCTTTCTAAAGCAGCGCAAATCAAAAAGAACACAAAAGCAGCAAGAGAAGCGGATCACGTACACAGATACTAATACACTACTTGGACTTATCGAAAATGGAAAGCAGATAGAATTCAGAGACACCCCAAAATTCATTAATAACGAAGATCGGCTCAAGCTTGCCGAGGCCATTGTTGCTCAATACGACCCGGAAGAAGAGGATGATAGCCCACGTGAGGATGGCGACGAGGACAGCCCAGAAACTGTTTTCCCAACGCCACCGCGCAGCCCCCCTCACCAGACACAAGAGCAATGGTTGAGGCTGCTGCTGGAGGCTTTATCACCAGATCCAAGGGCACTAAGAAACTTAGCCGAAGAGCTGATCAAGGAAATGGGACAGAATGAGCAAATGAGTCACATCCGCATCCTCACGTATGTCATGGAGAGCGACGACCGTCTCTGCTACGACGAAGACGACATGAAGCAAACACTTTTTCACATCGCCGCCATCAACGGAGCGAGAACGGCTCTCATTATTTGCCTATCTGTTATCGAGGGCTGTTGCGACGGACGGCACATTGAACACACGCCGGGTTGCAAGATGGTTGCACCTCTGCTGACAAGCGTAGACAAGGAGGGTTATTCCCCCCTTAGCTACGCCACGACCAAGAGTAAAACACTGGTCGTGGGCGAGATGCTAAACTTGCTCGGCAAAACCAGCCCAGAGGATATACAAAAGCTCTTAAAAAAGGCCATTACGAGTAGTAGCGGTAATAACGTCGAAATTATGCGCGAGTTACTTGTTATCAGGCCTCCTGGATCAGAGAAAAAGTATCGGACGGATGTCCTCAACCAGGGTATTCTAGAACTCGCGGCCAAGCATTTCAATCCCGAGGTTTTCGAATTTTTGCTTGACGAGGCAAGCATAGTTCTGGACAGGCCAGACTGCAGTTTAATTCATTACGTAGTGTATATTGGCCAGGTTGAAGCGGCAAAGTATTTACTCAAGAAATTCCCTAGCCTTGCTACTAAATTACACGTTCACCCGGATCACGCGTCTCGGTTGAGCTCGAACACAATACTAAGCGAACAAAAGCTTCCGATTCTTGCGCAAGGACAAGGACTAGCTCCAACCGTAGAGGTAGTAGACGAGGAGAAGCTCCCAGTCTTGGCGTTGTATAGCGGCGAGGAGGACACGGAACTCAGAGATCTTATATTCGAAGCCTTGATGGAGCGGTTACCCATTTCCGAGCTCAGAGAGCATCTAGGAGGACAGACTTGTAAGTATTGGTGCCAGCTAATGCATGTAAAAATGCTGCACAGCGACTAACCGGCTACGGAATAGGGACGGGAAAAGAGATCTCGCTCGATGTCACCATATTGGCATCTGATCCGCTTTCCCTGCAGGCATTTCTCTGTTCTGTCCTCGATGAGCTTGAGGAAGTTAGAGCACGACCTGCCAGTGACGACGACGACGGACATGAGGAACCTTTTCAAACTACGCGACTAACAGACGACCTCCTCAATATCGACGGTGGTATTGAATTTGAACGAATTCTTAAATACGTCAATATTCCATCCGTTCCGGGCCGATTGGGTGAGAAGAGAACCGAAGCAGTCTCCATTTTTCAGTGGCTTAAAGCCTGCAAGCACGTTAAGCGTGTCTTCGAGATTACGGTGGACGATTGTAGATATTGTCCTAGCACTGAAGAAGACATTGAGATGGCCCTCCGCGGGCTCGGTGTGCAACACCTGGACTGGCGGAGAACCGACCTCTCGATTACCTCCATCGCAAGCGTTGCAAAAGATATCAAGACCCTGCATCTGTACTCAAGTGGCAGTCTTGCGGCGATTGACCATTGGCTCGGGCCTAAAGGCATAAACACGCTAAAGGTGAGTATTTCACCATATCGGTATTAATACGGCCTTCAGTAGCTAACCCATTTTTTACAGCTCGACCAGTTATTTATACATATCATACAGGTTAGTACTTCGATAGTCATCGAAGGCTTGGATTTTAATACTAATTGATATCATTAGGACGATTTCGTCAGTGAAGATCGAGCAAACCTTTGCAAGGATCGTTGCGACAAAGCGGAACTAAAAGTTACGAATAAGCCGGTGGTGACTATTGAAACGGATTGGATCCCGGAGCCGGCTGGCCATAGCCATCACGGCTCCGCGGGTCCCGCTAAGAAGCAGACTCCGATCGAGGTCACAGGACTCAAGCATTTCATCCAACGCTATACCGAGGCTCAGTTATATGTTCCGTTACTAAAGGCGACTCCAGATACCAAGACTAAGGTCGCCATTTTAGACAGTGGGGTTAATAGGACCCGGTTCCCTCTCCAGAGCTGCGAACGTCAAGGCCGCAGTTTTGTCTGGAGAGACAACGGGAAGGGGCACCAGTCCGAAGCCTCCTGGTGGCTCGCCGTTGATCCACACGGGTCTCAGATGGCCAATATCATCTCTCAGCTAGATCCATTCTGCATGTTCTATTTTATCCAAATCGCAGAGAACATGAATTATATCGAATTACCGAATGTAATCAAGGTATGTTAACCTAGCTTTTTCGCCCAATCTCTCGCACAAAGCGAAAGCCCATCACTTACGGGAGTAAAACTCTTATGCCCCCTATTATACTGGCAGGCACGTAGCTAACCAGATTTCTCGTATTAATAACAGGCCCTCGAGTGGGCAATCAAATGCGACGTAGATATAATCAACTGCAGCTTTGCGCTAGACAAAAACTCACCCGAGCTCGAGGGGGTCCTTCGTAAGGCCAAGAAAAAGGACATCATCATCATGTGCAGCACAGCCGACGAGGGAGAAAATACGGACGAAGTCTGGCCAGCAGCCTATTACCGGCGGGAGCAAGACAAGGCCGAAAAGTTCGAGAACATCTTCCCGATCGTGGGCTGCGACGAAATGGGCAAGTTCTCCAAGTATGCGAATGAAGGGGCCGGTCGGTACATGTTCCGAGGGGAAGACGTCGACGCCTCCAGCACCGACCGCAGCATCCCGATCGAGACGGCCAATGTGCAGGGAAGCTCCGTCGCCACGGCGATAGCCACGGGCGTGGCGTCTCTTATCCTGGCATGCTATCGGATGGTCAAGGATACGTTGGACAAGGAATCAAGCTCACCAGGATTGGTGAACGCCTGCTTCTTTACAATGTCGGAGCATCTGCGAAAGAGCAATGCAGACCGGCCCAGATTGCTGGTCAAGGCGAGCAACTTCTTCCCAGTTGGCGAGGATGATATCCTCGATGCCAACGACTTTTTAGAAAAGATGAAGATGCTTCTTAACTATGTTTCTTAATAGGGGCAATCCGCGCGTGGTCGGCCCATAAACAGCCTAAAGCTGCATTAGAGGTCGATATAATTCAAGTCTAAAGATGAAGAGGGGAAAGGGGGCAAACCAGATGAGGGGGCGGGAGTAGGCGTATTGTCCACCAAACCTCCTTTCCTCTTGGGCCACTCGAAATGGAACAAAATCCGCTGCTATTGCTTCACCGGGCATGGTGTACGATAGTTTTCCATATATACATTTGTGATATGAGAGATAGTGACCAATGTATATCCTTGGGGGAGAGGGGGGGGGCTCTTAAATAAGTCTGCCAAATTTACAACCCTGCCTACCGACAGGTCATCTCAACTTTAGCCCAACATCAATACAGGACTGCGCTAGTTATTCATGAGTAATAGGAAATCAGGTTTCCACGTACGACCATAGTCTCCAGAAAACTCGGGATCCCGTCCGCTCTCCCATAGATAAGCTAAAGAACACCGGATAGTAGTTGGTTCGGTGACAACCAGCGAATCCCTGGTGTTGTACGTTTTATTTTGTACCTTTACTTTTATTTTTATTTCCTATTTCTCTTCTTTTCCTATTCGCTTTTCATTCAATAGATTTAAGGTCTTGTTGGTTGGTGTAGATACATACCTACCTCCTATATGTACTATCCGGCTGCACATGTGCCTCTCTGTAGGCACTGCCTAAAAGGGAATGTGGAGCCAACGTATGTACAATGTACATATAATGTCCTTGTAGGGCGTCGTTGGGTCCCTGAGACGGCCGACTTGGCGGTTGTTTTTGGTATTTAGAAATAAGCGACGATAGTTCGCTCACTAACCGTAGTCCAACATCATTTACAAAGCCGCAGCAACCATGTCGTCGCACGGGATCCCTGAGGTGCTGATGAAGAAAGTGGACGAATACGTCGACTCACTTGCCCCGCAGATCCAACCCCGCATCACTACAGAGCTGGAGCATTTCCAACAACAGACGATCGATGTTTTGGAGTCGCAAGTCCTCGACGCCTTCCGCTCCCTTTTCAATCGTGATGGGACCGCCTCCGACGGCCCAACGGGAAGGGGCCTGGACGACGCAATCCCGAATGCCTACGGCGGCCAGTCTCTGCCTTTCGCCAACGAGATCGCCAGCCTGACAGGCAGCTTCGGCAAGATTGCCGATGAGACCAGCGACGACCTGCGCGACATTTTCAATCTCACTGAAGGCCGCACTGATTCCGGCCACACCCGTTCCCTTGAAGGGGACCATTCCGACTCTTCTCAGCGATTTCGGGGCTTCCTCTCCGCCGCCGTCAATGCTGTCCAAGACCATCTAGATGACAGCAACAGTGGCAACGGACCTGGTGGCCAGAGCTTCGAGCTTGAAGGTCTTCTCGGCGTGCTTAGCAGCAGCGTCAAAGATGTCGCGCGCAGTCCAGAGGACACGGCGCGTCGGATTAGCCCCGAGATCAAGGACAAGATCGCCGCGAAGCTGCGTGAGAACCACGCCCCCGTCGCCGAGCAGTTTACCCGTATTGCGCTCGACCATATCAAGCGATGGCTACGTGGAAACACGAGCACCCGTGATATCGGCGAAGGTGCCAAAGGCGAGATCGAGGACCACGTCAAGGATTTAGTGAAGGGGTTCGGAAGCCTGTTCGGAAGCAAGAAGGATCACAGCGAGGGGTCTTCGAGGGGCCTCGATGACCACGATCGCGATGCCGTCGAGGGAGAAAGCGGTAACGGCGGCGGCGGCGGCTTCTCCAGGGTCATCAGCGAGAAGTTGAGTACGGGTCTCGCTAGAGTTCATAGGGAAGTGCGTCTCGAGTTCCGCAAGGTACTAGGCGGTATCGAGAAACAGCTATTCGAGCTACTCCCTGACGAACTACAGGGTCCTCTCGAGAAAATTCTCGGGGGCAATCCCTTTGATTCGCAACTCGAGCGGGATGCTGAATCTCAGACAGACCGCGGGTTTCGGGATGATATCAAGACCAAGTTGGTCAATAAGATCCGCGGCCTGGTGCGAAAGGTGCAGGACATGTTGCGCGAGAGTATTCTGGCTGTCGTGAATGGAGGCCATCGTAGGTTTGAGCGCGAGAGCTGGGTTTTCGTGCAGAACATAGTCGAGGAGAAAGTGCAGAGATACTTGCCTAAGGTGAAGATCACCGTACCTGACGACATTGGAAACGAGGGCGTGAGCATAGGGGCGCCGAAGCCTAACACTCAACCTGGGCATGTTAATCAGTCCGCACCTTCTCCCCAATACGGATACCAGCAAGATAGCCAGGCCGACTACCATCAATATCAGCCCCAGCCTCATCAAGAGTATCAACCTGACCAATATCAGCCGCCTCACCAGGGCTATCGTCCTTCGGACCAATACCACCAACCCCAGAGCTACCAGCAGAGCGGGGATTATCAAGGTAACCAATGGCATGGCCACAATCCGTCATACTGATTCCTAGGCCTCAAACAACTTACTGTAATGCCTGATAAACCAAGAGCACACGATGTCCAAAATTATTGAACTATTCAGTTCATGATCTTATGGTTTTAAAGAACCCTGTTGGGACAAAAAGGACACCCTATCTAACCATTGATTGAAGGTATTTCCGCGAGAAAGAGTGCTTGTGCCGGGTTTTCTTAGTAAAATATTCATGTATTCCTGGTTAGGTTGAGATACGGAAAGGATGCAATGCAATATGGAAGTACTAGAAAGACAAATAGGGCAAATAGGGCAGATATAAAAGGAAAGAATGAAGCGGGATACATCAGGGTATGAGTTAGCGAATAAATATCTGCGTCTTAAATGCGTGTAATGCCGCAACGCCATACTTAGTAGTTCGGTTTCGAGAACAGGATACAGATAGAAATAGACTTCGCATGATCAAGAATATAATTTTACGTTCCTTTTAATCGATGACGAGGATTTTTAGGGATAAATCTGACAGAGAGTTAAACTTTTATTATCGCTTTCCCTTTCTCTACTATTGACTACTCTCTACGAGCTTCTAAAGTGATTAGCAGGAACTTCTATGATGTTAGTCTCAGGGTTCCAATTAGTAATCAGTCCATACTACGACACATTTTCCTCTCGCTTTCTCACACCTGGTTCCTGCTCTCGGGCTGGGCAGTTGCGACCGGAATCTCCATGCCAAGAGGTGCTGGGACATCAATGCCTAAGAAAACTTTCATAATAACCATCGCTGCCAGTTTAGGTTCAAGCCGCCATGGAACATGGGGGTATTTTCCAAAAATGAGGCTAATACGATGATCGTCTAGATCTTTTGGGATCTGGTACGTCGTTTCTCCAGCAGTGGAGGAAGAGCTAACAAGACATTTGCACGCAGACGCCGTTCTGCAGTGGTGGAATATGAAAACCACGCCGTCGTGGCGATGGCTGTACGTCCCATGACACCCACTTTCGATATTCATAAGTATGAGCTCCGGAGAATTCTTCTCGCGCGAAGTGCGGAAGTCGTCAACAGCGTCAAGGACTTGGGTTCGCAGCTCGTTCTCGATGGCTCTGGGGAGATATCTTGAGGGCTTTGGTCCTGCTCGGTTTCGCGGGGTTGTAATCATTATCTAGCGGCGATATTAGAGATCGGGCGTAGTACTTACTTTGCAGGTGTGTGGACAGGAGTTTTCGATCTATTTGATCTGGATGGGCTTTGTACAGAGAGATTAGACCATAAATTTTCTAGGATATCAGGTGATTGAGTAAATCGTGTAATTAGTGGAGATTTCAATTTCGGGGATTTAAAAAACGTTCAGGTTTCTACTCATGGGAATATAAGTATAAACCCACTTAGATACCTCGAGTTCAAACGATTACAATGCTCGAGGAACTATAGCTTTGTATTACCATGCCTTCCTTTAACAAAGAAAACAATCCCATTGTTAGCCTCTGAAATCTTAGCTCTGTAATATATGCTGACTGTATACCCAAGACGCACTCCGTCTTCGTAGGGCCGCGGAGGATGGCATCTCATAATCAACCTATCGACAAAAATACAGACCACCTGCCTGCAACAATGGCTTTGTTCGGCTGTTTTTTCAGCCGACCTTATAAGCAACCCCACCGCCTTGTCTCACCTGACTTTCTTTCTTTCTTTTTTCTTTTCTTTTCTTCTTTTTTTTCTTTTTTACACAGTTCTGGTGAACTAACCACACACACACACATACACTAGAGAAACTGAATGGAAAACATTATCACTTCCTTGAACCTGCTCCAAAATGACCACTATCGCAGTGAGTATCCTCGCAGAACGGCTCAAAACGCACGTATTTCATGAATTCCGCTATGTCCTTACGGCAGGCGATATAGAGGAAATTCTCTTCACAGATATGTGGCCCTCTATTGAGGCGTTCATAGAATACATGATGCAAGACTGCGTTGCTGTCGGCGAAGTAATCCCTGGAACTATCAATCGCAAGCCCCCGCCCACCGCGAAGTTTTATAGTAGCGCAGAACTAGACGCCATGGACTCGGGGGTGCTACCACTTGATTACGGCCTTCTTGATCATGATGAAGATGATGACAGTATCTTCACTGATTACGATGGTGAGCCGCTCCCGTTATACGACGGTGACAAACTGTCCGTATACCGCATCCCTTCCGCATCGCCGCCGGAATACCGCAGTGCTTACTTCGACCCAACTGATGATGTAGAGATAGGGGATCCTGTTATTATAGACCCCCCGAGATACCCCCCTGGAGTCACCATAGCCCAGGAGACTACTGATTCTACGAGGAGAAGTAAGCATAACACGTTCTCAAAGCTTCGTCCGCGCTTCAATGCCGGGATCCAGAAGCTTAAAGAGAAGTTTCCCCGCCTGAAGAAACTGGGTAAGGTAGAGGACCACCCGAAGGATGCACGAGAACCCTTCTCGATGCGCGTTCGTAAAAAGGTTGCGGGCTTGAACGTGATCGATGCTGTCTCGCCGAAACGGGCTGTTAAACGCGCGAGACGTTTTATTACACTTGGCCGATACCAGGTGTGATCCGATCCGGCACAGCTACTTTGTCTTGGTCGCTTGATGTTTGGCTGTTTTTTTGTTCTTGTTTGATTTCCTTCTTGTTTCCTGTTTGATATTCTTATGTTTCTGCTCTTGTTTACTGCTTGTTGTTTATTGTTTCTGTTTCTGTTTATTGTTTCTGTTTTTGTTTACTGTTTCTGCTTGTTTATTGTTTCTGCTCCTGTTTATTGTTTCTGTCCTTGTTTATTGTTTTCGATCTTGCTTATTGTTAATTGTTTTGGTTTTGTTTTGTTTGCTGTTTCTTGTTTTACTGAGATGTGTTCATGATAGTTACCAGCCTACCCAACATTGCTTAGAACTCACGCTAAGCTACAATTCAACGAGGATTCAATGTTAATATATCATTCCAATAGGCATTGCATACACTCAAGTCCACGTAACTCTTCTATCGTCTCCCAACGACGACCTAGCAGGGTCTTGGAGGTACACGTAGTTACCACTCCGATTTGCCTAATTCTCCTCCTTACATGTTTCCGGGAACTGTCAAAGCAAACCCACCATCAATGATATTAACAGTACCCCATATATACTCATTGGTAGCAAGAGCAAGGACAATCTACCCGTGTTAGTATTTGGAACGGGGGTTGAATATTCATCTCCTGACGAAGCCTTTGCTTATCCCCGACTGAGTGCCCCGAACCATAGAGGAGACATAAGAAAAGAGAACTCACGCTGGCAAGTTCGCGGGCCGTCCCCATCCTCTTGACAACTTTGACACCCATCATTTCCATGAACCCACGAAATCCTTCTGCGTCGTGACTGCTCTCGTTCTCGTCGTTTGAGGTACCAGTTGTCATCTCGGAAGGGAAATAGCCTACGTACAACCGATATGTAAACATTAACGACTTATCGGAGGAACAGGATAGAATAGGAAGCTGAAGAAGGTAGACATGAATCGACAGAGAATAGTATATAGGGATAATTTACCTAACGCAAGTCCGTTTACTCGGATGTTAATATTCTCATGGCTGAGATCGAATGCCATCTGACGAGTCAGATGGAGCGTGGCGGCCTTGCTAGTCTGTTTCTAATCGTCAATCTCTACGTCTTTTCATATAGGAATTGGGAGACAGGAGGAAGAAATGAGATATTTACGTTATATGAGTATTGTTGGCGCTGTGTCCTGTGACGGTATTAGATTGCTGTTTATGATATGAATTTCTCGTGATTTGTCTTGTTTGCTGGCAACCATGTGCTCGACGCGCGAGCGATTGGGTTACAAGATAAAGGTGGAGGATGTTCGGGTGCGCTAGGGACTCTCGAGGCGGGCCGCTGCTAAATCCCCCATGATCTAAAGCATGGACACTATATATGGGGTAGTCTCTAGGGAGGTACTTACATGCGTAGAAGTCCGCTAACTGAAGCGTTGTTGATTACGTTACCGACCTGCTTCGCTGGGCTGCTCGCCGCCTTCGCTAGCAGCGGTAAGAAGGCCGCGGTAACAAGGTATAGAGACGTAGTATTAGTGCGAAATGCTGACAGAAGCGTTAGTAGGCCGACCCTAGAGTCTGCACGATGTCGACCTTAAATGCGTATGGCAATACGACCTCGAGAGATCCGAGGCGAAGAAAAAGTGAACATTGAAAGGGTCCCGAGTGGGTAAGACTCGAGGCTGGTGAGTGAGGGATGGCGATATTGCCATGGAAATGTGTAGAAAGTAGCGAACAAACATGAAGTGACAGACACACATTCTTGCCAATTATCCTCAGCCTCGGCGAACATAGCTGCGCCGAAGATTTCAGGTCCGTCGGAAGGAGATGCCGTGGGCCGGCCCTTGAAGATGCCAGCATTATTCACGAGACTAATCAAGTACCAGGTGGCGTCAGCATATCTCAGTGCTCATCTCGCATGGAGGTTGGGAGGGGGGCAACGCCGAATAGTGGCACCAAGACCAAAGGAGACAACAAAAGCCAGGCCAATAGACTCACACATTGAGATATCCTTCCTTCGCCTCGAATTTGCTAACAGCGTTCTTTATACTCTCTTTATCCGTAACGTCCATGACGAGGGGCAAGATCTCGCCTCCATTCTCGCCTAGCTTGTCCTTAGAACCGTGGACACGTGCACTATATAGGCATCTAGAGTCAGCAATTGCCGTTCTTGGCAAACAATATTACCAGTTCCCGGATTTCCCAGGGATAATACGTGTTGAATCCATCCAATGAGCTTATCAATGCTCCTAGAACACATAAAACGGAAGTATGAGCAAGAATAAAGCACCTACCTCGTCTCAAGGACATCAGCACGGCGGCCGGTGATGTACACTCTCGCGCCATTGGCAGCTAGAGTCTGCGCGATCACTACAGATAGAATCGTCAGATACTCTGATGGTGGTAGATGCTTGTTAGGAAGATAGGAATACGAGAGGTTGATGGGGAGTGTCGGGAAACCAGGCGATTTAGGGGTAAACACATACTTAAGCCCACACCTGTGCCTCCGCCGGTGACTGAGAAGGTGAAAGGATTAGCTACGATTCAAAATACGGCGTGGAATAAGGGAAGAATAAGATAAGGAAGGAAGGTGAGAGGGGAAGCGGGGTATGAAAACGAACCGACAACGACCCAGTCCTTCAGGTTGAACAGCGCAGCAGCAGATAGTGGGTGGAGGGTAGGCATAATGAAGGAGCTGTCCAGACGTAACCTAGAAGTTAGGCAACTCTAACAGTGAGATTTCTAGGGAAACTGAGGGATCGGAAATAGGGGTAGGAGATAATCTAGACTCGAAGAACAAGAACGAGGAGAAAAGGGGGTAAGGGAGGAGAGAGCAAGAAGGGTAGAAGTGTATCTTCTTATAAATACTGGGACATCTCAGCAGCTGGCTGACTTCGGCCAATCACATGACTCACACTACGTAAGAGCTTACAGAATCAAAATAGAGTGAAGGACAAATAGGTATGGAAGATCGCCCTTAAAGCGAAAGACTGCCACTTACACGGGGATCTCGGCCACTTTGTGTGCGTGCGCTGCCTGCCAAGCTTGTCTGGGAAGTGGATCAGCCATTGTCCAATCAGCGTAGCTCGCTACAGCTCCTAGTGAGATGAGGGAATTGGCCGAGATAAACATCAATGGACCCTGCTTCACGTTGGCGCGAGAGACTCTAAAATCACCAAGATGATCAAGTGAGAACGAACAGTGTCATGTCAAGCGTTACCCTACATCGCTCTTCCAAGTTAAAGCGCTATGTTTTGTCCCCACTAACCATACATAGTACACCTCCCTCCTCCCGCTCCCGAAGGGCAGCAATGGTATCATGACAGCAACATCTAAATGCAATAACCGTAAGCCTACAGCTCTGACCCAGTTAGATCAGACGCGGGCCCCCCTGTCGCTGCCATATTTTTGTACAGTTTCGCCAGCCTATGCAACCCAATCCTGACTACAGGCCAGCAAATTTCGGACTGCCAGGCTGTAACACATTATAAGACGACGTATTAGAAGACTTTAACAAATTCGCGTTCGCTTCGCGCTCAGCCTTTTCTCGGTCCATTTGTGCTCTATCGGCTTTCGTCATGCGGGGCTTGCGTGTTATACCCCCCCGCGAGCCGGGACCACCTCCACGACCCCGTCCAGTGGTAGTAGCGGCACCTCGACTACCGCCACGTCCGCCACGGGAACCACGCCCTCGCTTAGGAAGTCCGTCACCACTATATTGTGTTAGCTTGGACCTATGATATCTAAGGGTGTTTTAACGTACCGTCCGGGTTCGGGCTTTTCAACCTCGCGCACCAGCGGTCCGGAATATACGAAGAAACCGTCACGGCTGGCTGCAGCTTGTTCCTCCCAGAGAAGCTCCGAATCGTCAACAAAATCATCGTCTCTATCGTATTCATCTTCCTTGAAGTGCCTCTTCTTCTTGGCTGGCTTGCCATCGGCAGCCTTATCCGGTCCGCTTGTGCCGCCCATCTCGACGTTTGAGTCCTCGTTGTCCGACTCATCAACAGACATCTCATCTCCTTCCCGACTGGAGTCATTCTGCGCTAGTGCCGCAGAAGCAGCCGCAATACGTGCTTTCCGCGCCTTGTGCTCAGCCTGTCGAGGGTGGAGAGCCTCCCAGCCATATTGCTCCTCAGCCATCCGCATGAAATTGACGTACTTGTTGGTTTCTCCATTTAGAGGGATGTTTAGAATAATAGATGGTACAACGAGCTCCGAGCCAGGTTCTGCCCTGCCAAAATCGAGAATAGATCGACCTGGCAGTGGGTCTAGAGAGTCTTTGGCTGGATGGATACGAGGCGAGGATGAAGCCGCGCTGTAATTTTTCGAGGTAGCCCGTTTTGCTCCAGCAGCACCGATAGTAGTGATGGATGTTGGCCGAATCTCAATCTTTGAGGCGGCTAGAGTTGATAATGGCGCGGCAGGTTTCTTGAGCTCTGCTGTGAGTTGTTTGGGGGCTGGCGGAGGTGCAAAATCTCTTCTGAAAGGGTTAGGAGAGGCGGGTACAGAACTAGAGTCCTGTTGTAGGCGAGATTGTGCTTGGGGTTGTGAGTGATTTTGTAGTTGATTAGGCGCGAAAGAAGTATTAGATGGCACAGGTGAGATGATATTCTGTACTGGGGGATCGACCAGGCTAGCAATAGAAGGCGATGCACTTGCACGGTTGATCGCATTTGTACTGTTTGGGCCTCGTGGAGACCCCATCGTGGTTGAATAACTGTGAGAGACCATGGTCTCTCGAACAGGATCATAATTCGAAGACCGAATGGGATCATAGGCAGTGCCACTAGCTCGTGGCGTCACGCTAGGTCGTGGCGGTGGTTGCGGCTGTTGTTGCTGCTGTGTCTGCTGCTGCTGCTGCTGCTGATATGACTGCGGTGGTTCGGGATCAGCGTTGAGAATGTTGGACATAGATCCTGGCATTGACTCTCGCTTTGGCTCTCTCTGAGGGATTGGCTCCAAGCGGCCAAGTGTGGTAGTCATCTCAGTAATTTTGGGCTGGCGGGATGCTGGCGCGGCTGTGCTGGGACCGGCGGGAGAGCTTGTTGCTCGCGAAGGGGCATCGCCATTCTCGCCGTCAGTAGCGCCAGCGGTCTTACGCCGTCGCTGTGTAGGAGGCGCATTAGGGTCCTTGGGCTTCCGAGTGCGCTTCGGTTTCTCCCCCGCTTCCTCAAGATTGGTACTGTTACGTTTTATTCTCGACCCAGGCTTTGGTCCAGGTTTTCGCCGAGGTAGACCGTCCTTGGTTAGTAGGGGTTGGCCGGATACATCATATCTAATGGTAGTAGGATCGACGACAATCTCGTCAAGTTCGCCTCCATTTGGCTTCGGCTGTCCGAAACCAGCAGGTGATGTTGGTCCCGAAAGCATTGAAGGTGGATCTGAGAGGTCCGGGGAAGAGCTGAATCGCGTATGATTTCCAGATGTTGTGGCCATTTCGGCGGAGCCTTGGTATGGCGAGATGGTTAGCTGATGGTGGCTGAGTTGATCTTAAGTTGAGCAATGAATAGATGTACCGGATCGCCTGTTGGCGAGCCTGATAGATATGGATGGTCCAACAATGCAAATTAACGTATTAGACAATAGAGGGTAGATAGATCGAAGCCCTGGGCTTAACGCAAACACCAAAGGGCTAACGATCACACTTCGAAATGCCTTGGTGAGTAGAGTAGAGTAGAGTAGAGTCGTAGTGATCTGAAGTGAATAATACTGAGGCTAGATAGAACAACTAACCCAACCCGTATCGTGATCCGGGATTAAGGTGTGGCTGAAGACACGTGCGGCTTGGTAGCCGTGGTGGTCCAGGCGCAGGATCTCTCTTCGGGATGGATGCGGGCTTGGCTGGGTTGCCTCGTACCTGGCGCTGGTGAATTGAGATAGGCCTAGGCTTAGGCACTGGTTGCAGCAGAGTAGCACGCCAAACTGATGCTGCAGGGTGGGGCCGTGCTGTCTTTCGGCGGTTGACAAAGTGCTTTCCTGATTGGGCGATGCGCCAATAGTGTGCCGAGGAGCTGACTTGCGGATAATTGTCGCACTGGTATTATACTGTGTACGAGTTCCTGATCCAAAGTGGGGAAAGTAACGTGACCTGCACTGTCCGGTCGGCGTCGACACAGCGCGCGCTGGGTGCTGCAACACTGGACTGGCGGATCTGAATAACCTCACGAGAACCACAACGATCGCGGGCACGCCTCAGCCCCGACACTTCACCTGTCGATAATGTTGCGAAGCAGGACACCTGAGATGCTGCAAGATATTGAATCCGATGCAGAAAAATCTGGTGCACAAAATGCAACCGGCAGATCAATGGAAAGAGACGGCGCAGCGATGGTTCTTGATGGGTTTGTTGCTAAAATCGCATTTTGACGATGGTGGTGGTGAGGTAAAGTGGTTGGGAGGAGGAAGAAGGGAGTGTCTGGCAGAGGGTGGCGGGAGGGATGGGGATGGCTACGTTTTTTGAGAATTGGGAATTGGCAATTATTAGCTCTCCAACGAAAAACGGGGCTGACTAGAAACATGAGTTGTTCAGAGAATCGGGCAGAGTTGCGAGGGAAATTTTAATTGTTAGCAAAAACCGAATTAGAGATCGGGACTAAGCTAGGGGGGGGGGGCTTCTGTGATGGGATGGGAACGGGGTTCATTGAATGCGAGAACTACGAGCCAGGGGAGCAGAACAGGGAGCCAGGACCAAGCAACCAAGCAAGAAGTAGATAGCAGACCTAAACGAACGAGAGAGGGAGAGGGGCGTAGATAGAGAATGAACTGGAGGGAATGGGGGGGATAGCCGTGAAGGAATTATTACATATACTACTAACTTGGGCCTGGTAGTAGGCAAGAGGCAGTATAGCAAAAAGGCCAGCCGGCTGCCGTAAAGGGAATAAGAACCAAGGGCATGGTTGAAGATCGGTTCACTACAGATGAAGAGAGACGCTAGGAAACATTCAATCGTAATCATCCGATGAGGGGTGGCAGCAGGCAGAGCGAACGGGGGGCGTGTACGGATCATGCCAGCTGATCGGTTAGTGGTACAATTGTACAATTGCAGGGTCACAATGCACTATAACACTGCCTGGGGCTCCAGTGACCGTGGCGAGAGAAGTAAGTCAGTATACGAGCTGGGGTATTGGGTTGGAGGGAATTGACGGAGTGGATAGGTCTCTGTAGCAGCAGAGCAATGTGTGTGATATGCACGGCTACGGTGAGAATTGTCTGAAGAAAGGCAGGAAGGAATAAAGTAAGCTTCCAAGAATGGACCGCGCTGCTCGGCTGCAGGTATAGGGGCATGGTCCGTGGGTCCGACCCACCACCACCACCACCTGAGTGCCCAGGTGCTCATTGAATGCCGTACGGGGTACTACCACATTACATAGCAGGTACGCATAGAGTATACGCTAAGGTAGGTAGGTATGTATACTAATAGGCCGCGCCCACTTTGTTACAATAGTCGGCTTAAGCAGGGGCTGATCAAGCTAGTACGCTTTGGGGGTTGAGACAAAAGAACATATGTACCTAGGATTACTTCGGTACGTTAACTGCATAGGTACCTGCCTAGGTATGTATGCAGCGAGCTGATGACTGAGACGATAGGTCGGTTCTATTTGTACCTTAGGGGCCGACCACGTACAAATATGTGCTGAGCCCGGCAGGTAAGCTTACTGGGAAGAGCAGCTCACTCAGAGGGGCACGGGCACTACGGTGGAGAACCACTGACTGTTACACTGCTGCAACGTTATGTATATTTGGCCCGAGATTCGCAACCGACGGCCGGTAAGGACCTGACCTATGTATATTTGTGGGGGAAGAAAAGGTCAGCCGGATGATGATTGTTGATTTTGCATGCATGCACCTTGGCGTCTTGGCGTCTTGGCAAGACCCGGCTTTGAGCCTCTCCAAGAAAGGAAACGTGTTAGCGCAATAGACAGGGTGTTCCAACAGGACCCCTGCTTGGTACGTATCTTCAGCCCAGATCGGGTTTAAAAATGGCCCCATATGTTTTAGCCACAGATTTTGACGCGAGATAACCGCGCGTTAGTGACAGGGATCTGGGACAGATCTAAAAAAGAACCTGAGCAGGGATGCACACGTAATCAAGAATAAACGGCCTTTTAATATCCAAGCATTGATTACTACCATTCAGTACATAGATCACATGGATGCTTAAGGTTTTACGTGGTATACTAAAAGGTAGCATAAAGACATTTCCCCCCACCTTGCCATGCGAATAAATTCTAGTTAAGAAAACACTATTGTATAGTCCGTGCCGGTACTAATTATGCTGGTCCGCACTATTGAACAACAATAGCAACTATGCACCAATGTTTCATGTTTGACCCAGGAGCTTCGTGCGCTAGTCCATAGATGGTAGGTTTTTTGAAAGTATTTCATTGGATTATTAAGCGATGATAGCGGCTGTCTCTGGAATTCCAAGAGTGGGGTAACAAGTATGAAGGCCCTTCCTTGTTTCTATCCGAATCGAGCATAGCGCATAACCTCCCGCACAGTGCCCTAATCTAGTGCGGCGGGGTCCAGCGGCTGACCCCAGCTACCGTCTCCAAACCTTGACATGCTATTTCTTGATTGAAACTTGCAGGTCGTTGCAACCCCGACAACCAGAGGCCGAACAATAATACAGCCCACGAGTCCCCGCAACCCCATCATCTCTTCCTAGGTATTTCTAGCTATGGCTTCGTCGCCCTTCGTTCTTGATGTCAGGGAGAAGGAAATAGCCGAAGCTAAGCCACCGTCCTATCCCCAGATCAGGTCCGGCACGTCAGGATTTCCCGAGCACAAGAAGCGCAGCAAAGTGTCGGCCTTCAAACAGAAACGGCAGGGGGCGCAATCCAACGACCAAAAGCCGCAGGTGTTTTTGTCGTCGAGCGATCAACCACTTAGTGCTTCGCATCATGGCCCAACGACTGCTCCGTCGGGTGAGAGCTTCAAGGGGAACGAGAAAAGCAACATAGATCGTGAGAACCGCCAGAAACTTGCATCGATGTCGCCACAAGAAATTGAACAGGCACGGCAGGAGCTATTCAACGGCCTGGATCCATCGATACTTGAAATGCTCCTCAAGCGCGCAAATCTGGACGAGGGTGCCAACACTTTACCTTTAGACCAGCCGCAACAAACACCAGAAGCTACCTCCCCGCAGGATGCACAGGCAGACAGCACGCCTGATATACGGATAGAAGACACATCAATAGAAACGCGACCAAGTGCCCTGCCAGACGCAGACCCAATACACCCGAGTACCGCCGCCGCGAATAACACTTCCACCAATGCACGATTTCAGCCATCCGTATCCGAGGAGGTAGACGAGCGCGACTCCCCGCCGAAGCAAACCACCGATCCCACAAACGACAACCGCGCCACCGACGACGACAGCGCACCAGCGATACCACCAAAAGAACACATAATCGACGCGTCTCCGTCCGCCGAGGCAGAGGGCGCGCACCACTGGCCGCGCGCGCGGCAGCCCGCAGACTTGGACCCGTCCGACCCCAACTTCCTGCAGAACCTGCATGAGAAGTACTTCCCGTCGCTGCCGGCGGACCCGTCGAAGCTGGCGTGGATGGCGCCGGTCCCGACGCCCGGCTCGGCCGCGGACCGCGACAGCCCGTACTACCCGGGGCAGGACTCGCTGCCCATCTCGGCGCTACGGTTCGACTTCCGCGGCACGCTGCTGGCGCCGCGGATCGCGCGTGTCGTGCCAACGACCAAGGGCCTGCACCACCACGGCGAGGCCCCCGAGGCAGCCGGGTACACGATCCGCGAGCTGGCGCGGCTGGCGCGCAGCGCCGTCCCCGGCCAGCGGTGTCTCGCGTACCAGACGCTCGGGCGCATCATGTATCGGCTGGGCCGGGGCCAGTTCGGCGGCGTGGCGCGCGACGACGTCAGCATGGGGATCTGGCGCGAGGTCGAGGAGGGCGCCGTCCTGCGCAGCCTGCACGAAGAGGCAGGCACAGAGGAGGGCCGCGGCCATCGCAGCGCGCGAGTGTTCGCGACTGAGGCGATCTGGTTGCTGGAGAAGGGCGGGTGGAAAGAGAAGCTGAAGAAGGCTTAGGTAGTCTACAGAAGTCAGTTAGTAAGTAATAAACATGCAGCACGGAATCCATCATCCCCGCATCCCTCTCGTGATGACATAAAACAAAGATAGAAACAGGGAAAAGAGAATAATAACGCTGGTATTCTGTAATGTTTCGACTGCTATAAATATAACACAGCCGAGAAAAAAAAGCTGCTCTACTCTCTGCTTTGATAAAAAGAACATGGATATGGAAAGTTTTAATACCACTACCGGCGCCGACGACGACAACGACGATGACGATGACGATGACGATATGTCAGTACAGACGAGACTGGACCAGAGACTATCCCAGCGAGCCAGCAAATAGCCTGCCCAGTCTGGTCCGACCAACTAACCTAGTAAATTCAAACCCGCTCGCCTGCCAACCGAGCCAGATTATCTACCTGGACAGATATCGCCCCTGTCTGCATACCGCCTTGCGTCCTCTTGTATTCATCTTCATCCTCTTTATCTCTTTCTTCTCTCCATACAACATTTTTCTAGAACCGTGGTGGGCGTGTGTGTGCGTGTGTGAGAAAAAATCGTTTTCTTTTTGTGTTTCCCCAGTTAGGCATGCCTGCGAAAATACATCTCTATCCATCCCGTCGCATCCATCGCATCCATCGCATCCATCCATCCATACTGTCCCAAACAGGGGTGCCTGTCCATCATCACGAGACTGACCAGATGCAGTCACTGGTCTTTCACCCCTCCCCCCCCCGTATTCCGCCCCCTCATTAATCAAAGTATTTGGAGAGACTGCTGCTCTTTGTTGGTACGTTGTGGCGAGAAAGCCACTGTGTTCGCTGCTTTTTTCGTGCTGATAGCGACATTATAAGGTGAAAGGAGATTCGTTGGGTGGTGGGCGGTGACCCGCCTCCCTTGCGGTTGCGGATTGGAGAATGGGAAATGGAACGGTTTTTAGCGGGTTTAGTTTTTATAGCAGTGAGTCGAGGCGGGTAAAGACGCTCAGACATGCGGCAACAACCTCAAGCTGAAGTTCCTTGTCTTTGGCGCCATTGATCTCCTATTTTAGAATCATGGCATTAGCTATTGGGCAACGAATAGAGACAAGGGCAAGGTAACTCACCTCGGTGATAACCTGGGGGATGTTGGAGCCGATGCCAGTGGAGCTAGGTTTCCGACCGAAGGGCCACTGTGAGTATTCGGCGAGAAGTTCGTCTGTCTGAGTGAAAGCACGTTCGCGAGCTTCGTGACCGAGAGTAGTCAAGGCGTTCTCCAGCACGTTGGCGGCATAAGCAGCGCAAATCATGGCGATGGTGCGAACATAGCGGAACTCGAGGTTTTCGGGGAGGAACTGGGAGTTGGGGAGAACAACGGTGCGTTGAGTGAGGACGTTCCTAACGCGCCGTCGAATCTCGTCTTTGGCACCGCCGTCGGCCACGGGATGCGTGGCCATGTCGAATAGGAGGAAATTGCGCTTCTCGGTTCGCAAGATGCCCTTGTCTACCAGACCTTTGCAGAGGCGTTCCCGAACCTGCTTCAACTGATAGCCGATCTTCATCAGATTCCACGTCTCGCCTGTGGTGGAAAAGAGTATTAGCTGAGAAATTCGACTGGGTTACATCGAGAGGGCGCAGCCGGCCAACATACCGCTCATCAGATCAATCCATGTACCGACGCTCATCTTCTCGCTCTGCTTCATCATCTTCAGGGCTTCATCCAGCAGCACCTCGCCCGTGAGTGTGTCGTCGATAACTTCAATTACGCGATCAGCAAGGGGGAACCGCCTCCGAGAAGGATCTTTTTGCATGCTGATGCGACCCCGGAAGGCGAGCTCTATGACGATGCAGCCTCGTAATGCATAGCTAATGTTATCGTTCCAGAAAGATAGATACCCCTAATCGCAGAAATCATCAGCATCGGGTGTATCGTATCGTGTAGCCGCGATCGGAGCCCGTGTCTTGGGGCAGCGCATGCTTACCTGCTTGTCTTTGAGTCCCAGCAGCACAACCTCGTCCATCAATGTGAGCTTGGGCTGCTTGCTTCTCTCGGCGCTTTCGCTGATGTCGCGGGGGTCGAACGCTATCTTATGGCCATTCTCGCTGTTTTCGTAGCTGGTCTCGGGACCGTTGTCGCGCACGCCGGCTGAGGAGTGGGAGCGGCTGACGCCGTTGCTAGACTCGCCGTCGTTCGTGGTGCCGCCGCCGCCACGGCGTCTCGTCAATCCTGACGACATGTTCGTGTGCAGATGCCGCGTGGATGCTTATCCGGGTATCTGGGTATCTGGGTATCTGGGTATCGATGGGGTAGGAATAGGAATAGGAATATTGATGCTGACGATAAGGTCGCGTGTCGGGACAGCTCTCCAACTCTCGTGATCGATGGGCTGGTCCGACCGTCTCTTGCACGCTGGTGCGCCCGAGGCTGTGTCGCGAGCGATATGAATGCCGGGTGCTGTGGACGGTGTATGTTGGGCGAGGCAGGTCAATCAATGGATTAGATATTGTCCATGTCGGATTAAAGGTTAACCACTTTTCCGCGGCTCTCCTTTCAAGGATAACAATCTCAGCCTGGGCAAGCAGCTGGCTAAGTCGGCTATAGCGCGCTCTTGGCATGGGTGGACCACCAACGCGGCTCACCTATCCAAGGTACGTATGCATGTACCTATGTAACTACCTGCTGTATTAATAGGGCATGTACTTACTGTGTAGGTACTGTGAGCAGTTGATAAGTCTTTATACTCGGTGTGCCTTATCCAACAGGTACCCTCGAAATGTACCTAGGTACTACATAGTAATTGATGGCAGGTAGCAGCGAGAGGTTAATGAACCTTAAACTGGACTAAGTACCTACATACATATAGGTACATAACCTAGAATAGTACTGGAGGGCAAGTGTACATTATATATAGGTACAATATGCAGCATTAAGATCTCGCTATATATAGTCCGTTTAATAGAATCAACTTAATTACAGAAGAAAAACGAAAACTAGCACGCGGTAAAGTGCAGCGAAATGGGGTATCAGTCTTGTAGTTAGAGGTTCAAATATATGTTGTAGATACTTCCATGCGGGTAGGTAAAGTCTTGCTTACTATTGGACCGTACAAAACCAACAGCGACCCACTACGGGTAACAACAAGCCTTGGCTGCACAGAGCCCGCCCGACTCAACATCAAACATCCTCCTCTTAAATTCGGGGTAACTATAACAGTTAAGGTAGGTATATTTAGCTAGAGCTATGTTTATGATTTATAACATAATACAATGCTTGTTCTAAAAAGCCTGTATACTTAAGTAACAGCTATCCACATAATAAGTGAGGGTCCCGCAGCTGATGACGTAGGTCCCTTTTTAACCCAGTGACCTACATGGCGTGCAGTATGCCCTTAGCAACCCAACTATATATTATTGATAGCAATTATATCATATACGGCACACTATTAGAGTCTCTGTCACGGTATCTATCTACCTACATGTACGTAGGTTAGAGATCGACCTACTAACTTGATACAACAACAAAAAGACACGTTTGCATAAGACTCGAGTCCTGCCCGCGACTGTTATTTTAGGACCCTTCATATAACCACAGAGTCCAGAGGTTCTAGGTCCATTACCAGTATACTTATGAATGTTCTGACATATGCCGTCATCGGAAATTAGAAAATCTGCCAGACCAAAACATCGACCCGCGAGTAACAGACGAGAATACTAACACGACACTAGGACACCCCATGATTCATCATATTCGACTGATATTGAGTCAAAACTGGTTAAAACTACCTGGTACTGAACTAATTCGTGCACTTTTGGCCACAGAAGGCCACCAACTCATCATTTCGCACTTAGATAACCTTAAGCGCCGAAAGCCTTGTCATAATCCACTAAGGTGAGGCGGTAGTGCACCTGGTTCTTTTTGACACGCTCGATGGCCTCAGCACAGCCCTTTTCGGAAACAGGCATAGTCTCGACCTTTGGAATCAGCTTCTTCTCAGCAGCAAATTTCAACATGGCCAAGCACTCCTGGCGGCTGCCGATGTGGCTCGACCCGATGCTGCAGGAGTTGGACATGAGCTGCTGGGGCTTGAGCTCCTTGATGGGGTCGTCGGGCAGGCCGACCGAGTGGAATTTGCGGCCGACCTTGAGAATGGAAACATAGTCCTGGAGCGTGGACGCGGACAGCACGTCGGCCGCGCTCAGCACAAAGTCGAACTTGAACGCCAGCGGCTTCGCCCAGCCCTCCTCGCCGCTGCTCACAAAGTGCTTGGCGCCCAGATTCAGAGCGTCCTCTTTCTTGCGGGGCGAGTGCGAGATGACCGTCACTTCGGCGCCGAGCGCGTTGGCGAACATGACGGCAAAGTGCCCGAGCCCGCCGAGTCCGACGATGGCAACTTGCTGGCCGGGGCCAACGTTCGCTCGCACCAGAGGCTCCCACACCGTCAACCCGGCGCAAAGCATGGGCGCTGCCAGGTGCGACGGAATGGCGTCCGGGATGGGGAATACAAAGTACTCGTGGGCTCGGATGTGAGATGAGTAGCCACCTTGGCTGACGGTCTCATCTGGGTCGGCGTCCTTGGGATAGGGATCTCCGTATGTGCCTGGATGTGTCAGCAGTCGGACTTGGGGTATATGTCTAGTGACTTTGCATTGCAACTTACCAACTTGGTCTGGGCAATAGTTCTCATTGTCATTCTTGCACTGAGGGCACTTCAAACACGACCACACCTGGGCGCCTACGCCAACACGATCCCCAACCTTGACATCTTTCACCTGCGATCCTACCTTGATTGCTTTACCCACAACTTCATGGCCTACGCAGAGCGGCGTTGGCGCATCTCCCCAGCCACCGGTGACGGTATGTACATCCGAGCCGCAAACCCCGCAGCACTCAATCTTGATGTCGATGTCGTTGTCGCCAAACTTCTTGGGCTTGAACTATGTGGCAAAGTCTTGGTCAACATGGCGATTGCACAGATGATAACAGATATTGTTCAGATAAGGCTGGACCGACAGTTTGCTTTTTAAAATCTTGGTACTTGCCAAGCTCATTGATCATGAAACCTTCGAACTGGTTAGGATAAGACATATTATCGAGTAATTATGTCAATTAATACTAGATAACAGTTTGAGACGGATTAGAGTACAGTATGATCCGCTGCTAATTCGATATTACTGGCAGATGGGCTTTTGGTTGGCCAGATAAATGGTTTTGAACAGTCTTTGAATAACATATCATTTTTTGTCGCAATAAAGCGCTTTATACCGAGTTTCATAGCTCTCGGACATCTTCATATGGGTGAATGACGCCGCTGTGACGAAGAGCAACATTGTTGATTGTGCTAGAAAGTGGTGACGTAGGGGGGGCCTAGCTCCTTGAATACCTAGTTCCGTTGCTCCGACTTAGTGTAATTCGTAGGGAGAAGACGGAATCCCCTCAAACGATAATAAAATGTAGATTCAATTCTCTGTGCAGTCAATATGAGGGTATTCGCACCCTTTTTTAGTCGTAGACTATATAAAGTGCGGCGTTGCAATTTTGACCATCAAGGTACCTGCAGCCCGAATATCGTTCCTGGCAAGGTTCTTGTGTCGGAACCATGCCCCTGGACGGGACTCGGGAGTGGCGGCCGGACCCCGGGGGATGTGGGGATGCGAGGTTGAAGGATATTGGATATGATTAAAATAAAACATCGTGTCCCGCTTTTTGTATGCGGCATACTTACATCGTACTCCGTATATTTACAGACATTTTTCTTGGTAGGATACCTGACCCGATCACAACATTGAACCTGTTCGTGGCAACTTACCGAAGGCAGAGATCAACTGACCATACCGGGTCTGAGCAACTAGCCTAAAATAGAAAATATCGAGCCAGTGCTTACTGCAGTTAACTACTTGGCTATACGATTTTATAGTCTGATGATCTTAAAGAAAACTTGCTGAATGAAAGCTAAGTCTTGGAAGTAACACAAGGAGGAGTAAAATAGAATCTTCACGTGGGAGAAGGAAAACTACATCTCCCAGAATACGCCGAGGCATCGTGCGGGCGACCCGGCCAGCGATTGCAGTGGCTCGTGCGGACGGCCAAGCCACTCATCCACAACTACCTACGGTAACCAACATAAATAAATTTATCGACGACTTGGAGATTATCCAACTATGAAACAGCTCACATGTGAAATTTAGCTAAGGCGATACCTGCTCAAGTTCTTTCTATACAGTAAATCAGGCTAGCTGCCAAGACAAATATGGTCAGTTGATCTACTTATCTCGCAAAGGACTTACCTAATTCAGCAAAGTGAGAGCTATCCACGAATTCCACAAAGCAGCGACCACCTTCCAATTTTCATAGAAACATGGTTGATCTGGCAGAAGCTGGCTATAGCCGACCTATTTATTGCAGGATGACAGTTGCTTGGTATACGTAACGCTATCGCGAGTCAGGAATCCACTTCGCACAGCTTACATGCCAGGATCACCAACACAACGCCTCGGAGAACCGGCTCTAGCTGCCGTCGTTCGCGGTATACCCTTTGGGTCGCGGATAGTAGATCAACCCCTTAGCTGACATCCCCGCCACGTGGATCGTCACCAATCGACCTGAAACACCGCCGAGGATCTGCATAAATCTACCCCGTCGTAGCCCGGCCATCGGAACACTCCTACCGGGCAGGAACCGGGTTACCTCATTTTGTAAGGCTGGGCATTCCACGACCGGTGTTTCCAACCTTCGACTCGGTGTTACTCGACTCTACTTACTCTATATTGCGGACGAGGTACCCGACCCGTCCTTTACTCGCACTCAGGAAGAACTCAGGCCAAGCGAACAGCCCTTGTGCGAAATGAGGCGAGTCCCCCTAGCGGGATCGGCCATGTCATCTCCCTCAGAAACAGCGTCGCAATTTGACGGGAGATGAAGCTTCCTGCGTACTGTAAGCCGCCCTGTCATGTTGGCACGACGTCACCGCCTTGGGCTGGGCAGTACACTAAGTACACCAACACGCGGGGGATGACGCCAAAGGACATGCCAGATCGGGATAGTCCAGGGCCACGACAATTGTGTATAAAGCGACGAGATGCTCACTTTAACACTCGTCTCTTTTCACACCCCCCCACAGCAAGACCCATCAGCAGACTCCAAAGTCGAAAAATAAATCAAAAAGATGTATTCTAAGACCACATCCCTCCTCCTCCTCGCCGGTGCGGCCAGCACCGCGTACGCGGCCTCGGGCAGCGGCGTGACGACGCGGTACTGGGACTGCTGCAAGCCGAGCTGCGCCTGGAGCGGCAAGGCGGACGTGTCCTCGCCCGCCGAGACGTGCGACGCCAACAACAACCCGCTGCACGACGTGAACGCGAAGTCGGGCTGCGACGGCGGCAACGCGTACACATGCAGCAACTACTCGCCATGGGCGGTGAACGACCACCTAGCGTACGGGTTCGCGGCGACGGCGATCGGGGGCGGGTCGGAGAGTACGTGGTGCTGCGCGTGCTACCAGCTGGACTTCACATCGGGGCCGGTGGCGGGCAAGACGATGATCGTGCAGAGCACCAACACGGGCGGGGATCTAGGCAACAACCACTTCGACCTGCTCATGCCCGGCGGCGGCGTAGGATTGTTCGACGGCTGCAGGAGCGAGTTCGGGCAGTCGCTGCCGGGCCAGCAGTACGGCGGCGTCAGCAGCCGCTCCGAGTGCGACGCCGGCAACATGCCCGCCTCCCTCCGCAACGGCTGCTACTGGCGCTTCGACTGGTTCCAGAACGCCGACAACCCCAACGTCAACTTCAAGCAGGTCGCTTGCCCCGCCGAGCTCACCGCCATCTCGAACTGCAGGCGCAACGACGACGGCGCTTTCCCCCAGCCCTCGGTCTAAGCGGACCATTGTCGTTGCTGAGGAGGGGAGGGTGATGGCTGTGTCTCTTCGTCCATCATCATCATCATCTGCTTGCACACGTCCTCATCAATCGTCGCCTCAGTCCATCATCGACGGCTACGTCGATGTAGAGTCCGCGTCAGTTCCGCGAAAGTTGGAGGAGCAGACACACCCGTCGCTAGATTGCTTCCATCGAGGGGTCACAAGACCTGCTAGCAGGGACGCAAGAACACACGTTAGATGGATGGATAGGCAAATGGATAAAACAAGTAGGGTTTTTAGCATTACTTGCATTAACTAACCGAAGAAAAAAAAAACGGCTGGGAGATGGAATTCGTTTTACTACCTTGTAGTCTCTTTAGACTTACTTCGTGTATATGTTATGGTCGGTTACCTGGCCTGGCACATTTGTAAATATCAAAGCATCAGAGCATAAAGAAGCTAAAATAAAACGACGGGCGACTGATAATCGTGCCGTGGTATATATAAGCGCATAGGACCCATCCGGACTCCTTTTCCCTAGTGACGACTTTTTGACTTTGACGCTTGTTCCTTCTCTCATAGGTTAATTGTAGGATTGACGCCAACACAACACAATGCCGCGCAGGAACATTACAAAAATCCGATTTTGAGTGTTTTTTTTTAGGTAGAATTAGCTGCCGAGTTATCGTTAACGAGACAGACCGATGGGGAACCCTAGTAACACAACAAGCCAGGACCACGGCTAGAACGCCCGCTCCGCCCCTAAACATGTAAAGCAATAGAGTGTGTCAGGAATACAATGATGCAAAAGCTATTCAGCGTCTACGCTAGCAGACAGCCAACAAACTACACTACAGATCGCTCATGAAGCCTCCCGAGGAGATAAACTGCAACTGGCATTCACGAAGACTGACCCAATTTCTGAGCTCTTCCTCCTCATCCTGGGGGCCCATCGTGCCCGTAGCTGCGCCAACTACCGCTGCTGCGCCAGACCGCTCGAGTTTCACGAGAATCTCGATAAACTTATGGAGGTACTCCTCGGCTTTGATAGCGACAGGACCCTTGCGCTCCGAGGCGGCCTGTACTAGCGTGCTAGCGACCTGCCGGATTTTGTTGATCATGGACTGTCCGTTTGGCTCCAGATTGCGCTGGCTAATGGAGGTCAGGACAGCCAACAGATGTTGAACGATTAATTCTCGTTCCTCGGCCACCATCTCATCCCTATCATCTTTCACTCCTTGGGCGTTCTCAGGGTGAGCATCGCGAAGATTGAGATAGCGCTCGACAAAGTATGACCTCGTCGCAAGCTGAGATGCATGGATATTGGCCTTTTGAATTTCGGACTGCAGCTGACGTCGTCGTACGGGTTCAGCCAGAGCTCGCCGGACATCGTTTTCGGGTTGCGCCTCAGGGAAGGCAGGTGGACAATATTTTAGTCCTGCCTGGTCCAGCTCTGCAGGGTCGTTCTGGTCAGACTCGACCTTGACTATTTGCAGGTGTGGAGGCAGATCCTCTATTGCATGCTTCGCTGATTCTAAGCCGTTGCTAATGATGTTTTTCTGGGCACTCCAATCGAAAAAGTTGATCCCATAGCACATTTCAACACCCATTAGTTCATTCATCGTCATGTATATACGGATATTCCTATTGAAACCGGTCATGAGAGAGATGGTTCCCTCCGGTTGTGGTAGGATCTGGTCGGAGAATATGTACTCGTCGTCAACCTCGACGGGTTGTTCTGGGTACTGTTCCTGAGTGGTGGGCGGGGGAAGAGGTAATTCATTAATGGATGCCCCTAATTGACTCATTGATCTGAAAATAAAACTTAGTATACACCCTAGCCTCTTGGTTAAAGTGACATCTAAAACTTACCGTATGCCCGCGACCATGACCCAGAATATCCGCTTGCCTATCTGATCTTTAATATGATCAATTGGCTTATTCGCTGCGGCATTGAGCGCACCTGCAAGGTCGGGGACAGACCCGGCTAAGGCAGACAGGTCTCGTGGTCGATGAGTGCCAAGCTCTCTGCAAAAGGACATAGTCTCGGCTAAGAAACGCCTGCATGGTTTCCATTGCAAGGTATAACCGGCGGCTAGACCTAGGAAGTAGCTGGCAGCAGCATCGTCGACGCTGATGTCGGGTTTCGCCATGAACGCAGCACCCCGCGCTGCCAGAGCAATGGAGCGACAATGGTCTATCATGGTCCCTGCCGTTGGAAACAGCCCGGCACTGTGCTGGGCTTTCAGATGTGCACGAGCACTGCGGGGGAACGACGCGACCAAGACGCCAATCATGCTGGCCAAGAGCGCCAGGAACTCGCGGTTTGTCCGGTCTGCCCGACTTGCGAAGGCCTGGCGGAAGGACGGCTCGTGTGGGAAGGGCATGAGGGGGTGGATATAAGTGAAGAAGTCGTCCACCAACAGCTGCAGGATGGGCCAAGGCGCGATGTCCTCGGCGTCGAGAGCAAGGGGCCCATCGGTGTTCGCAACGGGCACCAGAGGGTCGACAGCATTGTGCGGTATTGGCGATCCATTATCAGGGCGATCGCGCTTGGCGGCTCTGGCAGCTTCGGCGTGCTTGTTCGGGGGGCCACGGCGTTTCATTTCCCGCCTGAAGGTGCATTCCACCTGGAGATCGGAGCACGGCTTGCACGGCGGACCAGATTCGTCGCACTACGCAGTCTTCTGTTAGTGCCATGCAGCGAGCGGCGAGCGTGTAGTGGTATTCAGCGACGTCATCACGACATACCTTCACTTTGCGCTGACTGCACATGTCGCATGCGCGACGGAGGCGGGTGACCTTTTGCGACGCATGCGTTCCTGTCATTGGCGGGGTGATGGCGGGGTTCCCAAGCGACGAGGAGAACGGCGGCTCGCCCATCTGCAGTGCGGCGGACTGAGCATATTGCTGGGCTAGGTCGTTGCTCGTGGGGGACATGGGCGACATGGGCGCTGCAGATGCAGCCTGCAGCACTTGGAGGCCATGATGGGCGAGGACGGCGGTGGGGGGCACGACGGGTGATACGAGAGCCGAGTCGTCGTATAGCTCCGGGTGTGTCGTCGCTGTCGTCGCGGGTTGGTCGTGGTGATCGTGGTGATCGTGGTGATCGTGGTGGTCGTGGTGGTCGTGGTGGTGGTTATGGTGGTTGTGGTGTTGGTGTTGGTGTTGATGTTGGTGATGCTCGCGGTCGCGGTTGTGGTCGTTCAGTGGGGTTGTCGGGGGTGGTTGATGCAGGGTGTGTTGTTGTTGCTGCTGTGGCTGCTCTGGCTGCTCTGGCTGCTCTGGCGGTTCGGGGTGGTGTTCATGTTGTTGATCGTATGGTTGCTCGTGCTGGGGCTGATGTGGCGCCGGCGGCGTTGTGTCGTCGGCAGAAGCCACTACTACATTAGCTGCGGGATAGGAAGCCATCGACAACAGACCCAACGCGTGGACGTCGGTCACGTTGCGAACCACGGCGAGTTGTCGGGGGATGTCCGGCGAATCTTCGTGAGAAAGGCGGGAGAGCTGGACGCAGAGGGCCGGAAAGGGCGAGAGAAACTGCCCAAGCTCTCTTTGCCCAGGCAGCTGCCCAGGCGGGTAGGTGACCCACTTTTAAGCAATTCACAGCCAATAGCCAAGTGATTATAAAGCTGCATCATTCCTTGCATTAGGTACATACATGGAGGTACTTACTGTAAGTACCGCACTGTACTTAGTTAATTGTCAAGAATATACGAAGGTTGCGGCCTAATTCACGCGATACGCTTAGCACCAGAATACAGTGCAACTAAAATTGTATATACGGTCTGGCTACCTAAACACGTTGAATTGCCTTAAGTTGCTTTTAAAAGCTTAAGAAATAAGGTGTTTTATTAAGTATAGTTAAATTATACTAAGTTAAATCTTATTTTTAAATAAATAATTTAGTTATTTTTTAATACAGTTTATTTATATTATATATATTAAATATAAGTATATATATATTAAATATATATATATTAAATATAAATGTTGTTAGTAGTTAAAAGCTACTGTTATAAATTTATTTATATATAATTTTTTTAGCTATTAAAAAATAATTAATACTTTTTTTCCACGTAATTATAATAAATATATTAAAAATCCTTTAAATGCTTTTAACTTTTCTAAATATTTTAAATAGTATTAGATGCTTTAAGCGCGTTAAATACTTTGTTTTATTTAGTGTAGGTAGTTAAATCGTACGGCTTTTGATCGCGTTTCTACATAGGCGATTCTGCCGCTTTTGGTGGTGGTGGCTGGCACTGTAGAGTTGTGCCAAGCGTATCGCGTGATTTAGACCGCAACCTTCGTACCTACCTATACTGTAGGTATTGATATGTTGTATTTGAGGTACAGCAAGACATGACGCCGGTTTGATGTGAAAGGTGACAACCATTAATATCTCACATATTTCTTCACCAGTCAACAAATCACAGCCATGCTAGTTGTTTCAAGTCTTTTTGAGTTGTTTGTTCACATCAATGGGTCGGGTCGTGTTGTGGATAATTGATATTTGGAGACGGTAATGATACGCGATGTTGATGGCGATGATGGGGTTCAAGAGAGGTGAGGTCGAGGATCGGTCTGGTTTGCTCCTCATTCAAGTATTATAGCTCGATACATCAAAGCATATTCTGCATTATTTTTTTTATCATTTGAGTCCTTTCGGTAATGTTGTGTTTCTCTTGTCTGGTTCTCGTCTTGCCACTCCGTAGTCTTAAATTCGGGGCCTTTGCCAACCATGAGCATCAGTATAACTTTAAATGACCATGTATTAGCAATAGGTCTCTGTCTAGCGAAGTCTCATACTAATAATGGTGCCAGGCAGGCGCACTGAAACACCAGGCTGCGTTGGATGTCGACCCGGGGCACAGCGTTTCGAAGCCGGTCAAGAAACGCTTATGAAAAGACTTGTAGAGACAAAAGCTCGCAAGTTGGTCCTACGAAATCATTGTGCGTGCCAAACCAAGCGACTGGAGCCTCCATGAGCCCCAAAATCTACTGTATACCTAGATCCGTAGCGTTACTCAGCTCATTACAACTACACGCGCAAGGCATGTTCACATCGCTAACACTAGCTTGATTTTTTTGGTAACTGTACACAAATATAGTTTCTTTGTTGAAATACTAAAAGTATTTCTCTTCTTTCATTGCTTTCTAAACAAAGCTATTTTCCTCTTCTAGCTTTCCTATCCCGAGCTCCTTAACATGCTTGATTATTGGACGATAGCTAAATCGTACTTTGTAGTGATGTAGGAGTTTTGATCTAGTATTATCATCCATCGCAGATCCGCCTGGAGGTATGGTTGGGCAATAATCTATATTACCGCGAAGCAAAGTCGAGGCATTCATCTGTAAAATTGGAATAAAAATGTGCCAATCCAGAAAAAGTTTACAAATGCCAGATACAAATAAACAAAAAATGGATATGACAAGTATAAAATACCAAGCTCTATTATAGACAAAACGCCTTAATACAAGCGTAGTTATTCCGTAGGTGACCGAAAATGCATCGCGCAGTTCCTCAATGGCTTCATAATGCGTACTCATATCGGTTCCATAATAATGATCCAAAAGATCCGAAAGGAGGGTATTACTGAGGTATCCACTAGAGGTCAATTTATAGTTATACAGAGCTGACCAGTACGTATTGAGCACTATGGAGAAGCGCTCTGCAAAGGTTTCATTCCCAAGATCAGTTAAACGTATATCTTGATAATCACCCTGAGTGAAGTTTGGGCGTTGAATATAGAATTGCAAAAGACCTAGTCCCAGGCGGGAGTCTGTGAGCTGAGTATCGACTGTTGATAGTAGGTGATATAAGAATTCAGACACGAGGGTATTCTTAACATAGGCGGGTTGGCCACACGACCCGTCTAGAACAGTCTCAGCCGTAGAAGCCGGGCGATGTAGAGATCTTCGTACACGATCTACACCACAGCTCCAACCGTTACAGCTAATCGGGGCTTCTACGTAACTTGTGAATATACTGCATTTAGCCGCCGTCGTCGTATTGTCAACGTTCTGACTCAAATATATGAATTACCGCCGTGGCAAGTTGGTTTCCAAGGAAGGAGGGTAGCAGCGTCGTTTGGGGCTTTCATCGTTATCATTAACACTGTTCGATACGATCCAGCCCCACGTACTTGCAGCACCTTGTAAATCGCTTGAAGCGCCATCTACACGGTAAAGTTGATCATTCTGGCCGGTTTCAGTGAATTTTTCGAGGATGGACGTCATATAGTCGATATCATGCTTGGTTCCTATACCGAAAATTGGACATTCTACGTCCCAATATGCCGCGTCGATTTGAAATTCTGTACTCCTAGTCTGTGGGATATTAACTATTGGTACCCCAATAAAAGAAGCGTAGGATATTTCCGTCGAGTTACTGGGTACCGCTACCTAGTCACCCGGGTTAACCGATGTATTAAACCCAGGCCGAATTTTGAAGATAGGAATTTTTATGTTGCCCCAGAGATCAGACGGCGATGCTTGGGACGATGACGGGGATAATAGCGAGGATAAGAAAGCTGAAGCTGGAGGGATATAAATAGACCCTTGCTTATTCGCAATAAGCTCCTGCGGCCAAATAGCTTGGAAGTAATTCAAAAAATAGAGCTGTCCCATAGTGGCAACATCCTGATATCTAATCACTCTAAGAGTTGCCTGACCACCAAGTGGTGACAAAACCCAAAGGAAAAGTAGACCGAGACTGGTGATATCGAAGTAACGGAAGCATCGCTCAAGCAGAGTTTCGATTGCATTTCCTAGAGTGGAGGTCCAGAAGCCCGATTTTCTCTCCAGCTTGTAGTCTGTGAAGAGCGAGAGAACGCATTGCACCACCGACTACAAACGTAAAGAGGATTGGAAATATTGTAGGACCCTACAGTAGTGTTACTTAGGGCGAGGGCAGAAAAGGGAATAAACCACTTGTCAGGTGACTAGGTGCCAGCTACCCTACGGGTGGCTGTAGTAGTGTCTGTGTATTAGGTATATATGAGCAGCAAACCCCCTTGAATTAGCTGGTTCAGGAATCAATCTATTACCTTATTGAACCCTAACTACTACTCCCCTGGCTGTATACAGGTCTACTACTCACTCCGGGACCAACCCATATGACACCCCTACAAGAACCAAAAGATCAGACTAGCAGCCGTCAATCGCCAAGGAAATTTCCATTGTTTCTTTCGCTTGTGTAATTACTTTTCGACTTCACCGTTCCACAGAATCAAATGGATTCCAGCGACAAGTCACCCTATGGCCTTTTATTTGCCAAACGAATCACGTCTCTGGACGCATTACAGTCCACCTTGCAGAATTCGGCATTTGCTTCTTTAGATACAGAGTGCATCGGCACCAGACGGGGCCATCGTATACTCTGTCAAGTCGGCCTTTCATATTTACCTTGCCTCACCCCGATTTCGGCCAACCCTGCCAGTAGTAAAACATCGCTAGAAGATTTTGCTCGGCAGAGAGGTGTTTCATCCACAACCATCAATGTGGCATTCGGCACAGTTAGGCCGGGAGTCTGTATACCGGGGCGGATGCGACAGCGATTCGGAAACGAATGCACCTGTACCCTCGACCAGCTTGACGGCCTCGTCGATAGATATCTGACAGGCTACAGTGCTCGCTGTCAATTCCAGGGCAAGACTCATCTTATACTTGTTCTATTCGAGTCACAGGCAGAATGGCAGTACATGGCCCGTCATTTCCCGTCTGCCATGCGCCATTTCTCCGCATGGATAGATGTGGGAGGCCTTTGTCGCGAGATTGCGGGAGGCGGAAATGTTAAGCTCACGAACACTCTAGTGGCCTTGGGTTATAGCCACAATGATATAAATCTGCGTCGTTTTGCCTGCCTTGAGAATAGGGCTCACAATGCCGGGAATGACGCCGTATTGAAACTTGCTGCCCTGGAAGGTCTTCAACAGCCTGACAACAGAGACAAGCTTCGTTCCCTAGAGGCATACCGACATATCATCTCAAGCCACCGGGGCCCCCCAAATCCCCTGAGGATGCCTTTTACGGCCATAATACGGAGCTCTGGTACAATAGGTATTGTCTTGCCACCATCTCTGAGCTCTGCTCTCAGCATAGCGAGGTATTTCTTAGACGAGTACCACCCAAAACGCATCTCCGTTTCAGCTGGCCAGCCCGCATACGCCTGGGTCACTTTCACATCCCTCCAGCAACTTGAATACTTCGTTCGCAGAACCCACGGGATGCATGTTGACGGAAAGGCCTTATTAATCACAAACTTCTATGATGAGGACCTGATCGATAACGAGGCTTCGAGGAGCTGGTCGATTAGATTGCTGAGAAACTTGCGTAAGCGCGTGGTTTCTGCTGAACCAAATCTTCACCTCGAAACGCTGTTTTCTGAATCAAATCCAGCAGCCACAAGCGCTGTCATGGAGCACGAGGGTCGACCAACCGAGACGGAGGAGCCAGCCACCTTCCACCACGAACATCACCTCTTGCCATAAATACCACTAGCCGTTTCAAGGGCGGAAATTTTCGATAACTACCATAAGCCACAACTATCATCAACCGACAAACTGGCCTTGTCGCGAACCCAGTATACGGTAGGTATAGACTCTTGCTGTTGCACGAGGGGTCTCAAGGCTACGTCTCTATGCCTTCTGATAGGCCTCTTATATCGTCAAACACTTTTAAAGAATGCAAAAGCCATCATTTCCGCCTTCTCGAGACAACCCCACCATCTGTCAACCTTGAAGACGATTACGTACGCGCACCATCTTTGCTACACCCTTTATCAACTTAGCCCGGCTAATTACATGCCGTGACTGATAATTTAGCTCTAAGCCCTATTCTAAATAACAGGTATCTGGCAAACCTACAAAAACCTTGGCAGAAAAGCATATTTACCATTACAATGCAGGAAAATATACCTCCCAAGGAAACTAAACTTAATATAATTATGGTCGGTACCTAGCTAAAGGTGCTGGAGCTGTTCTACTTTTTATACGGACGACTGACTACCTAGGTAATAGCGGTGAAGTGTGCCGCTTAAGAAATAGTCGTTTTAAAAGAGTTTTATCTGGTGCACCTATTTCATAGACAGATATATGCCTTAATCCATCCCATGTTGGTGATGGGTCCCACGCATCAGCTGGAACAAAGCCAATTCATCAACATGACTTATATCGCGTTATTGATTATGAAATATGTAACAGCTGAATATATTAATTAGCAGCAGTTCAAACAATGCCTTTTATCGTGAAACAAGCCATTCCACAACGAGCCAATGTGCCTGAGGGACTTTATTAAATTACAGCAGATAGTGTCTCAATTACAGCATGCACTATCATAGTGTATATAAACAAGAATATGCAAGTATTATTCCAACAAACAAGCCGAACGCCAACACGGAGCCAACGCCTCCAGAGAACACCTACGCTTCCAGTCCAGTCCAGCCCAGAGTCAACCGTAGAAGAAAACAGTAACAATCAATTACTGACCCTGTTCCCATCATATCCCGAAGGCCAAGAGGACAATTACAAACCCGCCAACACCTCCCCAACCAGAGCCCCCAGCATCTTGAGACTAAACCACTCAGCAACACCCGCATACACGCCTAACTTCCCTATGACATCCTCTCTCTTGACACTCTCACCCCAGGGGCCAGAGCAGGTACAATGCTCCATGAACTCGTTGAGGCGCACGCTACCGCAGCGTTCGCACTTGACATCCTGGGTAGTCCACTCGACGAGCCATGCATTAACGTCAGCCAGCAGTCTCTCCTCAACGCGCAGCTTTGTGAACTCGGCGCCACAGAAGGTACATTCCCAGCGCTTCGCGGCGGCCGCTTTGCGCATCTCGGTCTCCGACACTACTCCTGTACCGTCGCCGGAAGCGAGGGTAGAGAGATCCGGGAGCAGGGTCTCGTCGCGGCACAGGTCCCAGTCGCGCGCGAGCGTGCACTCGGCGCAGCTCCACTGCGGGATCTTAAGGGAGGCGCTGGGGTTCGCGAACGCGGCGTCGCGGCTGAACTCGCGCACGTCAAAGAGCGCCAGCAGGTCTCGGCGGAGGATGCGCGCCTCGGTTGTGATGTTCTTGTCTAGCGAGAGGACCTGCATCAGGGATTTCACTAGCTCGAGCACCGCGTTCTGTGCGGCGCTTCCGCTTCTCTGCACCTGCGACTGCATGTGCTTCAGGCGGGGATGCGGGTTATGGCTTCCGTTGTTGCCTGGGAGTAGAGGAAATGACCAGTCGGATGCCAGTTCCGGGTGAAGGAGCTCGCGGGCCTGTGTCGAGATGAGCGATTGGATTTCTTTCTTGAGGGGACGCTCGAACGTCTTGGTTAGTATGATCTGAGGCTTATCCTTGTCATCGACCTCGGTGCTCTGCGTGAGACTGCGGAAGGGCAGTTGCGTGAGTCGAGGCGTGGAGTCGGGATCTCCATTTTGTGGATGCTTGATATTGTGCATCAGTTGGATGAATTCAACAACCCAGTGTTGGAACGTGTCTTGGAGTCGGAGTGGCAGGAACGTCTTAATCTGCCAACACATGATGGTCTCAAGGCTCTGCTCCTCGGCCTCGACGACTTCCTGGCAGGCTTTGCCGCCATAATTGAACTCATCGTACCAGACGAGATAATCCCAGTATTCTTTGATTTCCAGGTCGATGAAGTGGAAGAGTGGTTTGCTCTTGATGCTCTTGAGTATGTATTGACTATAGGCGTAGGCATTGCCCACTTCTGATTTTGTCGTTTGTAGGAGCAAGCGGTTTGAATTCGCAAACACGACCTGTGATCCAACTCGGCGGAAATCTGCCATTAGTTGGAGAAGAGCCTTGCGGCTCATCATTTGCACGTAGTAATGAAGCGCACGGTCATACATGAACGAGTCTGGCGATTCAACCCAGCGGACGAGATGTTGGACAAGAATATCAGCCATTGGACTCCCCTTGCAGGCTTCAGCCCACCAGGACTTCACCATTTCGCGGAGGACTAGAACGCCGGCATTGGCGAATGCAGACTCTGAATGGAGCATCTCGGAGCCATCTGACGGGGCAGCATCAGAAGCAGGATTGAAAGCAATAGACTCGGCGCCTTCAAGTTCGTTGATAAGAGACGAAGTGAGAATCGTATTAATCGCAAGATTACGAACCTCGAGGTCAATGCAGACAGAGGCATAGGTGCCAGGGTTATTAACCGACGGCATTGCGACGGTATCGAGAGGCCCGGCAACATCATCCTGTTCGTAACCAGCATGATCTGGTCTTGTTCCGGGAGACCACCATAGAACAACATTATTCATCTGCAGGCGTCTAGCATATGCAACGTCGATGAGGAATCTAGGATCATCTCGTTCCAAGTTGCAAACGGGTATATCGCCGTACCTGGCAAGAGCTGTGAGGTGAAGGACCCAAGAGCCTAGACTTAAATAATGTGAAACGAGCCGCTTGGCAACAACAGATTGCCAACCAAGAGGTGGAAGAGAGCTGTCTGCCTGATCATATCGCAAAGGAAGTATGGGGAATTCTGCGAGGATGGGAACATCGTGGATGAGCAAGTTGCGTTGAGAGGACTGAATAACGAGCATCGTAGGCTTAGACTCGTCCTTTTTCATCTTCTTGACAAGGTCACCAATTTCCAAGTGCGCTTTCCTTCGAGTCGTCACTTGGGTGACTTCAAAGTTTAGCTTCTCTTGATACTCAAAGCATTCTTGCCAATTGCTTTCTTGGTCTTCTTGCAGTCTTCGTGAGCGCATTTCGCTGTAAATCTTCGTCACATTAGGTAGTTCTGACTTTGCGTCCTTGCTCTTCTGTAGGATAATAATGTGTGCTTGGTCGCTGGTTGTAGAGAAGAGACCAAATATTTGTCGCTCCCCTGCTGTAATATGGGATATGTAGACATAGGCAAGAGGATTTGAATCTAGATATGCCTTTGGTTTGAGTGGACGCATTAAACCAGAAAGGCCAAATCCTTCCTCTAGCCCTTTGCCCAACACACCAGGTTGGCTTTCATCAATGGTGCAAAGGTTACCTAGCTGAAGAACAGCCCGCATATTTAGTGGCACCTGCTTCTCATACACCCCTTCAACACTGGGATGGTTGAATAGTAGCGAAAATTTCTTGGCTTCAGTGAAGTAGATGTCTTCAGGAACGGTGATCTTGAAGAGATGAGATGAGGGGTGGCCGTTGGGAAGCGTATGAGTGACTTGCTCAACATCACAGCCTTCAACCTCTATGTCGGGAAGGTCCTTTCCTTTTAGGTTGAGGAATACTTGACGGGCCACTTTGATCTTGAGCGCATGTACCCTTGCGTCGATCAACACAAATGCTGTCACTATGCCAGGATTGTCTGTTGTCCGAAGCTGTAGAACTTGCCAGGTATTTCGGAAGGTAACTTCGGCTTGATTACGGAACGTCTGCTGGATGTTGCTGCCTACCTTACCTCGTCGATCGCCGAAGAGATGTCGACGACGTATACGAGCCTGTTTCTGAATTCTCCACTTCTTCTTCTGATACTCTAAGAATGCCGGGTAGTCTTCAGATGGATCTGGCATTACCTTTGGAAGAGAGGCAAACAGATCTTGACTTTCCTTTTCGGGCTCTGGGGATTTGCGTTTGGAACTCATGGGTGCGGGTTGCGAGGCATTTATCACAGCAGTCGTACTCTTTGGCTTGAGTAGTTTCGCCCCGTAATCTTCAAGGTCATCTAGCCTGGAGCCGTTGAGATTTGTAATGTCACCGAGGGGCTCCTTCGCGAACAGATCGGTGAGTTTCTTCTGCTTCATTTTGTCGTCCTTGATGTTGATTCTCCTTTGGAGCCAGTCTGGATGTGCGACACGCGGCACAGGGTTGCGGACTTTCTGTAGAGCTGCTGGGATGGTGATCAATTTCTGAATGACAGATCCAAGACGCTCGAGATAGTAATCCCAATCAAGCAATGCTCGTGGATCCATGTCAGACGGCTCTTCCTTCAACCACTTTGTTAAAAATCTCCGCTTAATCTCAGGCTCGGCGGAAAAGATGGCTACTGGTACCGCTCGTTCGGTAACTGGAGCACTGCGAGGTCTGGCGCAGATGATATACTTGCAGTTTAGGCCTTTATCCTTGACCATTTGCTCCCCCAGAAATTCAGCTAAACGTTTCGCGGTAGTAATTGACGTCGATTTCTGATTACCATATTCCTCAAGCGTTTTACTCATGCTTCGGTTTTCGCAGATGAGATCGATAAACTCCTCATCAGCTAGTGTTGAACCTTTACTGTATAAGACATCTAGCCATTTGTTTGCAACCTTGGCTACGGCAGCATAACACTCGCTTAATGTGCTGCCTTCTAGGAAGAACTTGAAGATTTGTTGCTGGAAGATCTTGATAAGCTTCAGCTCACCTCTTCGCTTGACTTCAAAACCTTTCAGCTCTGCCAGGCTTCCATCGTCGTTAAAGACAGCATAACGCTTCTTTAAATTTTTATCTTCTTCCTTAGAGGTGGGAAGAACCATGGCCTTGTACGGCCCGTCGACTTCGAAGAAGATAGAGTTGTCACTCGTGGTTTCATATTTGAACATCTTCTTGTCCACCAATGTCTGGTATTGGTGGTTCGTAAACTTGGCGTGCACCAAATGGTTCAACATGACGCAAGGATACGAGATTGCGAGCTTCTTGCCATTCTTGAGTTTGAACGCGAAATTTTCAGGAAATGTGGCGGGCAACATGCACCAGATACCATCAGTATCCAGCTCAAGCGGGCGTCCAAGTCTTTCAACAAGTGATCTAGCCAACTGGATAATTGTTGCGCCGGTCAAACAGGTCACGCCTGCCATTTCCATGGAGTACCACCTTGAACCCTTTCGCATAACGTAACCGTAGAACGAGTTTAGGATAACCTTGTGAGCAAGCTGCAGAGAGTCGTACAGAACAATCATCTTCTTCGCGTTGTCAACCTCTTGACTGGGAGCACCGGAAGATTTGAGAGCGTCTGTTTTGCCTTTCCATACTTTTGCTTTGCCCTTATAATCGTACCGACGATCTCGGAAATCACGTACTGTATCAATGTAGAAAGGGTTCTCGCGCTGGCATATGATGGCCTCTCGAACAATTGTCGTCTGATCGCGGATTTTATGGTACACTTTCTGGCTGTACAAGGTTAATCGTTTCCGAATGAGCCCAGCTTGTTCCTCTTCTGTTAAATCTTGAAACGTCCTCATTGGCCCATTCGGCCGTTTGCTGGGAAACTTCTCGTTCTCCAACGCATGTCGAATCATATTGTACTCGTCTCGTTTGGCTGGGAGATATTCTCCTCTCCATGCCCAAGGCAGCCTTCTGTCACATGTTTTCCCGGGTCTATTGAAGTCGCAAGCTGCACAATCTGCTTCCTGGATCATAGAATCTGGCTGTAGTCGGTTGGTCGTCATAATATTGGGATACATGGATGCGACATCCAGATGGTAGATCAATGGTCGTTCGCTTCGGTTCGGGGTCTCCTTCAGTTGATTTAACCTTGCCGCGATCTGTTCCCTGATTTCGGCATAGTTGGTAACGTCGTCAAGAGACTTTTTCTCCTCGACTTCAACAGAGAATTTGAGAGCAGCATCAAGGTCGCGGAGAAGCTCGTCAACAGCACCAGTATCCACTGCAAAATTGACGGGAATATCGGCGCGAAAAACGCCTGCCTCAATACTTTCGACATGACCGCCAACGTAAGTTTCCGCGTCAAGTAGGTGTCCATCCCAGAAGGATTCTTTTGGGGAGACGTGCTTATTTGGCAGCACAATCTCTCCTTGGTATGCCTGAACCATCAGCAACATCTCACAGAGAGTACCGGTTCCTTTCCGTAGCACATCATCGCCTCCCAGCGGCAAAATTGTACACAGAGAGAATATAAAAGGATGTATGTACTTCATGTACAGGTAGTATGTGGCGACTGCGTCTGAAACGGAATATTCTGCGAGAGTTTGCGGTCGCTCGCTTGCGTATGGCGTCATCAATTCCGGATCGAGTTCATCTGGGTCGTACCCAAGCTTGGCGACAGTGACGGCCTTCAGACCTCGGCTTCCCTGCGGTAGATATGAATCTCGGTTGACCCAAGCGAAACAATCCATGTGAACGCCATATGTGCATTTGTAAATATCTTCGCTATCTTTTCTCCACCCTATTTCGCGGTACATATCAATGCCGTTGACGCTCGCTCGGGCTTCGACAAAAGGCCAATCGAAGAAGTCTCCGTTGTATGTGGCAATAACGGTTGGTCTGGCTTCTTTGACATGCAAAAAGAACCTTTCGATAAGACCTTTCTCGTCAGGCTCGTTGAAAATCATGAATGGGCCGGGATACTCGGGTCTTGGAGTATATTCGAAATCGGCAATATCTTCCGACACAATCTCGCGGTTGGTAATGAGGAAACCTTGACCATCTATCATGTAGGATATCATCATAATCTGATCTATGGCGGCGTCGGGAAATTTGAGCGGCAGCTTGGTGGTCTCGATATCAAAGGCCATGATAACCGGGTCTGCCTGGACTAAACGGTCCTCGTTGAGGGTGATGGTGGTAACTCCATGTTTCGCATCTACGAAGTACCACTTGCCCACTCGAATATCTGGAGCGGTGTTAGCTTCGAAACGGAGGGCAAAGGTTTAGCACACTTACTCATATCTATCATTACTCTTACATGGTATGGAACATCAAATTCTCTAATATCGACAATATAGTCGCTAGCGTCTGAAAAGGAAGCATTATGTCGTCTATCGTCATCTCGTGAATCATCAAAGAGGTCAAACCCCGCTTGTTCGCTGTGTCAATGTTAGCTATCATTCATTCATTCGCGGAATACGGTACCTCAACATTGAGTACTATTTCAGGGAGGAACTTACGCAGCGACCTCGGCATATACATCCACCGTCCCCATAGCCTTGCGGTTCTTCTCGGCAATAGGCATTATATCCCTTCTGGCAGACATTAAATCGCCCACATTCGCGAACCGTAACTCCATAAATGTACGCCGGTACCCTAACAAGTGGTTGGGCATGGAAAGATCCTCCTTCTCGACTCGTTTTACAGCACGCACAACACCGCCACCAGGGACGCGCTTTAGCCATTCCTCGACTTCGCTCTCGCGGCCTTTGCGTACAGCGATTAGAAAGTACGGGTCGTATTCGACCGTCGCCTTGAAGGTCTGCCCATCTTGCTCGATGAAATAGCAGTCGAGGGCGGCCCGGCCGCCGGGGACACGGTCGTCGTCCAATCCCACAGTCGTTGGTTGTACGTTTACCAGCCAACCTTCACGAGCGCGACCGGCTTCGTACCGCGCAAAGCCCATGGATTCATCGATTTGTGTCACCAGAAGCGCCCGTTCGGCTTTCTCATCGGCGGATGTGCCCTCGGTGCGTGTAGATGCGGCGAAGGTCCTCGCGCGTGAGGGGCCATGGTAGGCCTGCTTGCCCCCGCGACGCACATAGCCCTTCTGGGGTCGGCGGAGTGATGTGTTAGGCATTGCGGTTCTCGGGCCCTAGAGACTATCTCGGAGAGGCGAGGGGTAAAGAGGTCGATTGTCCCTCAACGAGAGGCAGGTTAACGGTTCGAGGGTTGGAGTTGTCGAGTTGTAGACGACATTGGTTAATGAGAGAGGTGCAAAAACTACCACTAAACACGCCTTGGGATATCTGCAGTTGAGTTGATTACGACGAAGGAAAAGTACAGCGTCTGCTGTGTCTTGTTTGCTATGATTGTCCCAGAATCGATGGGAAGTTGCTTAATTGGTAGTGAAATCCACTTACAAAACGCGCGACGCGAAGCTGCAGCGCAGCACATCGCGCATCCCTGTCATTATCGCGCTAGCGGGAGCAGGGGTTTAAGAGCCCCGGTTAAGCAACAGTCCCGTCCCCCGGCACACTCACTGCATACATGCATTAACAAGGGTCTTGGGTTCCGCAGCCCGGCATCGTGCAATTCGAGTTGGGGTACACTGGCAAGTAGCGTCATAGGTCATTCACTGCTCGATTTCTCGATTTTCGTCTCAGCCGATTGACCACGCCCAGCATTCACGCAACCAGGCATGGCGCAAGACGACGACACCCCCCCGAAGTTGCGCGGGCCTCCACCAGGTGCCACCGAGCCGCCAGACCACGTTAAGAAGCCGCAGATCTACGAAATATTCAACAGCTCAACAACACCCGAGAGAAGCCATATCGCAGAATCACCTGCGGCCACAGAAGGCCAGCAAGGCAAATCGCCGAGGCCGACGTTTAGAGAAGGAGTGCAGTCGATCAAATCCGACGATTTCTTCAGACTACATCATATACCATGCGCCAGGGAAGGTTTCATGACTGGCATAGGAGCCGGCGCGGCTGTGGGAGTCGGGCGCTATCTCGTGGGAGGTATGTTCATGTGTAGAGATATCTGGGTTATGCTGCCTAAACCCGAGGGGATTCGGTTGCGCTGATATTACTTCCGCTGGTGCAGCAAGAGCGCCCAAAGCGGCGAATTGGGCATTTGGCGCCTTCCTTCTCGGCAGCGTCATACAATGGGAGTATTGCCAGGCGCAGAGGCGTAAGGAACGCGCCGCCATGGCCAGGGTCGTCGAGGTCATTGACCGCAAACAAGCCGAGAAGAAGGCACAGGCGGTAGAAGCTGCACGCTTAAGACGAGAAGCAGCAGAGAAGGCCCGGCAGGAGGCCGAGAAGAAGTGGTATAAATTCTGGTGATCAATTGGACTAATAAATGCTCTTGCGAAACTGTTTCAGCTCGCTTTGAGGGCGATGGGTATACCGAGCCGGCCCTAACAAATGCGCCGACGCCCCAATGTATGCCTTATTGTAACACATATCAAACTAAACTCCCTGGGCTTTGGCCTTACATCTCGGCCAATAGTAGCCAGAGCAAACAAAGTATATCCCATAGACCTGTGAATAGGAGATGATAAATAAGCTCGGAGCTTCGTGATCTCACCCAACAAGTTAATATGAAAACAAAACTGAGCCTCTGTGACCAGTTCCCGACACGCCAACTTCATATTGTATGGTACCGCCACCAACGCCTGATAGAATGCAATTCGGAATGACGAAAGCCTCGACTAAACAGAGGCGTCGTAGTAGCTACCAGATAACACGTTCTCTAAGTGACATAAACGCAACGACCCGATAGCTCCTTATCCCTACAGGAATATAGTGAAAGGCACACGCAGTTAGCTCGAGGTTATAAAATGTAGAGATGCTGAGAGACCAGTCGTTTAGGTTGTCATGACGGTAGTCGGTGGCGCGTCAGAGAAGTGCACTCGTACGATGGAGTGTTGCCTGGCCAGTTCGGCTCCTCCACCCAGCTGCTCTCTGCGACGTTGGCTTCTCTTGGCCCTAGCCTCACTTTCTTCGCGCTTCTTATAGTCGGCAAGTTGTTGGCGTCGCTTTTGGGAGCGTTGGTAGGCTACAGCAGCAGTAGGCTTAAATCCAATACCGTTGATGCCGGTACCATCGTCGTCCTTGTCTTCTGGGTCGTACACTGTAATCTCATCCTCGCGCCACGTGAGAGCCGCACGGACAGGATCAACAATGACAACGTCTTCTTCCTCGTTCTCTCTTTTCACGGCATGGGTATGGGCGGCCCCTCTTCGTCTTGACGATAATGGCGGTGTCCCCACCCGTTTCCGTATGCGAGATTTTGTGTCCGCCAGACGATTAATGGACGGATAAGATTTACGCAGGTCTCCAGATTGACTAGCTTCAATCGTGTCTTTGATTATTGGGTCGACGAATATTGATGGGCGATCGTTTGTTCGACCGTCGGTGCTGATGGTCTGGGTTGTGGGATTGCCGGCTCCTCTCTCTAAATCGTTGGCAGCAGGCACGGGGAGAGATGTGTCAGCTTCGATGGTTTTAGTGCGTTTCCGAGCGGCGGTGGTATCATCATCGTCGCGATCCAACTCCATGTCCTCTCGAGGGGTGGTAGTACCGGCATCGAAATCGAATATAGCGGTGTCGGGCGGAATTACGCTCTGGTGCCCGATCCGGCAAAGGGTCCTAGCTACAGTCACCCCACCCCCGCTTTCGGGCTCGCTCCCGAGTCTGGCAGCCTCTGGACCCTCGCTGCTCTCCTCAATCGCCAGGTCTCCGAATTTCCGAGCAATCCTAGACCGTGGGCTACTGCTCCCATCTTCGATCCGGTCATGGGATGGGATGGCGGGCTGGAGACTGGGTGGGCGGAAGGAGAAAACGGTCTTGGCAATATGGCGAGTGGGCGAGGCGGAGACGCGCATGTCGGCAACCAAGTCATCCCGCTTCCGCTTCGGTGTTGCGGGCGGCGGTGAGGTTGTCTCAGCCATCATGGCCGGCATTGGTGTTGTTGACAGTTAAGTGTAACTGATGGCCCAGAAAAGCATATATCATATATATAGTATATAGGGAGTAAATAGGGAGTAAACAAAGAGGTAGTAGTTAAAACTAGAACACCCAATCTACTGGGCTGTGGTTATGGCTCAAGAGCACACGGGAAACACCAGGGCAGGCTCGGAGCATTAGGACACGGCAAAACAACCGGGGTCAGATTATGGTGGTTATGGTGCAGGTTAATTGGGAGAGGTGGCCTTGTGTGGATGAGTATGAGAAGACGGCACGAAGACGCAGTGTCTCCGAGCGGCGGACGAGCTGGCGTGGGCTTGTGACACGACGGGAATCAACCTTGGAAGCCTTGTAGTAGGTCGGCACCGTGTTACGTCGTATTCAGTTGCGATGGAGAGTGTCTCAAATGGCTTCCGTGTGATTTCGAAGTGCAGTAGTAGTGATTGCGATTAAAGTTGTGGTTTATATGTAATGCAGAGGTGGATTCCACGTTGGTTGGTTTACCCGAGTGCAGTGTATATAGCGGCTACCTAGGGAAGGTACACCCATCCCTCTCTGATATTGCCTTAAAGGCTTAAGCCTACTACCTGGTAGTACCGTAACCTTAGCACGTATATACTATACTTAGGCCGGTACACGTACCTCTAGCAAGTCCCGAGCGCTGGTGGGAATGCTTGGCCAGATTCAGATTTAGAAAGGCACGTGCAGAACAAGCTGACGTTGGTTCTGGTACTTGGTCTAACGTTAGTTTAGCACATGTAGGTAGGCAATGTTTGGATGCATCTCACCTTGATTTTGGGGGTACACCGTGGCATAGCCAGCCTTCACAAACCTGATGCCAACCTTCAAGGTTACTTACTTGCCTGGCATGAGCATACCTGACTTGAAGTGGCGCCATACGTAGGTAGTGTAGTACGGCGACAAAGGAACCAAAGCAATATAATTTCCAACGCAAAACTTATCCATGCACCAAACAACTTTCTTAGATGGGCCCATGCACCATGCACCATCAACATCGGCAGGCATGGTCCTTGCGCAAGATGTATCAAGATACAGAAGTCCGGGACTTGTGGCATGGCCCTAACGAATCAAACTAGCGGGACGGCAACAGCAAGCTTTCCAGTCAGGTCCAATCTACCAGGCACCAGGTATCTACCTACAGGCTACCTCCTACCTTATATATGGGCATCTACATACATGTAGTACATATACCTACATAGGTACATAATACTTACGGATACATGGATGGACATACATCAAGTGCTAGCCCTGTTTCCTGGTTCCAGGTGTTTGGCGGATCAGCCGAGTGAGCTAGCTGGAACGTACTTTCCCGAATGACCCAATCTAACAAAGGCACCTACGCAAGCCACAATCCACAGAGCCAAAGTCCTGCCGGCATCACTTTCGCCTCATGTCACAGTCCAATTCTACGTCATCATTGGTGCGGCATAGAGCTTCAGCTTCCCCCAAGCCTCACGCCGCGGAGCTCATCTTACCCCGCCAAGTTACCCCACCATCAAGCAACAGCAAGCAAGCAACATAAATCTAGCAGTAGCGCCTCCTACGTAGTAAAATAGCCTGAATGCAACCTCTCGGGATGCGCATACTGTACGCCTGAAAGAGTATATAAATTCTCAGGGGTGTCGCGTCGCCGAGAGTTCCATGAGAGGTCTTCTTGAACGCTCTCCTTGCACCTATCGTACTTTTTTTGGTAGCAACCTATCCGTGCTCCTAGCTAGCAGAGCTCCCCCATCCTGCTAGTTATCTACCTAAATTACCATCTAGTTATCTAGGGCCCAACTAGCTAAAATGGCCGATGAAGTGTCATTCCTGCCCTTGGGCGCCATAATCCAGTCATTCAAAGTTGGCGGCGTGAACATCGTCCAGGGCTTCCCAACACAAGAGCTCTACGTATCGCACAATGGCCCCTACTTCGGAGAGACCATCGGCCGCATCGCGAACCGCATCTCGAACGCAAAGCTTGCTTCAGTGAACGGTGGCAACACATATAGTCTCGCCGCAAACAACGGTCCCAACACTCTGCACGGTGGTATCAAGGGCTGGGGAAAGCGGATATGGGACGGGCCAAAGGCCATCGGGGTTCGAAGCATTGCGGGGCTAGATGGCGACTTGAAAGGTGGCGAGAGCGTCGAGTTCACGCTTCGAAGCGAGGATGGAGACGAGGGTTTCCCCGGCGAGGTCTTGGTGAAGGTAATTTACACAACGGGGAAGATCAGCCAAGGGGGTAAGGAGGCGATCGTCCTAGGGATGGAGTATGAGGCCGAGTTAGTCGCCGGCGCCGAGGAGACCGTCATCAACATGACGAATCACTCGTATGTTCTACGAAGCCCTAATCCCAAAATACGTCGCGATCGCAAGCTAACAGCAAATCCCAACCCAGATACTTCAACCTAACCGGTGGCCCGTCGATTGAAGGGACGGTAGTCCAGCTCTGCACTCCCTCTTATCTGCCAGTCGATAATGGCGGTATCCCAACAGGGGGGCCCACGACGTTCGCCAAGTTAGCCACAAACGAGCAATTCACACTAGGCGCCCAGGAACCCGACATCGACGACTGCTTCGTAGTTGATCCCTCGGCATCGCCCAGCTCCATACCCATTGATACGCGTGGCCAACCTGTCGTCGCCCTCGTCAAGGCGCACCATCCCGAGTCTAAGATCCACCTGGAGGTCCATAGCACGGAGCCCGCATTTCAATACTACACCGGAAAGTACATCGACGTGGCCGCCGTCGATGGCGTGCCCGCCCGTGGCGCACGGAGCGGATTTTGCGTTGAGCCCAGTCGGTTCGTGAATGCCCCCAACGTGGACGATTGGAAGAGCCAGGTACTGCTGAAGAAAGGAGAGAAATACGGCTGTCGAATCGTCTATAAGGCTTGGAAGGAGTAGGTAAACTGGTTAGTTAGTGGTAATATCCAGTGGTAATATCATGTCTGGGCCGGGTGTATATAAGCCCTTGTTGTACTGTCCCACATCGCAGAGTACTAGAGTTAGTGAATGAAACGCCGAGCACCCAAGTTTAGGCCTCATCTTCGTCCTCATTCTCATCGCCGGGAGGTAGCGGCGGAGGCGCCTTCGCCTCTTGCTTACGAAACAAGCCGGCGAGGAACTCGCTCGTGCTCGCCTCGTCAATTCCCTTATCCTCCCTCTTCCGCAGGAACCGCGGGAACCGCATGCTCAAACCGCGGTCCTGGCTAACGAGGCCAATCGCCGCCGTGTATGTTGGCGACAGCGTGATATCGGCGAATGCCACCTCCCAGACCTCCTGCGGCTCGAACCAGACGTCCGGATAGCCCCCCGCATACTCGACGAAGCTGGGCTTCGTCTTGCGGATATTCTTGTATTTTTGCGACTCTCCGTCTTCTTTGCCCTGGCTCTCGCTGTCACTGGCATTATCATTATCGGCGCCCTCTTTATTCTCCTCCAATTGCTCCTTGGAAGCATTAGTAGTAACGGCAGCCCCGGACTCGGGCTCGACATCGCCGGACCCGTCGTCGTAGAACCGCCGATTCGCCTTGTAGAATGCGTCTGTGAAGCCGGACATGCACTTGCACACGGCCTCGAGCGTGCCCGTCTCCTCGTTGCGCACCGCGAGCAGGATGGGCGACCACCACTTCGCCTTGCGGCCCTGCCCGTGCCAGCCCGCCACGGGGACGAGGTCGAGCGTGTCGAAGGAGGCGCTGTAGTCCTTCTTCACCTTCAGCCAGGAATCGAGGCGCTTGTCCGGCTCGTAGGTCGCGAGGAGGGGTTTGCGGCGCGACTGCTGCTTTAGTTGTTTCTCTACGTCTCTGTGCTTTCCTTTGGCGTTGTTGTTATTGGTATTCTCCGGCTGCTGATCCTGTTGATCCTCCCCTGAAGATTTGGATAGAGTTGGCGCCGGTGGTAAATTCGGTAGATTGTCGAGAATCTTGACCATGATGCCCTCGCACTTAAGATCGGTCGCCTGTTTGAAGAAATCCAGGACGGCCTCCGAGTCTTGCGATGTGGCGTCTAGACTGCGCACCCACGTGAACCGGTTGGGCGCCTCGACAAACAGCGAGTGCAACAGGCTCCTGCGCTCCCGGAACGGACGGTCGAGCAGCGGCTGGCCGTTCAGATACATTAGGTCGAAGGCGAAGAGGCAGACATCGATCGTGATGCTCCCAATGGCCACATCCTTGCGTGCACGGTTTGTCAGCGTCTGGAAGCTTTTGAGCTCGCCCGTCGCCTGGTCCACGGCGACGACTTCACCCTCCATAATAAAGCTCCCAACTCCCTCGCCGCGGATCGAAGGCACTAATGCCACGAGGTCTGGGTACTTGTCCGTCATGACCTCGAGGTGCCGCGAGAAGATGGACACCGTCCCGCCCTCGTCGCAGTGCACCTGTGCGCGCTGTCCGTCGTACTTGAACTCGCAGGCGAAGTCGCGGCCTTGCAGCTTCGTCAGCATCTCGGATAGGTCGCGCGTGATGCTGCCAAGCATCGGACGTAGCGGGACGTGGAGCCCCAGCCCACAACGCACGAGCAACTCTTCACATACGCCGACCTCGAGCAAGACAGGTATCAGGTCGTTATAATTGGGGCGTCGTGCGAAACATGCTTTGACAATCTCTTCTCCACGCGCCCAAACCTCAGCCAGCTCCTCTTTCTTGAGGCGACGGAGCTCGTCGGCAGAGCGAAGGGGGTAATCATATACATCGTCATCTTGTCCTCGAGGAGGGGCAGGAGGTCGCGAGAGCAAGAAAGCTCTCGATAGCGCGATCAAGAGTGTCGTCTTCACGGCACCGATCCGCAAGTGTTGGCAGAGCGTGCGCACGATGTATCTGCTTTCCTCGCCGCCGCGTGCGTCCTGCAACAAGCGGTCCACAAGCCGTTGTTTCACCTCCGCGCTGCCCTGCCCTTGCGTGCTGGCGATCTTCACGAGAGAATTGTATACGCCTTTTATGGTGAGGGGCTTGGGGGCGCGCAGCGTAAAGCTTTGCTTCTTCTTGGCTTCGAAAGCCACGTCCCCTGCGTCTCCGTACTTGTCGTAGATGACCTTGAGCGCACGGTTATCGAGACCACATACCTGCCGTAAAGCTTTAGAAATTGCCGAGCCGCCTAGCCCGAGCTCTAGGGATATGTAAGGGGGTGAGATGGCGTTGGTAGATAGCCAGACCTACTCGTCGTCAGTAACCCCATATCAACGACACATTTAAGTAGCTCCTCGGTGAATGTAGTAAGGGCAAAGTGAATAGCGATTGTCTAGTGAGACTGGTGTGACGTACCGCAGGGAGCAGACTCTCTGGGTCCCCTTCGATGAGTATACGTAGACAGTTCACCAATGTATCGACAATTTTGATCCGGCTCGAGGTCCCGCTCACGAGAACAAAACAACGGGTTAGCAAGGCATACGAGGCGTTACCACCGTCTTTGGCCCAGTGATCTCGCAGTTGGGGAATATACTCGCCCGGGTCGAAGGTTAGGGGGCTCTCATCGAAGGGTATTGATTCCGAGACCGTGTCTAGAGATGCCGCAACGGATTGGAGGGATAGTGTGCCTTTGCCCTTCCCGCTACGAGACGTTTCGGCTATGTTCGGGTTTGGCGGCTCTGAGGGCGCTCTATCAGGGTTATGCTCGTCTTTGGTGAGTTGCAAGGTCTGTAGCAAAACTGACGACCCCCTGGGCTTCTTGCCATCTGGCGCCGTAGTCTCCCGCACCGTTGCACCGGCTTCTTCTTGGTCCCACTCGGCCTGCAGCTTCCGGGCCAGCTCCTCATCAGTCATCTCATGGTCGTGGGCCGGATGCACCGCATATTTCCCAGCCTCATTTTCGTTTCGGACGGTAGAACCAGTCCCATTCTGGTCCCTCTGCTTCGCGAAAAAATATTCGAGACCCCGTGACGGCAGGCTACTTTTGGCATCCCTGTTCAGCTTCCTCTTCTTCGAGGGGCTCGGCATTGTTCGGACCCAATAGTTCGTGCTTGAAATTCATTGGTAGCATATCAGTCAAGTGCAGCACATATTTATTCCGTTGCCATCGCCTATGTTGCGCATTCAATAGGTAGGTATCGCATTTGGCGCGTGTGCTTCGGGAGTCAATCGCGCCTCAGCTGCATCAACTGTGTCACCTGTCAGAATTCATCGATGTCAGTGCATGCAGGGAAGCAATCTAACCCGCTTATGTAATAATGGGGTTTACCTTGCATGTTTATGCAGCTATTGAGACACTTTATAACTTCCAAGGTTCCAATGTTCAAAGGATGCCACCTAAGTACCTCTTTTCTCATAGCTTAAACATTTGTTTCTCTAGCCATCAATTAACATATAAGAGGACATAATCGTAGGTTTCACAGCGTGATGCTTCACTAGGAGAGTGATAACTTCAAGATGACTTTATTAGGATGGTAGGAAAGAGGGGCGTGCAGGGGTAAATCTTTGATCTGTGTCGATTACAATAAGAACGTTTTAATGTTGTCCATATGGAATGTACTCACTATCTTGTAACTTGGAAAGCACATGCAAGCGTCTTGCTAGCGGATGAAAATACGCGTTAGTTCAATGTTCATTATACGAGTATTATGGAGGCATAGGATGTGTGTATTCGGAAACCCAAAGTTTGGTATTATGTGCTTCTGTGCCTGATATGATATCTATCAGGCAGGCTACCTTATCACCATAGTTACCTAGTTAGGTTCTTAATGCCTATGAAGGCCAATATTTCCATAAGGGTATTGCTCCTCAAAGCCAAGTCCTAACAAATGACAAGCGGAACATTAACTAGACATGTAAAAAGGTTGGCAATGGAAAGACAGGGAAGACTACTAAGCTACCTAGGTACCTACCATACACTATCAAACCATCCTAATTGTAGACATCTTTATTGTAGATGTAGAGTATTGAACGTAAGCTCCTTTCTGGGAAGCTGACCATGTAAGCTGGAGTTCATTACTTTCAATTTAGAAGAACACCCGTGTTTAGATTTGAATATAGGCGGGCGCACAAGCCACCTTTCACCTATAATCGAATTCAGCAATGTCTATTATCTTTTGCCCAATAAATTTTTTTTTGAACTCTCTTGCATGATATAGAAAGTAGAATTATGGAGTGGGCGAGCTGGATAAGAGTATAATACCGGGTGATATAAAGGAACGTAGTAGATATTTCTTCGAGGTTCATGTGACGAATTGCAACTGTATGGGATTGACATCGTCATGTTATGACATACTCCAGTAACGAAACAGGAGACTCGGCAAAGCAATCGTTAATATAATGAACTATAACATCTCAATAAATACACGTCGTCAATTCTATTAAGAAAAGTCAACACTTTCAATTCTCTCTGCTCTAGAATAGCCTTACACTTGCTACGTTGAAACCGAGTGCAATGACTGGGTATAAATTGACGAGAGAAAGAAGCGAGGCCAGGAAGTATCGAGAACTGATGGATTGTGACCTGGAAATGCTGAAGGATTTACTTCTTAGAGATAATTTTACGTGGAACATAGCATGACCTTAATTAAATTTCTAGTGACTGACTCCAGCTATCGGCGAGAGGACCTCCTGGAAGGAACGCATGCACAGCGCTGCATCCCCTGTGATATAGCCCTAGATACGAGCAAATAGAAGGGCATTCCAGTCGAGCCCTAAGTTCAATCCACCAGATACTACGACCCGCTTTACAATACCAGAGATACAACAACAAAAGTGCGACAGGGTCTTTTCCCCTTAGTAAGGATTTGAAGGAGCCATGTATGCTGCGCGTGAAGAGCTGAGTGTGACCTGTTGTGACCTGGCTATCTGAGAGGCCTTGGATCAGAGACACCGCGTGGGCGGCATTAAAATATGAGTTATTTTCTGCCGTAGATGAATCTTCAAGTTGACACACTATAGCCAAGGCTCGTGGTATGCCATCTATGCCTTTACTTGGCAAAGGTGAATGCATATGGGCGAAGGTGGATGCCATGATACGAAAAAGACTGTCAGGTCGTAGCGGGTTAATTATGCGCCATAGTGACATTTTCCCTTTAATCATACGTAGCCATTCCAGATCAGAGGGTTCAGACGGCTTTAGAGGCCATGATTCCTCCGCACTACACGCATCAGGGGACGAGAAGGACAATATCGCTAAAGCAGCCGCGGTGCCCCAGATTGGATCTTTATCTTTAATCCCAATTGGCTCTCCTAATCTTTTGTTGAAGAGAATTGTGCTTTGAGACCAGTGGTAGCACTCCTCTAGAGTGCGCCGGCTGCTTAACGAGCTGTTCTGATAGCGGTCATAGGCGAACGCTACCGCGAGGGAGGCGTGCATTAGGAAAGGGTACTATAAGCCGTGCGTTAGCCTATATAATGTCAGGTAATACGTAATAAGTCCAGCTTAAATCTCAGCTGAAAAAACAATTCGATAGGGCGTACTGTGAAGGTTAGGGTCAGGAGGTTGCGGTTAACCTCTGCCATATTGGGGTCATCTGGAGTAATGAGACTTCGTCCCAGATACCGGGTGACGAAATCTTGGCACTTCGCGTCTAACTGATAAGAGGTTGATGCATCAGATGTCCAAATAGCGCTGGCGAAAGGAGGTTCAGGCTTTGCTCCTCCTCGAACCACTAATCTTGTTGTGTCATCGGCAACCGGCTGCAGATCGGGAACATCGGGCATAAAATTGCATACTAGCCCGAATGAACTACATCTCTTGCACTGTGGTTTCCCTTCATCGCACTAGAGGACCGGGACATTCGTTTAGCTAAGCACTATTTTGGGGAAGAGAGAAGGCCATCAACCTTGAGTTTTCTGAGCTTGCAATTTCGGCAACCAAATCTAGACCTCCGCAGAGTCCTTCGATCCCGATTTTCTTTTGGAAAGGCCGAGGTCATAGTTCGTTTGCATTCTAATGAGGTGGGCGGCTGACCTTGTGAATCTTCCCGGATTTGAAGGGATTAGATGGCAGAGAAATACGTAGACACAACGGAGATTTCGTATCGCTACCAGCTCCCATACATACGCTGCTTGGGCTTGGCGTCGCACTTGTCCTAAAGTGGGTGTAAGTTGATAGCACTAACTACTTCTCGGCTGCTGAAGGCTCTGATTGGCTGATGGTTAAACATGTCTTGAAGCCGCTATCTATCCTCAGCGTATAATCGCAGGGGATGGTCCGCGAAATTAACGGACATAATGGCATTTGATAGACAATGCAAAAGTCCAAGGTTATGTAGTGTTTTAGTATTGTTCGAGTAGTGATAAAAGAAACGTATATTTAAGGAAAACTTGATCCCCCTTAAAAGTATGGACAACCTCCTCTTGATTACCAGTTGTCCGCCGGCATATCTGAAGCCCAATATCCTTAATCTCTTTTCAAATTTCATTGCTCACCAAACAACACGTCTGACATCATGAGAGTCTTTGTTACCGGCGCTAGCGGCACCATTGGCAAGGCGGTCACAAAAGAGTTGCTGTCCCATGGACATCGGGTTCTCGGCCTTGTCCGTAGCGATGCTGGTGCCGACGAGCTCAAGAATCTCGGTGCTGAAGTTCAACGCGGCACATTAACCGACGTGGATATTCTCAGGAAAGCTGCTTCCGAGTGCGACGGCGTTGCACACCTAGCATTTATACATGATTTTGAAGACTATGATGGCTGCTGCGCTATAGACCGAGCCGCCATTGAGGCCATGGGGTCTGCCTTGGCAACTGCAGGCGGAAGCCGTGCTTTCATAATCAGCTCCGGAACGATGCTGCTAACGAAGGGCCAGACCGGAACTGAAGATCAAAAATATGACGCCAGTGATCCTTTCGGTGCAATCCGTGGTCCTTCTGAGTCCGTCGCATTAGCATTCGCGGAGAAAGGCGTTCGAGTATCAGTGATGCGGCTTCCAAGTGTATACGGCGAAGGGGGCCTTGGTTTTGGTAAGAAATTCTCGGAACCCCCTTTTTTCGATTTTACGAGCACGAGTCCCCCATTTCCTTCGCTAAGACTTTTCTTATAAACTGCTCAAACTATCACAAATCGAACTCCGAATAGCGACAACTGACACCGAGTATTATAGTCGCGCTCATTTTGGCGGCGGTGCAGTCAAAGGGGAGAGTGGCGTACTTGGGTACCGGGGAGAATCGCTGGCCTGCAACACACACTCTTGATGTTGCGCAAGCCTATCGGCTTGCGCTAGAGAATGGCAGGGCTGGGTCTGTATTCCATGCAGTGGCTGAGGAAGGGGTGTGTACTAAAGACATCGCGGAAGTGCTTGGGAAGAAACTCAATGTTCCTATCGTTGCTATGTCTCCGGGGGAAGCATTGGAGACTTTTGGGCCGATGACAGTTGCGATGGGGGCCGATAACCCGTCCTCGAGCGCTAAGACGAGGGAGCAGCTTGGATGGACCCCAGTGCAGCCGTCGCTACTTGAAGATCTAGAATCTGGAACTTGCTTGGAGCGCCAGACAGCCCTTCCTTCCTGGTCTCTCTGGGCCCGGAACCAGGCTACCTAAAGGTATAGCACCTTAGGCAACCTCTAGCCGAAACTGACAACTAATTGCCTGTATTTCTTCTCTCCGGGATTGATTCATGGGGCTGGTTTACTACGGACAGAAAGGGCTGATCTAGGAACTTTATTATTTTTTGCATTTATATCAATTGTGAATTATTGTTCGAATCTTTCTGAACTGTGAACGATTTCGTGAGTAGAATCGTTGGTGATAGGTAAACCATGCGCAAAGCATATTCTCAGGCGGCTGACTGTCACAGTTCTAACTGCTGGTAGGGCCAGTGTTGACTTATTGTTATTGCACAAAGGAGGGAAAACCCCTTTTCTAGGCTGAGGACTATTTAGCTAGTATATATATACACGGGCCATGGGCCCGTGCCCGATACCCCTGGTCCCCGGGGGTTAATCTGTAGCGTTCCGTGAGACAAACTACCGATACAAAGTTCGGGTGAAATCAAATGAGATCGGAAAGTCTAATCTAATTTATTCCGAACTTCTGAGACAGGTTCCTTCCACAAAAATGTAGCCGGATATTTTGGGAAGTCGGCGAGGCTATTCAAACACAAAGACTGTAGTTCGTCCGCCACTAGAAGGGGAGCTAGTGATCTACATGGCCCCCTTGGCTACATTCAAGATTATTATGCAAATAAAGGATTAAATTAGTTGTGAAGCTGCGATAAAAAACTGTTACAGCAACTGTCGCTGTGGCAAAATAGTGGATTGCGATATCTTACTTAGGATCTAGCTGCTCCTCGTAGCACTCCATTATAATTAGTTACCCTACGAACTAGCGAACATGAAAAGCAACATCACGAAAGCTGCAGTTGTGCATTTTCATGTTATGTTTAGTTTGGCGTTGTTAACATATTTTGTTAGCCGTGTAGGTAATAGATAGGTCGGATGCTCCCATTGGGTAATTGTTATACGGGCCTGGAAAGATATTCATATTGCGTTGTATTAACAGACTCGCTATCTATCTCCCGAGCTCTCTCATCCACTAATTATAATGCTTGCCGGGCGACTGGCTGTTCAGTACCAAGGCAAGGCACCGCCCATTTTAATATACAATTAATGATCTTTCTTATATAATAGAGGAACTAGTTAATAGAACGCATTCTGGAGCACTTGGTGTCACACGTATGGGTACGTATTCTGTACCCGGGGGTTTGGGACACCCGATATTCTGTAAATAGTTCATGCAAAGCGGCAAACTACCGATACGAGGTTCGGGTGAAATCAGATCAGTTCGGAAGACATGATCTAATTTCCTCCGAAACCTGAGACAGTTTGCTTCCACAAAAATGCAGTATGAAAATACAGTACGAAAATACAATTAGATATTTTAAGAAGTCGGCGATTTAGTCGCCGTCTCTAGGTAAGGCTATTCGCACATAAAGACTACGATTCGCCCGCTTCTGAAAGGGGGTCCAGAGATCTATATAGCCCCCTTAACTGCATTAAAAGATTATTACTCTTAATTAAATATTATTCCAAGCCCAGTATTCTGCCCTTGTGACATAAAACCTTACAGATTCCGTTGTCAATCACCGAGGCCCTTTCTTAACATGACAGGCAGAGTGGGATGCCAGTGATGAAAGCCAAATAAAAATTGTAAACGAATATACCTGTAGTCTTTTACCATTTTTAAGTAAAATTATCAATTGTGTCGCTTCGCTATATTACAAAACAATTAGCTAGTTCGAGTACCCCGAGTAATTATCAGTGCTATCGTATCTATCTGTTAAAAGTAATAGAAACATATACAGGTGTAGAAAATAAGTAGTTGTGTTTAGGATAAAGAGAAGAAGACAAAGAGCCTAGAGGGCCCGGGAACCTGTCGGTACTTATATACAGGAGATACGAGTGTACCTCACTCCCTTATTTTAACACTATCTAACTGTACAGCGTAGTCTATGCTTTTGCAACAACTCAATCGATGATATCACACCACCGCGCGTTCACCTGGCAAGAATCTTAAGCATTATAAAATCTGATTCCATCTGTTTAACTATCCATAGCTTTCTTTTGTTTTCGGAACTCTAGAATGGCTACCTGGATTTATGTTAGTACACACGGTATGTCTTTAGCATTTACAACAATACCACTCAATCTTTTTATGATGCTAGGGACTATTTACGGTGCCTCATGTTGTTCTGCCAACGACGATAACCTCGCTGCGTATACTATCCTCATATTTATGGAACTGCACTAATAAATGGATTTGAATTATTCCATAGAACATCTTAGACTCGTTCCCAGTCTCAGCAATATGAGCCGCGAGGTTTAACTTATTACGGCCGCATTTCGAGCTTCTCGCTAGACAAAGCGCCCAACCTCTCATCGGAATATAATTTCTTCGTAGAAAGCGACGCTACATGTGACTCAGTAGTTGGCAAAGGCTGGAACACCTGTTCAATTTTGCTAGCTAACAATGCAGGTATGACGACCGGTAAAAGAGTGTGAACCAGGGAAGGAATGCCTCAAACTAGCCAAGCCCCACCATAACGACTACTTTGCAAGCCGAACTAAATAATATGAAGCACTGAGCTGGTAAATGCATAATATGCCCTCTGAATAATCGGAACCGGTACCAGGCCCATGTTCTTTCCACTGTGTATTGGACCTGCACTAGCCGAATTCGGAGCCAGTTATTGAAATTGCCGTCGTTTGTGCGTGAAAGAGCATGAGAAAGGTGTTGAACATTTCAACTAGCTTTTCACAGCGACATTGCAACCTTTGGATATTCTTTATTAGCATGGAGTTACTTCATATACTTTAACAGATTGGGGTGGTTGCTGAGGCTAGAAGGGACGGTGCGGATCACTAACCTGAAAAGTACATCCTTCTAGGACCAGGGCACTGCAGCACGGCGCTCAACAATTCTAAAATAATTGTTAGAGAAGTTTTACCTCGGAGCTGTCCTAACTTACTCTTCCTTCCATGCTTCATCAGCGGCTCCGCGTTCCGCAATGCTAGAAGAAACTGTTAGCTTAGTCAGTTATGAACCGTAACGCATAAATGCGAACTTCTCTTTCCAGGCCTCGTCAGCGGTTTCACGCTCCACGATACTATGGAAATACTATTAGCATGATTGAAGAAAGGGGGATCAAACAAACTTGCTTTTCTTTCCAGGCTTCATCGGCCATTCCGCGCTCAGCGATACTACGAGAAACGATTAGAAACAAGTTTATAGCCTTAAGCGAGCAGATACAGACTTTTCCTTCCATGCTTCGTCAGAGGTACCGCGTTCTACGATACTATAATTGGCTGTTAGCTCGGCGAAGTTCGCGGGGACGATCCGACTTACTTTTCCTTCCAGGCCTCATCGGCAGCAATTCGTCCAGTTGCCTGAGTACTAGGTGCACTAAGACCGCTTGCTGCCAGCAGAGCAATGACTGTCATGATTTGGAATCGCATTATGAATGTGTGTAGAAGAGGAATCTTCGAATGTGTTGTAACTCAAGGAAGTATAAAGGCTTATGAGAATTATTTTGGACGTGGGGACACTTATTCAACACACGGGGACGATGATGGTTGAGGATTAATTCATAGCTTTTCCTACTCCCAGTCTGTTCTTATAATCAGCGACCACATAATCGGCGCTTAGGATACTCTTCGTTTTACAGACGCTCCTGTTGTCATCTGACTCCATTACCACCTCCAACCCCCACTAAAAATATGTCGGTCATGGTCTAATATGAGATTCTACAGTTGTAGTGACCATCTGCATGCATAGCTGGGAAAGAGAGCCACTGAGTCCCATGACTCTGAGTTACCACGGCCATATATCTTAGCTCTATCGGGAAACTCCTCCGGCCTTGCATGATCGAGCTTTGATAGAAGGAGCAGTCCAATGAAGACTAGTCGGGTTGACTCACAGGTAGCGGTTGCTGAAAACTAGTGATACTTGGCTGTGCATGTTTATTGCCGGAACACGATCCGTCATGGCGTGGCACATTTACTTAAAGCAGTAGGACATACCTGTGTTAATACAACATACTAATGCAGCTCCTGGAGACATTAATATTATAATTGGTCACCGGAACCGTCCTCGTCCTTCATTTGCATTGAGGATGCATCATGATTGATATAGAACTAAGTGACTGCACCAAACCACCTGCGGCTGGGCCACTCGGTCGCGTCGGATATGAGGCATCCGAGCTTTGAGCACATCAATAGCAGAGATAACAAACTCCAAATTAAGTCTAGTTTTAACCATTTCTTAGAATATACCACTGTGCGTTGAAAGCAACGTTGCTTCACTTTATGCTCCAGGTATTGGATGGGCTTGGGAGATTTCTCGGTGTACTTTAGCTTTAGAGATAGATGGAAATTTACACTTCCGTAGGTAATTATCGATATTTTATACTGGGGAACTGGTAGGCCTTTTGAGAGGGAAGATTAACTATAAACTAACTACTGGTAACAAGCTCCGGGTCGGACCGTATGAAAGATCATCGCCAGATTTCTAAGTGAATGAAACTCTCGGCAATCCCTGCTGACTAACGCTTTCTATGCCCCCTTGCCACTATACCCCAGTTAAGTATATAGTATTACGATAGTTGCTATGGCATAAGATGCTCGGATTTTGGCAACTTCTTTTACCCCCACACAGCGACTGCCTCGGTCTAGAATCATACCGCTTAATATCTGCATGGATGTGGTATCACATTGTCAAGTATAAGAGATATATTATACTAGGAGTGAGACACGGGGACGTACGCATATATTAACAGCGGTGGTTCTCAATAGTTACCAATCATATGCCTCAGTGCTTTGGTGCACTACGCTTTGGATGGATGATCGATCGATCGAGAAGCATATTACATCCATGTGAGCTAACGCTTATACAAAAGTGGCATGCATACTCTAACCAACAGCATAGTTATTGTAGGAACCTTTGGCGAGACTTGCATAGTGCATTTCGTTACAACGTCGTGTACACTAAGCCCAACTGCAAGGCAATCATGAGTTACCATTGCATATCAGAGCCAACCAACTGCATTGAAATGCCAGAACTTGGAGATCCTGATGCTATTGCAGGAGATCTGCTCTTTTATTGCATCGAATCAATCAACCGGCCCATCCCGAAAGTAAGTTACATCTCCGCTGTCGTGCGCTCAGGTTTGTGGTTAGAACTTGTTGCAGCTCTCACACACACAGTGGCGTACTTTCCTTTGGTATACATGGCAAGCTTTCTTGAGGACAAATAATAGGTAAATCGCGAAATAATATTGAAGTGAGTAAGATTGGCAGATAGTAGATGTTTTAGAAACTGAGGTGTCGTGTAGAATACCTAGTCTGAAATCCAATAGACCCTGTGTCTTGTGCGCTGTTATTCTGCAACTGGCCGTGCTGACTCATAAAATTACCTGAGTTCCCTCTGGCTGCTAGAAAAATTTATACGCATTAAATACAAAATTTCAGGTCGATCTATCAATCTCCATCAAGTGCCGTATGCAGAAATCCACCTTTGCCTTGTTCAGTAGCGCCAAGGTTATGCGAACTTCCTGTTTTATGGTTCTCATATGGGCTCCCTATTCGTAGGTTAGTAAAGCCTCTATGACAGAGGGCGTTCTAGACTGACCGAAAATTGGATGAACCACCAAGCCTGGCTCAAAGGGGTTGAAAGTATGCTTGTCTGCCCATTCCTCGACTGGCTCCCACGCAACACACTGGTGTTTACCAAGATCTTTTGACACAGGGCCAGGGGTGCTAGAAAAGGTTAGCGTAGAAAGTTACATGCCTAGTGAGTGCCTTACTCTGCATTCCATCTTATTGGGATGAGCGTAGTATCAACATTGCATTGAAGATATTGCCTCAACCAGTCCAGACAGTGTTCTTTGTGTATTAGCTCTCTATTTTTTGCATCATAAATCTGGAATTTGTTATGAGTATACCTGTGTGCCTTTTCAATGTGAACATTTCCCAGTCGGTAAGGTTGCCGTAATAGTGGTCTTTGTAAATATAGTGATGCAATCGCTGCACACAATGAAGGCCATGGTACACGGCCAGAGTCACGAAATATCCGCTTCCATCAGTCAATTGGACGATTGTATCATCTCCAGAAAATTGTCCAATATCTGCATCGCTGACGCGAAGGTTTTGACCTGGGAGCGAATGAGCATATATGTAAAGATAAACACTTTGTGAAGAGGGGACTACTTTTCATGAGATCATCCCATGCTTCGTCTAACTCAGGTCGTGGTGGGCCATTAAAGGAGTTGGATTTGTGAGGGTTTATACTCCCATCATGTTTGAACACGGCTAGGAGCTCAAAATGACGATCTTGATACCGAATTGAGCCCCTAAGAGAGCCTTTCAAACATAAGCTGTCGGAATGGGGTGGATATGTGTGAGTTCCAACTTACTTGAAGCATATTGAAATCCAGGGGACGCTCTGAGTGGCAAGTATCCAGTAACGTTCGCTACGAGGAGGACAAGGTTGATGACGAGGAGTAATAGTATGTATTCGGCTCTAAGCCGTGAGGATAGCTTCGAAGCCCATGGACACCCTCTCCGCGAACGATTCACACGCTCCCCCTCCACTCTCATGTCATCGATGCTATCATGGGCTAACGAGTAGCATTGATCAATATTATCATCTTCACGAGAACTAAGTGACGAATACTTCGACATCTTGAGAGAGGAGAGCATTGCTGCAGATGGATCAAGATTTTCAGAATTAGAGATCGTGAGGGACGTGTCTCAACGAGCTTTTGAGAACCAAGGTTAGATTTGCGGGTAAAACATGGTCTGGCTCATCCTTCCTAATTCAGAAGAAGGCTTATCAAGACGAAGTATCTGTTAGAACAATGATATGTAGGCAGCTTGATATTACCCCTCCAGGATGGGGGTCAGCATGAAACCTTGCATTGATCATTTCCAGGCCAGACTCTCGCTTCCCGCATGTTAGGATACCAGGCCCTTGATCGGCTGTTACCGGCATGAATGACTTAGTGACATAAGCCGAAATTAAGATCTCACGGGCAATGTGCATGAGGTTCCCTGGTCACCTCAATGCTGTTCAACAGCCATGCATAAGGCTGTGATGTAGCGGCAGGCCGTCGATAAGACGGCTATAAGGGGACTCTTCCATTTTGTTACTGTAACGTCGCATTATGCGGCATCACAAGGGCAATAGATGCCAGTTGATGGCATTTACCCAAGCAAGTTGATAAGGATTATATTCGAGGCTATATGATAACGCCCCATTTAATCGAGATTCATAACCCTAGGTATCCTTCTACGAGCTACTTCGTGGTAGCGGTGTAATACACATTGAAGAATGAAACATAAAACCGCGTCTGTACTTCGAGCTTAGCATATTATGCGTAGGGGTTGATTGCCGTTGTTTTTTTTCTCTAAGGCCACACGATCATCATCATATACATGAGCTACTTTCTATAGATAGATTGTGCAGCCGCTAGATTGTAACCAGGTGTAAGCGTTGACGAAAATAGGGTTTGTTATCACTTTGGTGGGCTGATAGCTTCCGTTCTAGATAACACTGTTAGAAACAAGTATTGCCGCAGAAGATGCAACGTAACGGCACAGTAACAACACAATTATCAGGATACGTTTCCGATTGGAAGAATAGAGGTCACGGGTGAGTGTCTGGAGGCATGCATGAGGGTATGCGATTCTCCTGCACCTCCAGCCAACGCCAAGTCCAAACGCTTGACCTGACATGTCGGTTCACTCATGAACAGTAGTTGTCTGCGAGAATGACAGTTAGTGCGAAGAACACTGTAATTACCTATCTATCTAGATGTGGGTGTCTTGTTAGGATGTCCTGGTAGTATCAACTTAGTCTCAACGGCCCAACTTGGGGTAAAATCTTCTCGCAAAAAAGCCTCCTTAGCTATTCCATAATCATATCTAACATGTCAACGGATTTTGAGTGCGCAACGAGGGGTTCTGTTGAAATCCCCTTCATCTCAACACACAACCAGGACGAAACCTGCAGCGATTGTAGACGTTTGAAGATCCAGCACCAATCTTCACGTTTTCATCAACGGGGCTTTAATGTGTTCCAGACGATGTTGATGGTTTTGCTCGCAATTTGGGGCCTTGCATGCCTCGTTCTTCTGGCTGCGCGCCGGCTGGTATTTCCTGGACCGTTAGAACCCGACGTCTATAGACCTAAAACCCTTCCCCGCGGCCTTACCGATTGCTATTGTGGTGTTACGATAGACGAAGCCCGCGCTCTCGACTGCGTATACGATACGTTGTCGACAGCCTGGCTTCCCCCGTATTGTCGCGATGACGAACTGACAGAGGATTTCGATCGAGCAGGCCCAGGAACAAATGGCGGTTGGGAATACTTTGCAGATTCAAATGGCACGAGACTTCTGACGCGTCATGAAATTGGGTTACTGGGGGAGACAGGTGGTTCGTTCTGGACCTCCCGGGATTGGCACATCGCCCATTGCCTTTTCTACTGGCAAAAATACCACCGCATGCGCATAACCAACATAGTGATGGAAAAACGATTTGATACTATACACCATATCAAACATTGCAGTCGGCTTGCGAGAAATCCGATACCAGATCATTCTTTTCTCATTGAGGTCCCAGTGCAGATGAACTCTACAGAATGAACTGGCGGGTCCAAGGACAGCGCTTATCTCCTAAATAGCAAGCAACATTGCGAAAGACCATCGAAGTACATGTAAATAGAATCATGAAATTTGGAACACAAAATAAAGACCACTCCTCCATGCTCACTAACTACCATCTTTTGGAGACCATATACTCCGTTGTGAATTGTGTGTAATGATGATTCAGCTGTCACTGCGGAATTTTGGGCGGATGTAGTCAAATACAGTATTCATCTTTACTATGCCCGAGACCACGTGTTGAATCAGTCTACAGTCTGCTGTGCAAGTGTATCGTGATGGAAAACTAGCCATTAAGAGTCCACACTGTGTACATACTTGATCCATATTATGAGGTCACATTCTACTCGCATGTTTCTCCAACGGATCATGAGATAACAGGGTACCGATGCTCATGTATGTTGGTTTCCATTTCCATGTCAGAGCAAGGAACATCGGTAAAAGCCGTGAATGTTATCCTAACTGAATATGAGCAAGTCCTCCCGATTCTTCCTGCATATAGCGAGCTTGGGATGTCAAATACCTAGAGGATCGCGTGCCTAGTGTATAGACTGCCGATGTTGCTGCGAGTCTTGCCAAGGGTCTAGTTCACTATACTCTCTCTTTTTCCAACTCAAGATCACTTAAACTACTCAAGATTTGAGACATGTCAATCCCAAATGAAAAGCTCAGGTTGTCGCTCGAGGAGCTGGGAGCTTGCTTACTAGATAAGTCAACGCCTGAACATACCTTAGCAGCACTTCAACACCGCCGCAACTTAGTCAAAGCCTGGGGTATTTTGTCGGGTTCAAAGGTGCTGGAGATTGGCCCGGGACAGGGAGATTTCACAGTTATTCTTGCTGATGCTGTTGGGCCAACTGGTCAAGTCGTGGCAGTCGATCCCGCCCCTCTAGATTGGGGTACGTTGATTTCACAGAGAGGAACGAACTGAAATGGCAATCCAGCCAGTAGCTACACCTACATACTAACAAGCTTCGGCGTCCCAGGTACCCCAGACTTGGCATCGGCGCAAGCCCACACGCTTGCTTCCCCGCTTGGGTCTCGAATCAACTTCGTGCAAGCGGAACCCGCGGTTTTCCTAGAGAACAACGAAGAGACATTTGATTCTGTCGTTTTCGGGTACTGCATTTGGTTCTTCGCTGATCCGTCCGTACTGCCTATCATGCTGTCTTGGGCCCGTAATCGTGCTCACAGACTTCTGATTGCTGAGTACAGCCTTTCAGCGTCCACATTCTCGGGGATCCCTCACGTCTTGGCCGCTATGACTAGCAATGTCATAGAGGCTGTCAGAACTGAGAGATCGGATCGTAATATCAGATGCGTTTTGACTCCGATTCAGATTGCTAAAGCAGCGAAGAAAGCGGGCTGGAGCTTGCACAAACAGCAAACCCTCATTCCAGAGCTCAAGCAAATTGAAGGAATGAGGGAAGTAAGAATGCTGATTAAATCCCAAAACGTCAGGAAGGAACTCGAGACACTGATGGAGAGCCTAGACACCCAGAAAAGAACCATGCTACTTGGCATGCTTAGTGCAGTTGATATGAGTGTGCAAAAGGTCGAAGGAGGGATCAGCGGACTGAGAAACATGGATTCTTGGGTTGCTCAGTTCCATGCATAAGTCGTTTTGGGGATTGTAATGAAGAAATATGAATAATTATGTCAAGCGATGAACTTATCTAGTTAGTGTCCTAAGATTTCCCCAGAATCCAAGTGACTTTACTACATCTGCGCATGGTAAAGCCTCGATAGTGTAGATTCCCGGCCGAGCAAAACTTCCGGTGTGTCATGTTCGATAATTCTGCCGTGGTCAATGACAGCTACACGGTCGAATTGCCTGATATATTTCAGTTTGTGAAGTACCGAAATCACCGTTTTCTTCGCAAATTCTTTTTCGATAATACATTGCATCATCTCCTCTGTTTGCGCATCAACACTTTTCAAACAATCAGGTTAGTGTATTTACCAAGCACAAGAGCTATTTAAACCATCGACATACCTGCTTGTCGCCTCATCCATAATGAGAATTGGGCTTGGTACTAAAAGAGCGCGAGCTAGTGACAGGAGTTGCTTCTCTCCTTGAGACCATTTGAAAGTATTAAGCTCTCCATCTATGCCTCCCGTTGCGCTCGCCTTTTCCCAGAGACCTACTTTTTGAAGGGAGATCTCTATAAGTTGATCACTAGATTGGCCCCGAGGATCAAGATTTCTTCGAATCGTGCCAGGAATGAAGAATGCATCTTGTGAAACAACATTGATGCGTGAGCGAATCTCGATTCCTACTAGCGCTGAAATATCTGTGCCGTCAATCTCAATCTTTCCTTGCTGCAAATTCATCATCTGAAGGAGTGCCAGAATCAAAGATGATTTGCCGCTACCGGACGTCCCGCAAATGGCGAGCTTCGTTCCTGAAGCCACATCTAAGCTTACGTTGACTAAGATTGGCGGATCACCGGAGCTAGAAATGTTAATTCTTCATTCGGTCTCTCTAGTATTGTACAGAAGCATCATACCTATAAGCAGCATAGACCTGGTGAAACTGCACTGTTCCCTGCGATGGCCAAGAGACCGGTGGAAGTCCGTGATCCTGCGGCTCTGCCGGGGTGCTTTGCACGAACTCACGCACTCTGGCTACAGCTCCAATAGAGGTTTCAAGTTTAGTCCATGCCTGGATGGTCTGCGATAGAAGTGAGTTGAACTCTAGAACAAGAACAAGAGCAACCCCGGTTGCACCCGCGCTAATACTTGGCGATGAGATGGCAATAGTGACTAGTAGAACCGCGAGAGCACCGACAATCAGATCAAGGACAAGTGAAAGCCACTGCTGAATGCAAAACAACATGTAAAATGGCCTTTGGGAATGATCTAAGAGCGTCTCAAGCTTCGAAATAAAATCGATTTCCCAGTGGAAAGAGCGGATAACGGGGAGGCCTAGAATCGTTTCGATGAACTGCTTGTATAGTGGTGCTTTTCTCTCTATATCAATCAGTCGAACTTGCCGCGACGTACGAAGATAATATCTCTGCACAAAGAGCAATGCGACTGCTAGTGCCGGGATAACGGCCGCCAGATACTTGCCGTAAACAGCTATAATAATTAGCTGCACGATGCATGAAGCAGCCCCTATATCGTACTCGTTAACACAGTTTATCGAAAACTTTCCATCCTTGCGTTGCCCTACCTGAGGTGAACTGAATAGCCTGTGATGGTAGTGTCATATCGATCAGATCCATGTCTTGACTGAATCTGTTCAATAGCCAAGCTGGTTAGCATAGTGAGAGAACAGTGTAACTCGTTTACATATAGGCTTCGTTGGCTATGAATTTACCTGTTCGTCAAGGTTCCAACATCCTGTTGTACTAAAAACTGGTATGGCGCTCTATTTTACACTCGTTAGCTGATGAAGTTATCATGGGTTTCGTAGTTATTGACTGACTTCAGAACAGAATTGAGCAAATCCTCGTGTAGCTTGCGCGCCGTATTATTTATTATCCCTCGGATAAAGAACCTGGGATCGAAATTAATACGAGCTGTCTATGGACAGCGGTGTTATCATGCATGACTCACCAGCACTCTGCTGCCACACCAGCTGTTCCCAAGACAACCAATAGTGCATAAACACCTAAGTAATACGATAGTCGCTGGTTGGGGTTAACCTCGTTCCTTTCTGTCCACTTCTGAATCCATATAGCTGTTGAAATGTTAGTCCCCGAATTAGTGGGCGGTGAGTCTTTGGGTAGCAACATACTAGTAAAATTCACGAGTACAGCACCAGTTATTGTGCCACCCAACCAAAGTATAAGAAGGGGCTTTCCAGCAGATTGAAGATAGTATGTGTAGATTGATAGGCTGCCATTTTGTCGTTGGAGGTTGAGTTCCTGTGCAGTTGTGCAAACAAGTTTAGGGTCCCGGATGTTCAGAACAGCATCTTGGTCACCCTCGACTTGTTCGTTGAGCGCATGAATATCTGTTGCGATGTCTATGTTGCGTCTACGTAAAGGTTTCGCATACTTCGATTGTATCGTGTCATAAGGGCCTTCTTCCACAACTTTTCCCTCTCGGAGAACGATTACAAAATCCATTAGCGTCAAGATTTCAGCTGTAGAGAATGTTAAGCTCACTTCCATGGATATGACATGAGATGCACCTACGCCTGCTCGTTACAAGGACTACCGATTGTCCTGCTCGTCTAAAGTGACCGTCTCGGCCAAATAGACTTCGGGAAACACGATTGTGAGTTTGTGCGTCGAAGCCACTCATTGGATCATCTAAGACCACAAGAGGGAGTCTTGAGTATACAGCTCGAGCCAATGCCTAAATGATATGAGGCAGTCAGTAGGGTGAACGGCAGGCTATCGAGTATAGAGTAATGCATACCAGACGTTGCTTCTGCCCCCCACTGAGTGAAGAACCTCTGTTACCCGTAATTGTTTGATCGCCAGCAGACATATTTTTCACATCTTGTGCTAGGCCACAGCACTTTATCGTGTATTCATACCATTTCTCGTCGAATGGTCGACCTGCGACTATATTGTGCCGCATGGTATCATTCATTATCCATGGCTCCTGGGGACAGTATGCGATTCCACTTGCAGGTATGGTCATGTTACCACTTCTCAAAGTAGTTTCGCCAACAATACTTGCTAGTAACGATGATTTACCTGACGCAATAGGCCCGATGATAGCGATGAGACCTGGGCGAATTGTCAAGCTCAACTTATGCAACACAATTTTATCCGCAGTTGATGGCCATGAAAAATCGGCCTGGTACCACGACACAAGAGAGTCCCCAAGTGTAGCAGGCTGTAACTCCGGCAATTGTACATCATGAGTGGTATCATGAATTTTACTGGCCACTTGGGATTGTGCGGACGCCGCCGGCTTCATCAGATAGTGCTCAATCCGCCCAAGACAGGCAATAGCCTGAAAAAGGGATGGGACGGACTGGCAAACATAAATAAGAGGGTTGGTCAGGAGACTAATGAGAGAAAGCGACGCAAAAGCTTGAGAAACCAATAAGCCTCCGTCATTTCTAGTAGCCATGATTACTGTGTATGTGACAAAGGTAGCGAAAGGTGCCAATGACGTGGGAATGTTTCCTGGCCTTGTCTATTAGTCTCACAGCTCTACGGGGCTTTGCAGTCTCGGAATACTACATACCGGCTAGAATCTGACAGACAAGTAAGGTCCTGAATCTTTCGGAGGTTTTCAATTCAATGGATCGCAGCTGTGAAACCATACTGCCCATCAGATCTGTGAATTCGAGTAGTTTCACGACCCGCATATGGGCAAGCATTTTAGTGGTCATGGCAATTCTCTTCTCTACGCATTGGTTCCACAATCTCTGAGCAGGTGCTGAGAGCACACCAATTTGGAGCGCTGATAGCACAGAGACTAAAGGGTTCAGTTAGCTCTGGAATGGTTTTGGCCAGATATCACGCAGCCAGGAGAGAAGCATTGCCGTCTACCTATAGCATAAATAGTTGAACTTACTGATGCATACAATTAGCGGTACGACAGAAGCTACACCGAGCTGGCGTGTGAGAAGCCAGGCACCAATTGCGACTTCAAGAGCTGAAGCCCAGAGTTCATGGAAAAGCCTCAAGGTTTGAGCGATTCGCTCAACATCAGTTCCCATTAGAGTTATCACCGCTGAGTCTTTCACATCGGATTCCTGGAGGGACAGGGTGTGTCGATACAGTATGGAAATAAGGCCAGATCTTATAGTCGCGATACAACGGTAAGTCTGTCTCCAGTAAACAGCTCTTGATATCTATATATAATCTGTTAGTTGAACCCAGGAGGAAGAAGGTGAAACCTACAGCAATTCCGAGATACACCAACAAAAATGCTCCTATGAGTGCAGCTCCAAAGTTCGGGTCGACCGCGTCGTGTTTCTTCTCCAATAGCGAAACCGTGGTTTCGATTAGAAAGGGCTGACTAAACGTGAAGGCCGAAAGAGCAATTCGGGGCAGAATCGGAGAGATGAGCAGCCACAGGTAGGCACGAGATGTAGCGCGAATAAGACGGTAACGCCCCTTGGATTTAACCCAGGCTGATTCAAGCCTCTTCCACGCTGACTGTGCTGTCAACTCGCTATCGAGCATTGGAAATTGGCTGATATTGAGGGCTTCGGAGTAGCCCGCCCGAAAAAAAGGAAGAACCCAAATAAAGAAACTTCGACCCCAAAAGCCCATGCTTTTCTCTGCAGTAACCGAAGAATAGACGGGGTGTAGAAGCTTTGTTTTCTGCAGCGATTCGACAACCACCGATGTGGCTAAACCCACCCAGACAATAGTCCACATTATCGCCGGCATAGGATGCGTCGAGATTAGCCAGAGCGAACGTAACCGAGGAAGTGAAGTCAGAGCAGATGTTGAGAAATACAGGACGAGTATATCCGACGGGCTCCGAGATCGCTGGTCTTGCAGGAAAGAATAAATGGATGCAGCCACGGTAGCCGCCAGCTCGAGCACTGCCGATGCAAGAGAAGCCCGGGTATATAATTCTTGTGCTCGAAGTCGAAAGACGAGGAACAGAAGCCGAAAGATGAAGATAAGTCCAAGCAGGCACTGTGTCAGGGGAGGTCAGCAGCCTGGATGCGGAAAGAACGGACTGTAAACGGATTTTTCTTACTAGTTTCCAGGCTGCTAACTTATACGAGGCCATCTTGACCGGGCTCTGGTGAGAGAGTCTAATTCTCACGGGCATGAGCAGAAGCAGCAGGCCAGCCGTAACCGCAGAGAAGAAAACATCCTCAAATAGCAATGTGAAATCAAACCCACGACAAATTGGGTCTACACGGGGACCAAGGCGATCGTCGCCATTCAGAGGGCAAGCCATGGGAGACTCCATTGCCAGAGCGATGATATGAACAGTCTTGATTCTTTCGCGTGTAGAATACCGCAGGTATCGTCAATTCAGTTGAGGTCAAGAGTGCGTTGAACGCGTCAATGCGCCGAAGCCAGACAGACAGCGCCCCCTTCCAATGAGTTAGCTTATCTATGTCCTAGGGACTGATGGTCATCTTGTTTCCCACGCACGCCGCCACCAACAACAGTCTCGGACGAAAAGAAGGATGTAGGACCTAGATAAGGCGACATCCTTGGTGCAATCAAAAGCTAACAGAAGTTTTGAAAGCACAAGCCAAATGACAAACGTGTGGTTCGACTGCTCAGGGGCCTCCATTCAGCCCTGGTAGCTGGGCTCAGCTGATGCAGGAACTTCTCCTATTGGCTAATCAGCTCGAGTCATCTTGATGCTTGTCGCTACCCAAATGCCTTACTGAGACCATGTTGGCTTCCAATGTTGAAAGCCTTTTGTAAACTTGAGTTGTTACTTCAAATTAGTGTAGCATGTACTCATCAATCAGTTTACATTTCAGAACTGTTTGGATAATAAATACACAGGTGTTAAAATGAAGCGCACTTTTATAGGCTGAGGGATCTGTTGGTAGAGGCTGGCCCAAGCTTGGGGTGCTGGTATATAAGTAATCTACTATAGGCACCCATGTGGTATTGCAGCTACAGTAGGTAGTATAGGCCAAATGCTCCTGTACCCTCTCGGTTCATATGCATGCAGTGTGCCGTTGCATATAACACTCCTTTTTCAATTCGCGCACGGAAGATAATGGGGTGGAATGTCGCTGGTGCCTTGGTCCTTCGTCTTGTTCGATCCCCCGTACTAGACCTTTTGTCATCTCTTTAAGAAAAGTTCCCGTTTCTCCTTAGATACATTCGGAGGCTTCCGGAACATGGAGAACCAACAAGACGAAACGACGAGCTTGCTTCCGCAGCAGCAACAGAGGCCCACTCGACATTCACCTCGGGCTCTACCTACCATCATTTCCACGGCGGTCGCAATCTTGACGCTCAACGTCGGAAGTTATATCGCCCTGGTCCCCACTGTGGCCATCTTAGAATCTATCATTTGTAAAAAGTTCTACGAGAATACACCAATTTCTCCAATTGGTGACCACTGTAAAGTTGAAGCCGTCCAGAGCGAGGTAGCTTACATAAATGGCTGGAAGGACGCGTTTGAAATGGTTCCAGGTTCGCTCTCGATCTAATGCCACATATCACTTTTCTATTTGCTGATACTGGCCCTCGAATCTCCCAGCTATCCTTCTAGCCGTGCCATATGGCGCCCTGGCTGATCGCATCGGTCGGAAGAAGGTGTTCCTACTGGCTGTGTTAGGCTGCTTTGTGAATGACGTCTGGATTCGTCTTGTTTGTATGTCCATTCCTTGAGCTTTTTCGAGCTTTTTCAATGTATTACTAAGAGAGATAACTCGTTAGTCTGGTTTCCCAATATTTTCTCCGTGAGGGCTGTTTGGCTGGGCGGAATCGGACAAGTTATTGGCGCAGGCGCCGCAACGTTGACTTCGATGTCATTTGTCTTGGTTGCTGATGTTTGCTCACCCGAACAACGGTTTGTCTTTGGCCAGACACTAGAAACCCAGTGGACAGCAGTTAACTTTGACACAGAACTATTGCATTTTCATACATTAAATCCGCCATGCTACTATCACAACTCATTTTTCTTCCGTTAGGAGGCACTTTGGTTGCAGTCGATCCCTGGATTCCAATGTTAGCCTCTTGTGGATTCACTATTGCAGGTTTCCTCATCGCTCTCGTTTTCATTTCGGAGACAATGCCTTCCCCTGCCGACGTTCGGCGTCGCCCATCCACGAAAGTCAACTTAAGTGAAGTTCTGCGTAGTCCGATCATACTTGGTCAGCTGGTTTCCAAACATCTCAGTCTAGCGCTTATTTCAATTTGCTTCTTTCTTTATCATTTCGGAGAGCAGGCAAGTGGTTCTCTGCTACTGCAGTACGCTTCTAAGAGGCTACATTGGTCTCTGGGCAAAGTGAGTCGATTGAACTTCTAAATGAGCCAAGAGGGATGTGAACTCATCTCCATGACTAGGCATCTTTACTCCTATCACTCGGGGCCGGCTTGCACTTGTTCGTGCTCATGGTCCTGCTGCCCGCAATATCTACATTTTTGCTACACCGAGTTGGTCTTCATGAGATGGCTAAGGACAAGCGGCTCGCTCAACTTAGCGGCGGCTTTTTAATTGCCGGGTCAGGTCTCATTTCCATTGCGACGTCCTTATCCGCTATGATCACGGGTCAGGTATTTTTCTCCATGGGCTACTTCTTCCAAATTGCGATACGAAGCTTTGTCACCGGCATGGTAGAACCAAGCCAGCTAGGAGCACTATTCACAATCGTGGCAGTCTTTACTTATATTGGATCCCTGTCAGGAGCGCCATTCTTTGCCTGGGCTTTCAAATTGGGCATGCAGCTGGGAGGTATATGGGTAGGTATGCCCTTCTTCATAGCCGGCACCTCATTTGGAGTCGCACTCCTGGTAGTTTCGATAATCGGTACGAAAGATCAGACCAATGATACAGACTCAGGCTCTGCAGCTGATACCGTAGAGTCTGATTTGAATGACTGAAGACATGAAAAATGAAATATGTCTCAGATTCTTCAAGTAATGAGATGGCTAGGGTCAAATAGCTTGCAGAAGTTCCTAGATGTAGCAGTTCAATAGGATCCAGAAGGAGTCTTTCAGGATCTCCAGAACGGCTGATCCCTTCTTCGGAAAGTCTGAACGTGCTTCCAGTTCCAATATTTCGTAGCCGCAGCAATGGATACATTCTGGATAGAATAACCAACAGACGGATCCACCAGCTTCATAACGATTTGAATATAAACAACGATACAATTAAGCCAGAACCATATGTAAGGCACAAATGAGTTAACTCTCTCATCCCACTTCACTTTAGCTTCCCCTGCTCGACTTGAATCTGGCCCAATCAGCACACCCTTCTGGGTTCTCCGCCAAACGCTTCATATTCAAAGCGTCGGTGTGATCAGCACCTGATTCTACTGTGATAGCCTCAACAGCATACTTCGCATATGAAATAGTCCGTTCCTTATCCCCAAAGCGAGCATAACTCAAGGCTGCACGAGTGTATGCAAGCCCTAAGTATGCGTCTAGGCGTTCCTGTTGGACCAGGTCTACTAAGCGCGAACCAGCATCAAACTTTTCTCTTTTTTCTGTCAGGTCTTGAATTAATTGGGTTATAACAGCTATCCGGCTGTCCGACTCAGCAACCTCGTCATCCGTTGCTTTGCACAGAGTACAAGTGCAGCTGAAGCCCCATTTCAGCAATTGGTGTTGCCTATTAACCCGCGGCTGGAGTGGGCGGATATAGGTGTCGGTGAGCTCTTGACCCTCTGAGATGCGACGCATTGCTCTCGAAGTCAACTGGATACCATTAAACTCGTAATGCACGCTTGTTAGCCGTAAGTCAGCCAATGTCGCGATTGAAGAATAAGTGTTTTCACTTACTTAGGTCTGCAATCATGATTCATCTTTGCCATCTTGGGAACGCACGCAATGTACCTCTCACCATTGAGGTAGATGGTGAAGCCATTCTTATTGATCTTATCAGTAATACTGTTGCCGAACTGATTATTAAACTCCCGTTGTGCTGATCCTGGTAATGTCTCTAGCGCTGCAGAGTAGAGCAGCTCCCGCTCTTCATCGGCCATGCTGATATGAGCTGAAGCCTGGACAACCAGGGATGGAATTTGCACCATGACTATTTCTCCCTTCGATATATCTCTTGTTGCAACAAGGCCGGTGCCTTTACCGCTGATGTCTGTCGCAAAGAAGGGTTCACTATCATCTTCATAAACTTCTGTTTCATATTGAACATCTCTGAATATATGCCGCTGGTGCCTGTTAGTGACGAGGGAAGTTCCGTAAGCGGTTGGTGGAGGCGAATACACGCATGTTTCGTTAAAGCAGAGGTGTGGGTTATACCAAAACGTAGTCAAATTATCCGATTTTCCTATGTCAATCTCGGGCATCCCAATACCACCGAAATTGTAGTTTGGTAGAGGCAAGGGTAACAATTGGCAAGCGATAGTAGCGCCAACGACGATATGTAAATTTCCATATATTTTGCCCCATAGCATCATGACCAGTCATACTATATATGTATGATTTGTAGGAGAAAAGAGGAGCGTTGTCTACAAAGAAGAGGTGGGGTAGGTGGGATAGGTGGGAGTTGACCCTATATAACTTGACTACGAGGATCACGAACTAACAAGAAGGCTGGCCCATGTAACAGGGACTAATACATTAGGGCTTGGAACTGTGTCAATTCAACTAATAATTCTCCAAGGGTCTCCTCGGTCCTTGATCCCTCCCTGTTTTCAGTCAGGGAGTCTGGCCTCTACCCAGGGCTTCCCTAGGGATTTGGAATGGGCTGAGTTGTTCTGCCTCAGTACATATGCTGTTGGTTCGACCTGCAGTTTGGAGAAGGTATCATGATATTTTTTAAAGCCAATGGCCTCTTCAGAATATGCTGCAGCTGCCAACACGTGTGACAACCTGTAGCGGATCTGGCGCCGTAAGGTGAAAAGCGCAGGGATGCAGGTGAAGTATGCATGCTGCTTACACAGGAGCATGATACGGAGACGATGGAAATATTCTGACTTCATATAGGTCCCGCGTCAGGGGTACTGGTTATAGCCTACCCGGAGGGTAGCTGTAGTAGTATTTGCTTATATATATGACCGTAACTCCCTTGAATGAGGAGGTTCAAGAATCAATCTATTACTTATTAAGCCCTATACTACACACCTACTACGTCCCTGGCTGCCAACAGGTCCTACTATTCACTCCGGGGTACCGTATCACCTGACATCCCGCCACGTCTTTCATAGATAACACATCAACCACCTCCCAGCAATTGCACATTACCTTCCATGACTACTAAACAGACCCTCATATACCTTTGACAGTTATATATTCCCTCGTAGCCCCCCCGTGCACCATTAAAGGCTGCTGATTTTCATGTGATAAAAGTAGTAAAAAAGTCGTAATTGAATTGGTCGCTTTCCCTGTCTCAAGCTGAGACTCCCGTGGAACAGAGTCATCATCTATTTCATTGGCTGGCATAGGGCCTGACTGCATAATGAGGCTGATACAGCAAACAAGCCCCTCTGTTACTGAAACCCAGAACGAATAGAGACAGCATCCCCTGTCATCAGATGACTTATCAAGCAGTTTTATCCCTATATCTATATGTGTACGTGAGAGGCTTCGATACGCCCTTATATTACATAAGTGATAACAATACCCCCCAACACCTCAATCTTGGGTACTGATCTAGTCAATGCCGATGTCTGCACCTCAAGAACCTCGGGGTGGGATGTATGTAGAGTCGTTCTTCCTCGAAGACGAGATAGCGCACATCAAGGGCCCCCTTGAGGACAGAAGAGTATTCATCGAATGTTGGTCTCGGAATAAACTCTCCGACTTCGAGTAAGGTGATCCGAATTATATTTACCTGGTCGCCTTCACTTAAACTAACGGAAGGCTTGAAGCGTAGTATCTGTGCACTCTCTAGGCAGTAACAGATTCGATACCTGGAGCTGTGGCGACGTATTCTGGCCAGATTACATCGTGGACGACTCACCCAGCGCCCGAGTAATACTTTTTAACTCTGATACTCGAGTATGGCGCGAGCCTAGCCTTGGAGCAATTCGGGAAGCCGCAGACAACTTAATGTCACTTCTGCGGACGGCCCGAATGGATAGTCCTAGGGAAAGACGCATAATATGGGTTACGCATAGTCTGGGAGGCTTCTTGGTCAAGGCCGTGTGTTACCTTACCTTCCCCTTTTTACTAAGTTGTCTAGTCTCTAACCAAATCATTCCTATGCAGGCATGCATTTCACCCGCCGAAGTCCTCCACTCGACACGCAACATACTTCACGATAACCTCAAAAATTCCACCAGCGGGGCCATCTTCATGGGAACATCACACAGAGCCTTGTTTGTAGGTAGGTGGTTGTCCACCTTGCAACGAGTCTATGAAGTGGCCGACAAATTCCCCCGGGCCTCACTTGCGGCCAACATCCTAATAGTTTGATGATTGAAGAAGTCGTCAATTTCCTTTCTCGATCCCACTCGGCTATTTACGAGCACCAAATGCGGATATTTACTTTTTATGTGCAACATGAAGCATCGGGAATCAATCTACCCATTCTAGTACGTTAGTTCATCCCTACGCTCATATTATTCTCGACTCTCTAACAGGAACAAGGTCACGAGCTTTCAAAATGGACTCTTTCACCCGCGCGAGACCCGGGAGACCCTACCAGGGAACTACCTCACCATGTGCAGATTCCAGAGCCGTCTCAATCCTGGTTATGAGAGATTCAAATATTCGCTCGAAGCCATCCGCTCCGTCCCTATGGATCTTGACAACTCAAAAGATATTAACCCAGTAATATCCGCGCTATACGTCTCCAATCTCATGTACCCTTAGCTATCGCTTGCCAAATCTTTAAGCAACTATCGACTCGATACGGCATTGCAGAGTTCACCATTCATATGCAGCAATAGGATCTAGGTGCGGAACGTTCAGAAACCGCAGAAATCAACAGCTTGTACGGCTAAGTACTCAACTACCTAATAAACTCCGCTAGGTAGAAACAAATCAGCCTTCTCTTCCTAGCTCTACAACTGCTCGATCATTGACTACCTCAGAAGCTCAAGACCTAGCACCACTAGTAGAGGACTTAGCATCTTAGTACCAACGGCTTTCTAAGCATATACCTCCGGCCCCGGCTGATCAAGTAACACTTCTGAGTGATATCCACACGCCTCAAGGAGCCCATTTATTGGAAGCTAGGCTTTTGGGGTTACTGAGAGTTGTGGACGATACTCTGATAATTTTCCACTCCACGTTCAAGACGTTCCTTCTACGGAAGCTATCTCGTAACAATCTTCAGTTCAATTTAACTACCATATTGGCATGTACTGCCTTAGATTGATACAAGGCTTAAAAGAGACAAGTGAGGAGGGGGATTATAGCTGGCAGAACCGAAGGCATTCGGTAATCATCGAGAAGGTTAATTATCCCCTTCGGTATTGGTCCAACCACATTCAAGCGGCTCACTCATCGGATGAGTGGAAGCCTTTACAATTCTACGCTCTGGGGTAATGCCAAAATCAAGGGGCTTATGCGGGATTTCTGCCAGGTAACGCTTCCACCCATTACCGAGTTACCACTTTCGTGTCTTCTTGCCAGCTACGACCTATCCAAAGTGTTGGACATGTAAAGCAATGTATTAGACATTCCGAAGCCTGCTAACTCATTGTTACGAAGCACCTTTAGCGAGACTTGAACCTATATGCTAGGGAGCCCGAGGTACTAAAGGAAACAAGGGAAAGTTTATAGGACATAAACTGATGTACAGGCAACTAAGCGCCCGTTTTCTTTCTTATTCGGCCCAAAAAAAAACATTCTTCTAAGTAATTAATTATCAGAGGTGATGTGCTTTACTTTCTCACACGATCAAGCTTAGGGGGCGGTTACTAGCGCACGGATGTAAAAAATGATATCCTTTGAACTGAGCACACTAAAATTACTCAGACAACTCAAAAGTACGTATCTTGACACGAAAACATCTCAACATACATAAAACATCGCGCCATAATCCACAGTTAGACTCTATCAAGGAGCACCCTTATTTAAGTAACTTCGAGCACGGCCTCATATTACCTCTGATCCGGACCACTGGGTATTCCACACCACAACGCTAAGAGGCAAGCCACCCCTCGCTCGCAACTCGCATATCCCATCCGACTCTAACTAACCCGAAAGCCCACCCTCCCCTCCAATCGGCGCGGCCAATCCCCTCCCTTCCAAGCCGGGCTCGCCACGAAACGCGTGCACGGCAGGCGGCGGGGGGCGCGGGATTTCAGGCTGAGCAGCAAAGTCATCGAGGTCGACCGAATCCGTATCATCTCCGTCATTGTCTCCATCATCATCATCCTCTTCCTGGTCATCGTCATAATTGTCGGCAGACGGATCGCGAAGACGCATCGTGAGCAGATAGAAACCGATGAAAGCGAAGAGGACGAGGAGCGTGATGACAATGGCTATCGTTTCGTTGGGTTTCGGCATGACTTCCTTCCAGTCTAGATATGGATAGTCGACATACACTCTCTCGGTTCGAGGGAAAAGACCGGAGCCCTTAAGCATATAATATTCTGCGTAAGGACGTAGGTAAATATCAAGTAAGCAACATCTCGTATAACGTGGGTCTTCAAACATACCTAGGTAGATATGGCGATGTGAGGTACGTATCGTAGATCCGATGATGAACAACGGTTTCAACAGATGTGAAGTATGAACTAGTATAATAGTCGAACTGGCATAATCTAGGACTCAGCATTACTCCAACCTCGGACTGGCACGGGCTTGGATCTCGTCTCTTCAATCGGTCCCATAACTCGGTTGGTTAGCAAGAAGCATCACGAGGAGAAGCAACACCGTCCACCTCCAAAACCACCCGTCTTTAATAACACGACAACTTTTTACCCATTGTATCTAGGTACCCGCCCGTATGCGGTGCAACGCAACACCGCGAGACAGCGAAATTATTTGTACAGCGAATTTCTTTCCAACCGCGTATCGAGTGCCACGAGTATCACGAGAAACAGCTGTTTGCTACGTCTCCGGGCACAGGAGCGCTATAAAGTCCACAGTACGTCGAGTTATCCCAAAGGAAGTAGGTGCTAGGCAAACTTTCGAGTTGGTATTTTGTGACCAATACAGCCCTCATGAGATCCTCTGTTCTACCCCAGCTTTAATTATATTCATTTATTCTAATGATCTACGTGGGCACAACTTATAATTGTGGTAGCACTAGTAATTGCGATTAGACGGGAAATGGCACGTGGAATATTGGCACAAACAATATTTTGACTTGTATAAAGCTTTCATTTGATATTTAAGGGCGGATTCTACCTTATCCAATGACAAAATCGGAAAGGGGGATCCTATTCTAAGCGTTAACTGTAGGTATATTGAGCACGCGATCAGTAGTGGCAAATACCACCCACATCCTCGTCCATGCTCCACGTACCAGCCAACCCATGCTCAACAACAGGTTCATCTAACGGTACCTGTTCCTCAGCCTTACCAAGGAAGAAGTCGTTCTGTCCTGAGACTTTCGTCTGTCGACTCATGAACCTCTTCGCCCACTCTTCTACAGCAGGCTCTCCCGTTTCATCACGGGCCTGCTTAAGAAATGGGATCAACGCTGTCCCACCCGTGCCTTTCATGTTCTTAGACTCCTCACGACGAGACGCAGTGGCCAGGTTCTGGCGGTTTCGCACGGCCTCTGGACTGCGTGAGCGGCTACGAGCTCTGTTCGCGCGGGATGGGAGAACGATGTAACGAGTGACAATGGCGATATGAATGTCCCTGAAGGCTCGCAACATGGCAAGGCAAGCGTCGTATGCGATACTGAGGGGCTTGTCTGTATCACGACGTCCCTCAACAAAGTCACGAATATTGGCTACCGAGCTGACGTCATCTAGGAAGCGTGCGTGCGGCCCAGGCATGTATCGCCGCATATCGCAAATGAAATTGTGTTTCCGATTCTCGCGTTCCGACTCGGAAGACGAGTTAGCCTTTTCGCCAGTTGGACGATGTTCAATGCCAAGTATGATATCAAAGAATTGAATGAGACTGCTTTGCGCGTTACTGGGACCGCTGTACTGGGCGTATTCGGACTGGCCACTCCCATCATCATAAATGACACCACGAGGGAGCCCAGCCTCAGCCATATTCTTGCTACCAGCCAGAAACGTGCGAATGCGACGATAGAAGAACCCAGGATCGCAGTTCTCATGCATACGGCGCAGCAGCTCCCCTAGATCATCAAGGCGCTCGGCGAAGCCATTCAGGCAACGTGTCACGGTTGCGCTGTCGCCTTCCCGAGCAGCAGCTATTGCTGCCAGCATAAGAGGAATGATGGGGCCACCCCGCGCCTCAATGGCAACAGACACGAGGTAAAACCAGGATTCGTCCAAGGACCCGGTAAAGGTGACCAGGGTGGCGAGATTATCCAGGTCATCGATGTCTTCGTCGATGAAAAGCGGCTTGAAATTCCAGAGGACTGAGGCAGCGTAAGTTGACACGGGAGGGATTTCAAGGTGCTGGCAGATGCTCAGCAGCGGGGCCGAGATGCTTGGAGGCACGCGATCACAGGGGGTGTCACCCCCCCAGATATAGCCATGGGCAAAAAAGGTGAGGAGCATACACGCCCTTCTCCATTCCGCGTCATGTTCCAGACCGATGGTGGAGAGGACGGGTAAGCGATCAATAACTCCTCGAAGGCGCTTGCTGAGAATCAAGCTCTGCAAGTTAGAGGCAATAGACTCCCACTTGTTATAGTAGGGATCTGGGAGCCTCGTCAACGGCAAGACGTCAGGCAAGAAGCCGTGCGTCGGCGAGATTCCATAGTCGGACAAGACCGGAACAGGTTGTTTCATGACGGCACTGTTGGCTTGAGTCCGGTGGAATTGGCACTTAAGTATGTCGTATCTCGTGTAACAGTAATTCTATGAAGACAAAGAACTCCAACACTATCCGAACAGTATGCGCAGAAACGACAGGGGTATGGTGCGTTGGTTAGGTTGTTAAGTTCTGACGCAAGGAGTATACAGTAAATAACCTGTAATACCCCTCAGCCGTGCGAGAATATCGTCGAGTAACGCGCATGCAAATTGCAGATATGTTAAGGAAGTTGTGGTGGCAGCCAAAAGTAACAACGGTTGAAGGGAAGAGGAGAGGAGAGTCACTAGGACGGGTGGACGGATAGCGGGTTTTAACAAGAGACTAGCAAAAAAAGACAGGAAGCGGCTACGGCGGGTAGGTGGGCATTACTAATTCGGTGAAGGCGGGCTAGATCTGATAATCTGTTCTGCCCCAATTCTATAATGGCGTGCATTGTGTTGTGTATTAGAAATGGACCTAGGTCACCAGAATAGGCTTTGGCTTTGTCCAATGAGGGCAACTTGGTTGCTTTCTCATCATTCGTTTTGTGTGGCAACTCCGGCTCGCACTTATACCTAGTGTAGGTACCTGGATGGATCCGCAATTAGTGCCTGCATGTATCCTGTATGACATGATGCATGCATGACTGGTGCTGCCTACAGTACCTAGAACTAACCGGAGGACTTCGGTTTCGCCCTTGATTACAGGTTAGCAAATACATACCCAGTATTGAGTTTCTCTGCTCTCTGGTCATCCGATTCTTTCCCAGTAGCCAGAATCATCTGTGTAAAGCTTATGTTTCCTCTTCATATTGAGTTAATTGATGACAAATGAATCTAGAGCAGGGAAGCGAAACAAGATGAACAAAAGAGACAACATCTTGCCTCAAGCGATGTCGGCTACCTAGCGCCGCATAGTTCGGGGTGCACGTGCCTGTCCATGATTCTTTGCTATGACAAGGGCATACTTACCTATTTAGGCAATTGCCTCAAGGCAACCAAAGAGGTACCTATCTAGATGGTATCCTGTTGAGAGATCGGAAAAGGAACATTACCTGGGTACAGTTCAAGGGTTGCTTTCTATCAATTATTTAGCCCGGGGACACGTTACCGATATATGTGTATATAACATAAGAACCTGCTAATTATTTATGAGGTATTCTGTTGGTACTTTTTCATAACGTCCTATGAAAAGGACTGAATGAAGACGGCTGCTCACTTTTTAAGGGAGGGTTCAAATTGATTGATTGTGCTTATTTGCCCAATACCTCGCAATAACAAGACGGGGTAAATATTAATACGATATTAGGTACACTAGCGCGAAGGGGGGGGTATCCAAGACAATCACCGAGACGGTCACGGATTTTAAAAATGGTCTCCGCTGTATGATATTCTTTTGACGCTCTTAGCGTTGAAGCGGTCTCCACATCAAAGCGGTCTCCAGTTTAAAAACGATCTCCAGATTTTAAAAACGATCTCCAGATTTCAAAATGGTCTCCGAACACTAGTACAACCCGTAAAAGAAATATTCATTTACCCGATTGTACTTTTTTTTTTCTACGGTTACGAGGTCTACGGTTACGAGGTCTACGGTTTACGGTTACGAGGTTACGGTCTACGGTTACGGCTGGATTCGAACTACGGGTTTACGATTACGAGTATAGAGTATTACAGTTACACTACGGAGGCAGGTTATTACGCGTGAAAGGTAAGTGCTGCAATTGATTATTATAAGGCTATTGTTCGTGTAGAAATAGCAGTTGCAAATGGGTGTAAGTGGTGGTTGAAGGTGCAGTTGTAATTGCAGTATTTTAGGGGGGGGCTGGCCCGTACGGCCTGTAGGCAGTGGGTGTGGCCTGTAGGCAGTATAGGCAGTAAAATCGCCGACATGGTCACAGGATCCACAACATGGTCACAGAATTCCAACATGGTCACAGAAAAATCAAAACGGTCACAGGTATTCCAGACTATTTCGGGCCTGCAATTATTTTGACGCAAAAAATCATATTATATATATGACAGTCACCGTGATTATGTTCAAAATAAAAAATGCAATTAGAAAATCTATGACAGTTACTAAATTGGTGACAGTCATGGTGATCGTCTTGGATACCCCCCCCCTTGCGCTAGTGTACCTAATGCACTACATATGTACTAATGTACTACGTATACCGCCTACCTACATAGTAAGTGGACTTACAGTAGTCTAAATGCGTAACAACACCTGCACCTTCTTACTGGAGGTTGTATGTACACCTGGGCAGAAGAGTGGCCAAATTAGGTAACACTAACATGAACACTCGGGGATGCCCCGGCAGGTGGGGGTTGATTCCTATAAGACCATATGATGCGATAGCTGCATGGACCTTGACCAGAAGTTGCATCAATCAGAACATCGGCACATGAGGGTGGGGCCAATGCTTCCCCTCAGCCTTGGCAGCCCCCATCACAAGGCTCCCCCGATTTCGATTGATGTTCGGTGCAGGCCAAAAGCAATCGGAACCATTTGACGTGATATTCAGCTCTTGGCCTCTCCGTCCCTACCTCCCTCTCTCAGCCCACGATGCTACTCTCGTCACGGTAGCTGGCTACCTGCCTGCTTGGTTCTCTCACATAATCCTCGTGCACCGACCGCCACCAACAACGACAACATGGTGGTCCAGCAACATGTCCTCAACTGGCTATACAGCGTCCTGACCAGTGAATATCACGATGTCAACCGTACCTACAACGATGTAGCCCAGGCTCTCTCCCAGTACCCGTCGCTCTCACCGCGGACCGATGTTCATAGTATGTGCAACTCGCTTGTTCTGCGACTTCATGCTCTAATAGAAGCCCCAAGCATTCGATAGTGGCGCCTCGGCCCTTCTCCTTCATCTCTCGGGCACCATACCCGTCGTCTTCCGGGGCACGACATACCGGTTTCCCATCTCGATATGGGTGCCTCACGCCTATCCGCGCGAGCCACCGTTGGGCTACGTGACGCCCACCGACGCCATGATGGTGCGTCCCGGTCAGCATGTCGACCCCCAGGGCAGGGTATACCACCCCTATCTAGTGCGCTGGGCCGAGTTTTGGGATGTGAGTGCAGGTCAACGTCTAGTTCCGTCTATTCGCGTGGTCCGCAGCCATATTGACATGTCAACGTTTACAGAAGTCGTCCATACTAGACTTTCTAGCCATACTTCGCGATATCTTCGCCAAGGAACCGCCTGTGGTCTCGCGCCAGCAGCTCCGGCCAGCCCAGCAGCAGTCGGTCCCGTCACCCACACCACCTCCAGTCCCGCCTCTACCTCCAGACATGGCACGACCTAGTCCGCAGCCGACGCAATCGCCACGTCCAAGCGACCCGCGGCCGCCACCTCCTCCACCCAAGGGTAGTGATCTCCCTCAAGTGGTACCAACTCCAGTTGTCCGCAGTGACGGGCCTCCTCTCCCTCCACTACCCCGACAGGAGGTGCATCAACAGCCCGCCCAATACAATGCGAACCAACCAGGACAACAGGTCGTGCCGCAAGCAAATCGCCTGTCGCGGTATGACACAGCGCCTCCCTTACCGCCCCAAGGACCTCAGCCGCATGCACAACCACCGCCAAATCCACCAGTACAAGCACAACCACACGCATACACGCAACCACCCCCGAATCTCCCGTATCATAGTCAGCAGCAACGACCCGGCTACCCGCAAGACGTCCCCCCAGCCAACTCGCAGCAACCGCAGGACCACAGGCGATTATCATATGTGTCAGGAACATCCGACCCGCCGTCCTATAGAGGTGGCCCCCCGCCAAACTGGCAACAACCGGCTCCTCAACAGCCTCCGCCCCAGCCGGTCGCCAAACCGCCGCCGCCGCCCGATCTCATGGACGAACCCCTAACACTCTCTTTACCATCACCCTCAAATATTCCAGCACCCCCAATTCCACCTAACCCGGAGAAGGACGCCCTCCTCCGGCAACTCGCCTCAACACTCTACTCTATGCGCCAACGCGCGCGCCAGCAGAATGAGTCCTCCCTGGCGGGCCTAAGCGCCCAGCGCACCGCCATGCTCACCGCACTGCAGAACATCCAGGCCGACTCAGCAGCGCTAACCCCGCTGTCAAACCTCTTAGCATCCAATACGATGGTCCTGCAGTCCTCCCTACAGGAAGCAGACGCCGTCATCACTAACAGCACAACGCATCAGCCGCCCGCTATCGACGACCTACTTGTAGCCCCTACCGTCGTTGGCAACCAGCTTTATGACGTTGTAGCTGAGGAGCGCGCCCTAGGCGACGCCATCTTCGTCCTCGGCCGCGCCGTCGAGCGCGGCCGCATCTCCCCCGCAGTGTTCGCCAAGACGACGCGTGGCCTCGCTCGCGAGTGGTACCTGAAGAAGGCCCTCGCGCGTAAGATTGGCCGCGGCATGGGGCTTAGCGCGTGAAAGAGGTGTGCAAGCTTCAGGCAGTTAGCCCGGTGATATATGTCACGTATTAAGAGAGCGTATCTGAGTTTCCGCGACGTAACGGGACCCCAGTAGCGTGTAGACACGGCGAAGATACCCATGAACTAATTCAGTCTCAGCAAAAATGTAATATCTAAATGAATTTTAAATTCATCCTATCTACTACGGGAAGTGGACTACGCTCTATCCCGCGACTTGGGAAATGTCGAAATGAGATGGAAAATAGTAAAACATAGATAGTTGTCCGTATTCGTGACGTTCGACGTCTAGCTTACATTAATGTCATCAGAAAACTTACCTTATCTAGGACCTTGTGGTTGACACTTCAAGTGGTATAATTCCCCTTTCATTTTTACAACACATTCAATTTCTAGTTTGAAACCACTTCAGCGGCCGATATACCAAGGATTGGTGTGAATATTGACTAATCCGACCATACGACGTGGAAGGCCTTGCCCCCTTACGTTCACTCCTAGCACGAGTCCGAGAGCGCGGTATCAAGCAACATGCACGAGATAGATGCCCAATACTGAAGGCCAGTGAATCGCGACGATGCATTTCATTCTCTGTCCCTATTTCCATTATTCCCATTTCCGTGTGTGTTTTTTAATTTTCCCCCATTCTCGACGTGCCTACATAATCACCTCTGTCACTCGCCATTGCCTCCACCTATCCCGCCTAGCTCTCCTTCCGACCCTTGAGCCCGAGAGCACTACTTGCCTTCTGCCTAAAACTCACTCGACTCTCCTTGAGCGTGGCGCCGCTGCTGGCCTTCGTATTCACACTAACGCCACTACTCCCCTTGTCCCGGTACATGTTCGCCAGCTTGCGGACCTGACCGGGTCGTCGGGGCTTCGGATGGCGGAGCTTGACGTGTTTGGACTCGAAAACGACGAAGCCCGATTCTGTCTTCTTGTTGGTTTCGTTTTCCTGCCCTCCCTCCTTTTCTTTCCCTTTGCCTTTATCCTGTTTCTTGACAACCTCCCTGTTTGGTACGGTGGCATCCTCCAAGTGGGGATTCACGTCCGCTTTGCCCTTCCCTTTCCAGCGGCCAAGAGTCCGTGATTTGATGTCGCGGCGCAGGTGCAGGTGCTTCTCGTCCTGTCTGCGACGACTGCGCTCGGCCGCCGACTGCTTGAGCATGACTTTGAGCAAGGCGTTGGGGTCGCCCTGAGGGCTGCTGGGGCCTGATTTTCTCGACCCTGATGGTTGAGGTTCTTCTTCCCGCACCGGCTTCGATGGAAAGTGCCCGTCTAGTCCAAACCCGTTGGGCAGATGGAAGCCGCTTGCCACTCGAGCGACGAGAGGGAGTCTCTTGCGGACGACCCGGTGAGGAAATGGAGTGCCAGGAGATGAACAGCCAAAGTTAGCAGATGATGTCCGCGTTGGATGAGTGTTTAACGAGTCTATCACGCCGAGTTGGATGCTAGGCGCTGTTTGTGAAGATGAGATAAACTGGGGACTCGTATGTGATACATGGTGATCATGGCCAAAAGAATTAGAGTAGCGAATGTAATCTCTTGGATCGTTGGCTAGCGATGGCGATCGATCGAAATAGGCGTCCGGTGCCGTTCCCTCCGTTGGATTGAGATGGTCATGGTCGCTGTCGCAATCTTTCCAGCTATCAAAGGGTCGGCTGAACGAATTGGAAATCTTTCTCCAAATCGCAGCCCCTCTCTGGTGAATAGGTCTCCAACCACCGACTATGTTACGTCTATCGCTCCTTTGCCTCTCGGTCCTAAAGAGGTACGGTAGTCCAGCGTCGTTGGCCTTGCCATGGTAACCATCAGTTTCCTGGACTTTTAACGAATCACGACTTATGTGCTCGAATTGCTGGATCCGATGTTTTACAGGAGATTCGTGCTCAATAAAGGACTCCATTTCGGGTTCAGTCTCACCCGGTGATGCCGGGACTAAGGTTGCTCCGTAATTTGGACTGCCGACAAAGTCGCAGAAGAAGTCGTTGACAGATATTTCGGTATTAAGTGAAGGCACTATGGATCGTCTACGGGTAACAGTATTCGTGGACGTTGGGGATCCTGCTTCATTCCAGGGAGACGATGCATAACCCCCTTTTAATTTAGTATCAGGTTCTGCTCCGCTCGGCCTTGAACGAAAGTTCAAGAGAGATAACGGGGATGAGAATCGACCGGGCGACTGCTCAAAGAATCTTCGAAGCCGCGACACCTTCCCACTAGCTTGTGTGGGTTGGCTACCTAGTGACGAGAATTTTGGTGTCTTGAGGATCCCCAACTGACTTTTACTCAGTGTGTTTCCCGTAAAAGGCTGTTCCCGTTGAACCTTGGGGGTCTCTGTCAAGACAATATTTCTCGGTCGTTCAGGCACTGGGCCACTCCCCAAGCCATCCATAGAAACTTCAAGATCGCCATTGTTCTTCCATTCCTGAGGCATTTCCTTGTTGGTAGGTTGGGGTAACGGATCCAATCCAACCGGGTCTTGCAAGAACTTCCTCCTCTCCTGTCCAGTTGCATGTAGCTCAAATCGGCGACTTCTTGGTAACGATGGACATGGTCCGTTTCCCACTGGACCCCCTATAGGGGTTGATGGTGGGATTTGCTCAGTCGCTTTGGTTCTTGGTCTAACATCGACGATTTGACCTCTACCAAACATGGGTGGTCGTGAAGGTGATGTCCCATCTGGTGACATGGAGGACCGCTCTGGGAGCAGTTCTATGCGGAGTTTAGAGCCAGTTGAGGGTGACATATCCTGGTTCTGCCGTATGCTACTCCTTGAACCCTTGGACTGTAGACTCGGCCTGGCAGACCCCCCTGACGATTCGACAGGCTTAGCGAACTGTTCAAATGATTTTCGAAGATCAGCCACACTTGGTCTCTGTTGAGGGCGTGGTATGTTCGAGACTGCGGGTAGATTTGAGTCTCTCCCTGTCCTCAGTGGCATTCCTTGCTTCCCGGGTGTTGCCTTCTTCGGAGAGGATCCAGTTCCGGATTGGGGGAAAATTACAATAGTAGACGGGGACTGTTGTAAGGATGTAGAATGGTTTTTAGGCGACCTAGACTTCGGTAGGCAATGTGAGGATGCCCCTCTCGGTGTTATGAGAGGCCTGGCGTGTCTCAGAATTGGAATGGTTGATGAAGTACAAGGAGAGTGCGCTAGGAGTCGTGTCAGTATACACCTAAGACAGGCTCAACGGCAAAACATCCTCTCCCACTCACAATCATTACCCTCGAATAACTTTCGACGATCTGCCACAAGACTTGGATCATATCCAGGGTCCCGGCGTGCGATTGAAACAGTGCTGTGCGATGTATAATAAGACGTGGACGTACGGGAAGTTCGCTGCTCGTCTTTATCCTTATCTATATTACCTACAGCCCTTAGATATTGTGCCTTGCGATTATCGCCATGGGGGCCACGAGGTGTAGCATTAGGTATTTTAGTGATTGGTTGCTTGCCCACGGGGAACGTCGACTTCCGACCGAGTGCAGCAGGTGTTCTGGTCTGGCGAGGTGATACCTCTGTGGAGGCTCGACTTATAGACTCTACAGGTGAAGGACTGTGTAGATTTCGTTGTAATTTCTGTTTGGATTTTGCGGCTCGTGGGATCGCGCTTGTCCCAGCTTTGTAGGAATACTGGGACACACTGGTATCGGCACTGTTCACCGCATGGAGGATCTCGAATTGAGACTTTAGTGATCGGAGCTTCGGACCAAGATGCCGTCCAGGTGGAAGAATGCTTGTAATACCCGACTGAGGATGCTGACTCCTGTCTTCTCGAGACAATGTCGAGGTGGATATATCTCTCGCCCCCTGTTGGTACCTGCTCACAACTGTTCTAGGCTGATCATCGGGACCGGCCACTATTTTACGGACCGGGATGCGAAGAGGTGCTGGTCTGAGATCAGCGGCAGGGGAGTTGGTGCGAGAAGATCGAGCCGTGTGAGACATGCTGGGTGAGCTAATATACGTGCTACTTTTGGAAAGAATAAAAGCATTGCTGGTTTCATGTGTAACATTGTCGACTTGATGTACTTCAGATTAATTGTTCGTAGGTATACATGCGTAAAGCACCACCTTGAGAATGCTTGTATATACTAGGTACATAAAGTTTGGTAGACGTTCGTATTTGCTTGTAAGTAAACAACCGTCCAAGTGTCTCCTTTCACGGTCTCGGAACGCTATAAACTTAGAACTTCTACCTTCCCACTACTTTGAAACCCTCCCCATGCAGGCAACGACCCACAAGCACGAGGGCACCATGCGTTTCACCTTCTGCTTGTACTACCTCCCAAAGTTTTGCCTACAGATCGTGAGGAAGGCACAACAGCAACAGCGATGCTGACCAAGAACCAGGTAGGTTGAGCAAGCCGCTACTCGCCTCGAAATCGATGCTTGCAGGCCTAGGTAGTGGGCACTAAATCTACTCTGGTATTAAGCGCTTAGAAGCATGTAGGAAGTAAGTGCTATTCTTCTAAGTTAGGCTCCTTTGCTTATATTTGTCTGCAATAGGAGCATAGTTCTGTTTGTATAAGGAGCGCTGGTTTTCAATCATAAGCAGTTGCTCGGATATGAAATGAACTACAAATTTGCAAAATAGGTATTACATGAATGTTGTGTGGAGTCTCAACGTTTACATCTTGATATTGGGTTAGTTCAGGACCGTGTGTCATATAAGAAGTACAATGGAGTAGGTTGCAGTTGAAGAAACAACAGCTATATTAAACTCCCGACACTTAATTAAGCCGATGACGATTCTATCTGGGTATAGTTGTTATATATTCTGTTGTCCATCGGATACAAGTGCCAAATTATATGTAATTGTATAAATTATATACTCGAGAAATCATTACATGAAGCCTACCTAGGTAGGTATTATAGAATAGAAATTGACGTCATGCCGAAGTAATTATTAGTAAAAAATATGCCATCCCCACATTATGTAGGTTGTGGATACATCTCAGTAAAGCACCGACAAGCCGTGCTGAATCTCGGCGCCGCTGGAGGTGCGCTCGGATATGCACACAAACTAGAAGCATCCGCTTGTCGCGGGAATTTATCGTAAGAGCTAAATATACCTTCGGGGCGCGTCTCACTGCACCTGGGTCCCCCGAGATACCGTTTGCACCAGTCTATCATGGGTCCCGGGGTTTCGCTCGCTGTAAACACGGCCGACGCGCATTGATCAAGAAAAGCCCCATTGCAGTCGGCATCAAGGGATTTCTTTGGTGGAGGCGGTGGAGGATGTGTGATCTTTGAGGGGTGTGCGTTGTGTTTGCGCGTGGCAAGGCCTGCAATCCATCAGTTAGTTATCAACTCGGTTATTTATTTGCTAATAGGAGTAGGGAAAAGCTCATATGATGAATCATGCGTCCAACTACATACCTTTGCAGTAATAGTAGCCGGCCCAGAGGTTTTTGGAACAATCACCATGCAGCTGGGGATTTTGCAGCTGTAGCCACCAGACGTCGATGCCCAGTGATGCTGCGAGACTGTAGCAGTTCGTGCCCGGGAGGGCTTCAACCCACGCGCCGCATCTATCTACAAGCGCTCCAGGCTGTACGGGTCCCGGGGGTGGGACTACCTCGGCATATTGAATTAATTCGTTGCTGATATGGTTGTTGACTGGGTCACCCGCGGACGCAAGTGGAATAATAGAAGCGGCGAAGCCCGCTATCACGATTTCAACCGTTCTCATGCTACCAAAATTGGGCAGTTGTGCGATGTGCAATGTTGCGAAAGTCTATAGCTAGAGGATTACAAAAGAGGCGTGACTGACTGTTATAAATGAAATATTTTCGGCTTTGTACCACAAATCCGGGAGCAAACCCTACGGCCAGCACAAAGGACCTCTGTCTATGAGGCAAAGGTAGGGCCGAGCATGTGATTTCTCCATTGCTATCCATCTGTCCTGTGATTGTTCTGTTATTCGCCAGGTGGTCTCACGATAGTTGTCTTATCGGGGACCGATCAGGTGGTCCTACAATAATGCTTCTATTCATAATGCATTGGTGTGATTAAAGATCGTCCTCGTGGACACTCCTATGACAGAAAACTTATTGAGCGACGTGGTGAGAATGGAATCGATACAAAAATTGAGGAAATGTAAGCCAACTCCTTTCCTTCGTCCGATTGCTCCTTGACATGATGCTATTAGCGGTTCATATGGATACTTTGATAAGTGTTCGAGTTGGACTACACAAGCTTCTCAGTTTCCTCCCAGATGCTCTTCTTGCTAGTCACCTTACGGTACCTCGAAGATCAAGAGAATAGAGGTGCAACCATTGCGTATACAAAAGACTCTAAGTAGAAATGTACTTATAGTGTTACAGGGCAAGTTGCGGCTCTAAACGACCTCTACTGTACAGGATGCAAGATGAGAAGCTGTCTAGCAGCAAAAAGGACCCCCCAAATCCGCCCTGCCTTGCCTTGCGTTTAAGGATGTAGCCATCACAGTAACAGGAAATTCTTGTTGGGCAGCTCTAGAGGATGCGGCTTGTTAAAGATGAGTAAGTAGAGACACTCCAAACTGTAACGTTGAATTGATGTAGTATAGGTATTTAGCGTATTCTGGTAAGGTATTGCATGCCTCGAAAGCTCCTTGCGATGTACAGTAATTGTGCTAAGTGGGTAATTAGGTATGAGTTCTTTGTCCCGTTGGACAAGACAAGGGTGCCTATACAGTGTTTGAAATTCCTGCAACTGTGCAATATTAGGTGCAGAGATATCTAGACTTGCTAAGCCACCAACCCCACATTTCTAGATGCAAATATACAGTAAGTAGAGGACCGTGCGAGTCGGGTCTCTCATTAGGTCCCACTGTACGTGTTTACCGTACCTGCAGGTAATATGCTATTGCTGCGAGCACCAATCCATTAGGTAGGTACTCTACCAGGTAGGTGCAGCGATCTTGGGTACCTACGCATGCAATCTTCACCTGCTGCAATTTATCCGAACTACCTACCTACTTACCTATTCACTTCCAAGTTCCATCTACCTTTTGCCACGCATACACACGAGATGAGCATTGTGATTCTGAATAACCCTGCACACTCATCTCGCTTGACATCACGTCTATCTATCATATAGTATAGAACCCAATCAATTAAACAATCCGAATGGGAAGATCCGAACGCCACCTGCAGCCCGCACATGTAGCTTAGGTCCTCTGACTGGAGAGCGACGCGCCATCACACACTACCACCATCTACTGTGCTACCATCCCAGTTACTTATTTATCCATCTAACTGGCAAGCTGGTCAATCAAAGCTGGCGGCTTTGCGACCTAGGTGCCTAAGATTCTCCAGGTCTTACGTGGGTGAGACAATACCGCAGAGTAGGGATGGCGGAAGATACACCGAATGTCCTTTTCCAGTCCATTGCCGATGCTGCTACGGCGACGTGGTTTGCTCATCGAGCATCGACTCCGAACTCGAAGCAATCGCCATCCATTCGTATGTGATTTCATCTAACGAGGACCTGCCATAGCCATGCCCGGACTAATTGTGCCGCAGGTCATGATAGCACTCAGGCACAGGCGCCAACGTTGACATCGATGCCACCACCCGCATCCGCAACACCGGCAGCATCAGCGTCGCCTGTGCCATCGTCGGTGCATCCAAGGCCGGCTGAAGGACTGGCGTCTGGAACCTCTCCCGCCGCATCATCAACGCCATCACCCACCTCCAGTCGTAGGGAGAGTGAAGCCCAGGCATCTGGAGACGCTAGCATACGTAGTGACATAACCGCCTGGCAAAGCACCTTGCAGGTTTTACCACCTGAATTCGCCAACTCCGAGCTACCTCTACATCCGCTAGCTCAGGCTCTATGTGGCCAACCAACATTACGAGCCGTCGAGTGGAACCAGTACCGGCAACAAGGCGGATTTGTGCCACGGACCCCCCACGACTTCAGCTCTCTCATGATCTACTTGTCTGGCCAGGTGAACCCAAACCCATGTCGTAATTGTCTGCTAAGAAACGGCCCCTTCGCGCGATGCATCGTCTCACCACCGGCCGTCTTAGCAGTCAGTACAATTAGACATGCTTGTGCCAACTGCACATATCAAAACCAGTACAAGAAGTGCACCAATGAGCCCATATCGGAACAGGAGAAGACCCGTAGTGAGATATCCAGGCCTAGTAGCATAGCCAGGCCTCGGTTGATGGTTCCGAGGAAGCCTAAAAGTAACGCTCGCACCAATGATCGAAAAGAACTCGGGCGTGAGCAAATGGTACAAGAGCGGCGACAGCCAATACATAATGCAAAATCACGACGGCGGCAAGAACAGCTACAACAGCAGCTACAACAACTACAGGAGCTGAAGGAGAAACGACGAGACGCATCCATGACCCAAACAGTGGGCACTATGGACTTGGGCCTGGGCCCAAACACCAACTTCAAATCGTTTGATGAGAAGCTTCGGCATGTTCGTGCATCTTCACCTCGATCCCGCCGGCAAATGGCGGCCGAAACATTACAGTGGCAGGCTGCTATCGCAACAGTAGAAGCTGAAAAATCAGCCCCTGCGCCTTATTTGCCTATCCAGACCTCAATCAACAGTGTCACATCAGACAATCACCCTCAGGCTTGGCGGAATAACTATGCGGCTTCACAACCCATTTCAACAACCGCTATTACATCTGCGATGCAGAGCCCACCAAGAGGTCATTCCCCTATGGCCGGGGCGAACAGCTACAATGCAGAAAATATGCCTGAGCCTATGGACGAAGACGAGAGCGACGATGACCACGAAGACGAGTATGAAGGCACACAATGGGTTGGACCCAACCATATAGGGCCCATGATCAAAGGTCCGCGATAAGGCAAGAAGATATACTGGGTTGGAGAGTCGACTGTATAAAGGTGTAAATAATGTATGTTAATCGATACCTAACCTGTATTTACCTGAGGATCACGTAGTCCGAAATACTACCTGGTCAAATGATAATAAATGTGCAGCACTAGCTGCGCTCTTCTACCGGCCATTCCGGTTTGTGTGTGCCTCTCATACAGCTACCAAAGTTGTATCGTAACTCGGTAGTATCATAAGTGACAGCCGGTCCCAGGAATACCATCTCCTCATCCTGGATGCCCAAATCCGCCTTTATTGTCCGAAAATTATTCTCCTGGAACAATTCGGGCGCCACTTTGGGCAGGGAACTCACGAGCTACAAGTACCAATCATTAGTATCACTCCTTCTCGGGGGATCTGTGTCGTTGCTTACTACCCTCATCTGCCGATGTAAATCGTCGTAATATCGGAATTGCAGCATGTCCGGCCATCTCTCGCGCAAATCCTGCTGTGTTCCTAGGGATTGCGAGCCTAGGGATATCAAAAAGCTATTCAATTGATTTAGTGATGTTGAAACAAGGTAATTTCCGCCTTTCTTGTTCCTTTTGTTCAGCGCGTTCATGATCGCAATGCACCCCACGATGCCCGTCCTGTTTACGCGATGGAATTAGTAATTACTGAAAAGAGTAAGGTTTCAGCTCATGTTTCGGTAGCATGCAGGAGCAATGAGGCCCGAAACCTGCCAAAAGGGGAAAATAATGACTCCAGGGGACTAACTGGAAGTCTGAGTTAGGGAGGAAGGGCATCACCGGCTCATCCTGACAACCCCACATACGACCAAATAGCCAGGCAATGCCCGTGACTGCGTCACTGATCTGTTGCCATCCGCTACGATGCTTCCACGGCCCTTTCCAACCATGGCAATTCTCGCGCGCGTAAATGATTCCCTTGCCCCTTCTTTTGGCAATCTCATGTACATACGTCGGGCCAAAACCCAGCCTCTCGAGCGCGCCAGGCCGGTACCCATCAATCACCACATCAGCATCTTGTATCAACCCCCTCAGCACGTTTCTTCCGTCCTCAGTCTTTAAATTTAGATGTGCATCCCGCTTCCCGAGGTTACTCTCAAACAACACGATTCCTAGATCCGGTAATTCCATGTTCGACACGCGGATAACTGTAGCCCCAAACAACGCCGCAAGCCTTGCGATAGTCGGCCCAGCAATAGCTCTGGTGAGATCTACGATCTTAACGCCCTCCAGGGGACGGAACGTTGACGTCCGAACCTCAGGCCACGGCACAGGAGGCAATCCATCGCTCGGAAATTGCTCAATGGTATATAACCCTTCGCCGGCGAGGGCCTTCCCCTGCTCGCTATCGCGATACTCCTCAGGGGTCAGACATATACCCCCAGCCTGTCTCCAGTACTCATTTGCCTCAACATCCAACCACGCCGCGTCAAATTTCACCACGTTCTCCTCCAACCGTCGGATGACCTCCATCTCATCCGTGATGTCTGCACAAGGTGGCAGGCCCAACATGCGTAGGCTGCGGTCCGAGTCAAGCCCGCCGTGGAGGTGGAACCAGCGGCCGTCGCGGGTCGGGTAGACGTTGGTGACGAGGCGGCGCCATGGCGTCATCTGTGCCGTGAGGTCGTAGACCGAGTAGCGCGCCGCAACGGCCGGGTCTGAGACTGGCCGCCCGCCCACGCGCAGCAGCAAGAACGAGAATAGGAATAGGCTGGCGACGTCGCTGCTTACGACGCACGATTGTGTGATGCCGTACCGCTGTTGTGCGATGACATTGCCGAAGGTACCTAGCAGCGCCCACTGTTGGTGCGCACAGAGTCAGTTATTTTTCTCCTTCTCTGTGACACATTCGACATGAAGACGAGTTCTTGTTGTGGCTGTCAAGCAGGGCATGTTACGCACCAACGCCGCGCTCGACTCGGTACATTTTACTGGTGCGGGCAAGAACGGTTTCGAGAGCGCACGCGGATCGAAAGATGTCCTCTCCGCGGCCTCTCGAACCTCATCCGGTATTCCCAGCCGGGAGTCCGTTAGCAGCACGGAGCGAAAGATGCGGGCCGCTTCATCTTGTATTGTGTAATTTTCCATCACATCAATCATGTCTCGACAGCTTCAGTTCCTAATATGAATGTTCTCTGTATTCGAAGATAGTGAGACAGTCACAGTCGCGCTCGACGTCAGAATCGAGATGCGGGGAAACATCATGGTGAACACTTTATCCATGGCTATACTATATATGCCTGCTTACCCGAATCTATAATCACGATGGGTATGAGCCAGCCCAGTCGCCTTATACCCGCCGGCTATAGAGTTGTCTTTGGGGCCACATACAGTAGTGATGCTGTAGATTAATAAGCACCCTCTTTGAGCATATTGGCTGCTTTTATACTTAGTCTGAGATAAAATTACTACCAAAATTAAAACTTTGTCAAGGTAGGCTCTTTTATGTCTGCAGTTGCTTAATGCTCCCCGTTGAGACCGTGATGACTAATTAATTGGAAGAATGTGACGGTAGGCGGTCGGGTGATAGACAAAATGAATACACAGCGCCGCTGCCGCAGCCATAACTTACATTAAAACAACGCCATGATTTTCTGCAGCATATTTTAGTTAATTTGTGTGCTTCTGCTCCAGTCGTACGTGATCTAATTAGTCTGCATCAGCTCCTATAAAGAATCATCCTGTAAGAGTATCCTGAAACCTCAACCAACCAATCGGCTCTTTAATGTCTTTCGTTTTATCTTTGCTAAACCCTTTTGGAAACACCTTGAATGGACCTCGTCCGATGATATTCCACATTGCTCCTGTATGTGATAGATTTGGTTGGTAGAATTCTCCTCCCTGAATTGAACAGCCCTTGGGGAATCCAATGCCGATGGTTATGCGATATACGAGAGCACTCGTGTTTACAGATTCCACCCATACAAAGTAATATCTCCGTATGTCACGAACCAGGGTCCAGTATAGGGTAGGCAATAGACTATTGTTGTTGCACGAGGGATCTCAAGGCTACGTGAGGCTGACCTAGATACATATACAGGAGTCTCTTTGTCTCCATGCCTTGTGACACCGTATATATTGAACTTTTGGGGACTCATTAAAGGGGCTATTAGAGTAAGATATTCAAAGACAACCCCTTCGCCAAGGATGGTTTGGTAGGCCTCATCCGCATCTTCACTGCCGAGTGGTCCACTAACTCCTACGCAAAGGAATGTATATATGATGAAGAACACGACTGTGATCCAACTCTTACCTCTCTCATTTTCAATAATTATGAATGGTTAGAACTACTTCCTTCGAAAAAGCCTACAGCGAAGCAGTACAAAGAGGGGAACTTCTGACAACTAGTACCCTCGAGGCAGGTTGCAGGAGAGGGGAGCACCCTATGGCCCTGTTGTCAGAATTAAGGAGGATGGTGGCTTGAGCGAACTGGTTAGAAATGAGGGGTAGGTAGATCCTAAATCGGCACGCATTTTCTATTTGGGCCACGAGCGCCATCCAATCACAAACGTCTTGAATTACAAGTGCGCCTTCGAGTTTGGGGTCACGATGGTTGATGGGCGTCGATGGGCGTCGATGGGGAAGGCGATATGCTCTATACTGTAAAAGCAAAGTCATCAAACCTTTACTAAGATAGAATTACCAAATCAGAATGGGACTTTTAGTTTAAATAAGGAATTTGAACATCAAGATTACAACATTCATATAAAATATAAAGACACACATGAAAGTACAAGGTAGAATACAGTCTATGTCCCAACGCATTTAAATCAACCTACCCAAGCAGCTTCCTCCAACCACTTCTGCATTCCTGCTCTTTTCGCTGCCCACGCAATGCCAGCATCCTAGCAGGTTTCCAGGATCATATCTGTGCTTGAGTTGGACTAGTCTCTTGTAGTTGTTGCCCCAAAAGGCAGATTGCCAGTCATTGATCCACGGATGGGCTTCGTTTGCATACGCGCCGCTGTTGGGCCATAGCTTCTGAGCACGATCGCTCGCTTCGGTCAAAAGCCTTGCCACGTCCTTCTTATCACCGACTGAAGCATTGTATGTCCAGCCAGTTTGAGCGATAAGCAAAGCAGCGCTATTTCTCCAGGCCCCGGTAGTGGACGTACTATCCGGAGGGCCGTATGCATATGCCTTAGCTTTTGAGCTTCCGTTTCCGCTGTATAAATATGGCGTCGTAGCAAGGAAACCCGGAGTCAGCCCCACGCTTGACATCCAGTCCATATGATCGCGGAGCTGTCTTCTCCCTTTCTGCGTGGCGTATGCCTGAGATGGGATCAACCAGTTGTGGCTGAAAGTGGCGCTACCCCCGGGTTGTGCTGTAGGAACCGCGTATTTCGTGTAGACAGAATAGAAATCCGGATCAGCCTCAACGATAGCCGATCCACCATTGGCCTCCGCGAACGAAACAAGGTTTGCCATTGAAGCTTTGGCTTCAGCCAAGGAAAGAAGCGGTGTTGCCACGAATGATACGCCGGAGCCTAGAAACCCACCCCAGCCTTCGTCTGCCCATTTGATTGTCGAATTCACCAACAGGTCCAGGTACACGGCTTGTGTCTGGGCTGACACGTTTGAAGGGAGAGAGATGAACGCAGCGGAAAGGGGAAGCTTTGGTTCCACCCGAGAAGTCGATGAGAGTACAACGCCAAAGGTGGCGCCTCCGCCGCCTCGGAGGGCCCAGAACAGGTCTTGATTCTGGCAAGAGTTCGCAATGCGCCTGACGCCGTCCGGGGTGACTACCTCATACTGCAGCACTCGATCAACGCCGAGACCATAAGCTCTCGTGAGAATTCCATGTCCACCCGTCATGAGCCAACCGCCTGAAGCTCCGACTGTAGGCGCGGACCCGCCGACGTAGGTGACCCCTTTCTCATTTGCGAAGGAGTAAACTTGATCGAAGTTCACGCCGGCACCAACCGTAATTGCGGTGATACCCTTCTGGTACTTGCAGCCCTGGGGAACGAAAGAGGGTTGATAATCTAGGTTTTGCAACTTCCGCGTCCACAGGGAGAGGGATCCCGGGCCACTGCTACGCCCATTATAGTCATGGCCCGTGTTCTTGATGGAAATTGTCGCCTTTGTACGTGATGCAAACTTAAAGGCGTTATTTACATCATCTGCGGTATTCACCTGAATTGAATACGAGGGTAGAGATCCTCGGTTGCATGAGACATTGGTATATGCTGCTGCGTTGAAGGGATTGGTCGAGTCGAGGAGGCATTGCTGATTAGGCACTGTAGCGCACGCCTCGGACTGAGTTTCTTCATAGGCTTCGAATTGATCTGTTAGAAATGGCGGACTTGTATACTGGCGTTGGACAGCTGAGCATAAATCAGGCCGCGCTGCGACTGATTTCCCGTTGAAGTTGGAAAAACACGGTAATGCTAGGGGAGTGACAGGTCGGAGCCGGCCACCGAGTGTATTGTTCATGCTATCCCAATCTTGTCCAGAAGGGGCGGCATGGACAGAACCCACGAGAACGAGGGCCCCTGAAAGAAATGTTCTGAAAATCATAATTACTAGATAATGACGACGAAATAAGGGTGAGAGATAGATGATGATTTGATGCCTGTCGTATGGCGGGTGCCAGAGATCGCGACAATGCTGAAGATCTTGGCGCATGTATCCTGGAAAGACTACATCGCGAGATGAAAATATATACACATATTAACGCGCCGGCAATCGTGATTGTCCTCATGATTCGGGTTTGGGTGTTGATTCCACGTTCTCGGAGAAGGATGTCGTGGCGTTAGGTGGCTATGTGTGATTATTCTTAGAGGATTTATTCTTAGATATAAAAGTAAGCGCTGAAAATGAGGCTGACCAGGGCAAGGCTTACCACGAGGTTTCAAATAGAAATACAGCTTCCAAGGCCTATAACTCGCCAGGATCTGTGCGCGCAGAACAGTCATGATAAAGGCGATCTCAGCATCCGGCCGGCCCGAATACTACAATAGTGTAGGCATGTGACTCGCGTGAATTGGCCGGCAGAGCTGAGATTGAGAAGAGTATGGTGTCAAGCACAGCTGAAGATTGACGTACAGGTAGCCCTCAGCCGAGGAAAGCCCTAGCTACCCGCGCCGGAAAGATCCGATGATGCCACTGGTTGTAACACGACCACTTAATTATCATACTAAGAGTAAAACACCTCGCGTGTAATAAAGAACATTATATAGATTGTATAGCGCGCGGGAGGCTATTACCAAGCTTTGTGGCGTGTCGGAAGGTCCCAATTTCAATTAATTAGTACAAGTGGGAGCTCCCGTGCTCGGCGAAATATAACCTATAAATATCTTATTAAAGCGTCAATAGGAACGAGAAAAAGCTTACAACAGTTCTATCGAAGCATCTGGAGATCAGATATGCCAAAGTAGTAGCATACTAATAGTTTTGCCAATTAGCGTTCTCAACGAGCTTATAGAGACAGTCGGACAGATTGAAAAGGAAGAATACAAATCAATAGTCAATATTTGTATCAACATCTGATCGTGATTGTAGTCCTCGTCAAGATCTACGCCTGCCTCTGTTTAGGCACATTCATTTTCATGATCGGCTATTCTTCGCTCCCCTCCATGTACTATCTGGGCACTATCGAAATACGCGGCGAGCTCAATAACGGGCCTTTAGTTCTCTGAGTACTGTGGTCGGAATAGGGGCGACTTCTTAGGGAATGTCAATGCTTCGGTTAGCGCGATGCCTTTGAACTGCTCCCTTCCAACTCTACCTCCGTTCACAAAGGCAGAAAACCCACTCCCACCATGTCCACCTCCCAGGATGTACTCAAATGCAAGATTTTCATGCTCAACAAGGAATGTCCAGTGCAGTTGCCGACTAGGCGACACGAGCTCCAATTCATAGCCTGTCACTTTATCGCGCAGCGTTCCAGCAACCTTGCCACCGTACGTTTTCGTGAACGAAAAGTAGTCCTCTGTGTCTGATTCTTCAGATCGCTGGCTCGAGAAGATAGGCATGCCGTTGTCAAAAAGGGATACGGATGGATACTCGCTGCCCTTCTTGATGTTGGATGTGAAAGAGAGCATCGACAGTGCATATGGGCCGGTCAGAATGCGCACCACGTTCATGCCTTGCAAGCAAGTAAACCAGCTAAATGCCCCCCAAAGTCTTTCCATGCCCCCGAGACCATCCCACGCCCACTTCTGACCTAACACCGTAAAATCGACATGTGCATTTGCCGCGGGTATTGGCTCAACGAAATGGAAATATGGAAGCGCTTCCGATGTTGAATTCTCGCTTGGGTAGTTGTTTCCATCTGGATATCGTGGCCGGGCAGCTGATGACATTGACACAATCCCTGAGACCTGCGGTGTTTGCATCCCTACCCGGGCACGTTGCATGTCCGCGGTAATCTCGAAGCTGTAACTAAATTCTTCAGACCTCCATATTCCACGAGTGCCCCAATCGCATTCCTCGATGATATTTTCGGTTGGGTAGTCGACTTGGGCAAAGCGTGTGCCATTGGGCCATGCCATCTCCACGCTGACACGCAAGTTCCCAGATCCCAATATCGCATAGTTAGGATCGCGGTAAAAGCCGAACACGAAGGCCATCTTCGCATCTTCCGATACACCATCGAACTCCCACTGCTCGCCTGCAGTGCCATTGAGAGGGAGCATCTTCGGAGAGACAAAGTGGTCCAGTCCACCTGTGCTAAAGAAGATGGGATCTTTTGTTTTGGACATTTCGAATGCTGTGAGTCTAGACACTTTGCACCCGTTGTCGGCCCCGAGGACTTGCTGATCTGAGGGGGAAAGCCATTTCGGCCCCCATTCATCGGGCCAGCCGTATTCCCAGGCGTAAGCAGAAGAAGCAGAGGCAATGGAGAATAGACTCAGGGATAAGACATGCATTTTACTTTGGGGGATTTGAGGGATCTGGGCTTACACGGGATAAGATGTGATGTGTTGCATGACAATGCAATGAGCACTTCGCGTAATATAGCTAGAATTTTGATTCAGACCAAATTCGCTCATACCATTAATTACAGCGTGCAACGGCTCTGATCTACGAGCCCGGTCCGGGAATCATGCATCGCGATAGCAATTCGCTCCGACCAAGGCTCGGTATACCGATCTTGAACTCTTCGGTTGACGGATTACACGCATGAATCGCGAAATAGAACACCGTAGATATAAATCGCAGGTTCGGACTCGGATGTCAGCATCGGAGTGTTGCGAGGATGCAGCTCCGCGTTCGGTGGCTCCGCCCAGGCCCAGCCACCCTTTCACGTCAGCTAAATTGCTAACAAGTCAATAGGAAATGGGGTGGTGAGTAGCAAATTATTCATGTGTCTACTCATTCTATTCTATCCGCAAGATGATTATGCGTCGCACATTGTATCAAGCCTCCCAACCAGATGACTACTCCAACTGTACAACCAGCTTCTCTCCTGAAACCTGCTTGGACTTCAACATTTGTATTCCCTTCATGATGCCATCGTATTTCCCAGGCAGTGCTCTCACTGGATGGGTCTTCAGCTTACCCGCGTCCAACAGCTCCTGAATTTCGCGATACCACTCAACGCCAAAGGCACGTTTCTCAGGGTCTGCTTCACTTCCGTAGCCATGTTCAAGAGCAATCTTGTTCCCCAGAATTGCCATGCCCATGACAAGTTCGGGCTTGACTACCTTGCGAGTACACAGTTCGTCCGCGTAAGCCTCCAAGGCGCAGTATTTGCCCCCAGCACGTCCCATTGCCCCATAGCAGAGCTGTGTTGTCTTAGCTTCCACTATGGGATCAATAATGTGAGCGAGGCGGTTGTTGGTATATGTGCGGATATCTTGGGCGCAGCTGGGCGAATGATAATCAAATACCGCGACGGCGCCGTAAGACTTAACCAAATCATAATTCTTTGGGGAACAGACGGCGATTGGCTTGTGTCCGGACCTAGACGGCATCAATTTAGCGGTGCCACTATATGTGAATAAGAAAGACATACATTTTCAGCAGTTGGATTGCCAGCGTCCCTACTGAGGTACTAGCTGCGTAGACTAGTACTTGTTTCGCTTCTTCCTCTCCAACAGGCGCCGTTGGACTTCCTGGGAGCTTCAAGCATCGAACAAGAGCTAAGCCTAGAGTCCCAATACCCGTTCCGCCTACGGCCGCAGCTTGCTCCAGGCCCATGTAACTTGGAACCTTGAAAGTAAATTGCGCATCGGCCGAGACGTACTCCGCAAATGAGCCAGTCGTTATGTCAATGGGATTCGAGCCGTGAACTCCCCCGCATACTTTGTCTCCGACTTTGAAGCGCCCTGTTTTGGAAACATCACTGCCGAGCGCAACAACAGTGCCAGAGAAGTCGCATCCATCTACTGCACCAGGAGTGGGAAATCGTTCTGCCATCTTCCAGTCGCAAGGGTTAACTGCGACCCAGGCTACCTTAACAAGGATGCGATCCGGGCGAGGCTCTGGTAGAGGACAATTCTTTTGAATGGATAACTCGCCATCTGAACCTTGTTTTATGACGGTTTGGGTAGAAGGAAGATGAGTAGGCCCGTTGTGCCTGACCCGCGACATGGTGGCCTGAGTTTGAGTAACCTCGGTTATGAATGCGTGATGGTGTGACGACTTGTTTTAGACGAGCATACTTAATTTTGACTTTGAGTACATCCTTTTTATTTCTATAGTTTGGCCACATTATGGAAGTGGGAAAAATCGGCTTCGACGAGGAGGCTGACATTCGGAGCTTGAGTGCATACCGGAACGGCTCGGTAGACCCGAGTAACAGATCGCTGGCGTTCGGCCTCGGCCATGATTTACAATATTTAGGTTAACGCGTTGACAAGGTACGAGGACTTATAGCCCGACTCTTAAGCAGGGTTAGTAACTGAGTTGGTTACTCACTCAACTCACAGACCTTAATCTGAATAATTCCTATGAATAACTCGAAGTCACTCAAGCACTCAAACACAACGCGATGTATGATTATGAGAAAATATGACAGAGACAACTCTGGGAACTACTGCCGTTCACTCTTTAACTAACTACAAAACTCAGAGTTTCCAAACTGCTGAATTGATTCAATTAACTCCTGAATATGGTACCAATCGTGCCCTCGAGCAACATAGGCCTTGTAAAGTGGAAGAATGAAAATAATGAATCGAAACAATAGTGTCCGTTACTATACCCCTGAATCTAATATAGAAACTTCAAATGCTTTACTCAAACGCCTGCGAACCTATACTACAAGCCTCCTCTTTGATCGTCCAGCCTATTCATTCAGAATAGCTTCAATATTGGGATTCTGCCTCTTGAGCACATCAAGGAGCTCATTCCAGAACTGCGCACCCAATGCCTTGCCTTCCTCAGATATGACAAGTTCACCAGGTCTGCAAAGCGTTAGAATACCAATAACAAACAAGGAGGAGGCGAAGTACTCACTTTGCGACTGCACCAAGGGCCCAGAATCCGCCGTGCGAATCCGCTCCGGTGGTCACTGCGCCGACCAGAATCCGACTTCCGGCTTCCGAGGTTTGTGCGAAAAAGCTCTTGAAGATGGCATCTAACCCGCGGAGTATCAGACTAAAGTCTCGCCCTATGCTACTCTTGCAGAGACCGGGACAGGACGCGTTGATGATGACTTCTTGCGGGTTTGTTTTCTCGGCAATTTTCACCATGGCCCAGAATTCTAACAGCTTCGAGATCTGGTATTGGGCTGTGAACTTGAAATTTGCCGAGTCGTTGACCTTGGTGAGAATGCTCTTGTTGTCCCGCACGCTCTCAACTGTCACGTCGCCGTGGCCTGAGCTCGCAACAAACTCGAGGTGGGTCGGGGCGCCGAGCGTTTTCCCGCACGCGCGAAGTTTGGGGAGTAGAAGGATGGCTAGGTAGGCTGTTGATATCGCGTTGACCTGAATCGACATCTCCCACCCTTCTTGACTCTTCTTGTATGCGGCCGGCGCGACACCAGCGTTTAGGACGGCGGCGTGGATGATGGGAAACTGCTCGCTGACTTGTTTCGCGAATTTCTCGATCGAGGCATAGTTGGACATGTCGAGCTGGACGAGTTGAATGACGCCGGGTTGGCATTTCGTCAGCTCCTCGATCTTAACCTGGGCCTCTTTGCCGCGATCCAGGGAGCGCACGCCAAATATCAGCTTGCTTGCTCCCAGTCTCGCGAACTTGGTGGCTGCCTCGAATCCCAGCCCGGCATTCGGGCCGGTAATGAGCACCGTCTTGCCGGCAAAGGACGTTGTGGGATCGGTCGCTGGGTGTGCTTTCGCCCATCTAAGTCTCGCTGGAGTTGTTTTTGCAGGGACAGAGTTATAAACTTCGGCCATGATGACGGATTGCCTGATTTGGAAAGCTCAGACGGAAGATCTATGAGTTGCTCAACATGAAATGGAATAGAGAGAGGTAGCTGATTGGGGCATAAATCTCAAGAAATGACAAAGAAACAAAACGCCTACGCACCTACCTCAGCTACCACGAGAGATTCGGAGGCAAGCCACAGAAGCACCCCACTCTCTCCGAGATTCCACGGTCGATAACCCCACAAGAATTCGGAACTCCGATCGACGGATTGGGATTAGCGCTGAATTCGGAGGTGGCTTGGAGGCTGTGGGTTCACGCTTCCAGCGGCAATGTGGGTCAGCACTGGTAAGATGGATGACGTAGATTCCACCTCATGTCGAGTTTGCTACCTGTCTGTACCTATGTACTCTAGAACCCACTCCTTCGCTCACTTATTCCGCTGTCACGCGGTGGATGCCGAACACATCGTCCAAGAATGCATACGTCTTCATATTCGCCAAACCAAAAGCGCCAACCTTGGCTTGCAGTCCGCCTTCTTGCGGCTTGTTCGGCATCCAGACTCGCCGCCACTTGTCATCCAGATGGCCAAGGCCGTCAAAGACACGCATGGTATGCTCTTCCGTGTCAAAGTAGAGGCTCTTTCCCGCCCCCGTCACCAAGACGGGGCATTGGACCTCGGCGAGATGGCCGCCCTTGAGTGAGTACTTGCGCATCTCCTTCAGTATCTGCGAAGGTCTGTCGATGCCCCAGAACGCCGCTGTGACGCCCACCTCCCAGCGCATCTGGAAGCTTGCTCGCATGCCCAGTCCAATGATCCTGTCAACCCAGTCATCGCCAATCCAGCCCCCAGTCCAAGCCCCCAGGAAGAGGCTTGACACATGCTTGGTTCCAAAGTCAAACATATCGTAGAATGGATCGATCGCGACACAAGCTTTGATGCGCTTGTCTTTTGCCGCTCGCAAAGCGTAGTAGCCGCCCATGCTGGCCCCGGCGACGGCGATCCGATTCAAGTCAAGCTCGAGCCCAACTTCTTGCTTCAGTGTTGCAGCGTAGTCTTCAAGCCAGTCCAGGACTCTAGCCGTGACGACTTCCCAGTCAGGCCTCATATGCAATCCATGTTCACGTAGAACGATGCCCTGGCCTGGCCCTTCGAATGTCAAGACGGCGTACCCTCGGGCATGACCGCCTTGGGGGTGAATGTAGTACAGCTCTTCTTGAACGGAATCTGCCCCCCCAGTGTTAAGAAGCACTGGGATCTTCCCATCTGGTAGTCGATTTTGAGGACCAGGGATGTACAGATACCCAGGTAACTGAACCTCTTTCTCTGGGCTGCCTGGTTGGTCGACCAGAGGGTACGGTATTTCCAGAGTCCGACAGTCGCAATCCAAGAACGGCAATGCTCGCCGGAAAAGCTTCTGCACTTTTTGGGCAATGTGAAAAGCTTGCGGGTGGTGCTGTTCTAGAGTCGGGCCATTGATGTAAAGGTAGCCACTCGCTCGTGTGTACGAGCTCGCGCGAAGAAACCCATCACGTGCTGCGACGACGTCGCCTCGAGCCAATGCTTCTTCCGCCTGCGACTCGGCGAGATGGGCCGCACGGTCCCATGCATCAGCCCAGGTTTGCGGGTATCGTGGGTCGATTCCGGCAATGGCATTCAGGAACTCGGCGGGGTCGCAGCCGCCATAAGGTGCAGTAGACAGAATACGAAGGCTTTCGAAGTTCAAGAATGTGTTACCAGGGAAGAACTCGTGAATGGTGGAAAGGGGGGGAGACGAGCCAGTTCCAACCATGGTTGCATGGGCGACAATTAGATCCGCACATAGACTTTACGTTTCATATTAATACAACATCATTCCCTCATCAGCAGTGCCTCGTAGAAGCGTACCAGTGAGACTAAATAGGCAATGCGTGATCATTCTGGGCATTCGTCGGTCGGCATACATAACTCAGAAACTAGTTCGGTACTGCGAATTGGTCTAGAATGGAGATTCGGAGTCGGTAACGCCCGAGTCGCGGCTTACGAGCCGGTATTAGATCTTCACTGTATAATCACCTTAGTGGGGTAATACACCATCACCGGAAATGATTTTAATAGAGTTTACGGATCGACTAGGTAGGTACTTATAGGCAATCATTTTTTGTACCTCATATTCTATCAAAGTAAATTATCCACGGCTAATGATACATGGATGTTATTCAGTCTTATCGCACTTGGCTACTTTGGCTTGATACTCAAATCAGCTCCTAATTACTATCTTCCACGACAGTGGTATCTGTGTTGCGTCTTTGCATGTCTGGCCTCTTCTCATCGAGTCCGAACTCGGTTGTCAACTCGGTCCGTAGGTGGATTTCCTTCTCAAAGAAAACAGCAAGGAAAGTAACACCAGCAAAGACGACCCCAATTTGCCAAACGCGTTTCAAAGCTTCGACGTACGACCGGATAACAATCTGCCTCGTGGCTGGGTCAAAGGAGCGTATGAAATCCGCAGTGGCATGCTCGTATGCTTTGCCGCGTGTAAACATGGAGCGCAGATCGGGTTCAAATTGCTGGCTTAGCTGGTCGAATCGGTTGTTGAAAATGGCACTCGGGACGGAGACGCCCCAGATGGTGCCCAAAGAGCGAATAAATGACCATGTTCCCGTGCTGGTTGCTACCTCGCTCTCTGGAAGCGCAGCTTGAACGGCTTGTAGTGTCGTCGAGATCATCGCGCCACCGCCGATGCCAGCAAAGATCTGGAAGAAGATCCACTCAGCTTTGGAGGAGTTTTGGTCAAGGATCGCGCTCAGCCCCATGGCAAGGGGCACCAGGGCGGAAGATACCAGATGAATAGGCTTATATCGCCCAGTCTTAGTCACCACCCAACCGCCGATCGCTGCGAATAGCGGGAAGAAGATGGCGCGAGGGAGTGTGTTTACTCCCGCTATCGTTGGCGAGTTTTGCAACACTGCTTGGAAGTAGATAGGGTAAAAGAAATTGAACCAGAATGCCAGCAGCAGAGTCATGAAAGATAGGAAGAATGCTGCAGCTGAGGTACGGTTCTTGAAATGGAGTGGTGGCATCACTGGATATTTGCACCATGGTGACATTTCCCAGAAGAAAGCAATAATGAGTCCCGAGAGCCCGATAATGAGAGGTGCCAGGACATTGCCCTGGTTCCAGGTGTATCGTGTGCCGCCATACGTTAGAGCCCAGAGAATAGCGAACGTCGAGCCGATCAAGATGGCGTTTCCTACAACATCCAACCGCTTGAGCCTCTCCCAAGTCGATAGCTCCTTCTTCCATTTGACTTGTAGAAATAGTATAAGTAAGATGAAGGCCACGCCTCCGAACGGGAGGTTGATGTAGAATACCTGCCGACCTGTCAGTTGAAAGGCAGAGTTATTACTGGATGAGACTCACCCATCTCCAACCGACGCGATCTGTCAAGATACCGCCGATAAAGGGGCCGATGGTGGCGCCCAGACTGACGAAGAGGAAGAGAAGCCCTATGAACCCCCCGCGTTCGCGCATTGGGACAAGATCGCATATTATCATGTCAATCAGCATGTTGATTCCCCCAGCGCCGATACCTTGGACGGCCCTTGACCAGATGAGCATGTTCATTGAGGTTGAACCGCCGCATAGACCGCTTCCTAAGAGAAAGATAGCAGTAGATCCAATCATCACATAACGACGGCCCCACAGATCTGATAATTGACCAGACAGCGGCTGTAATGCGGCGCTGCGACGACATCAGTCCATGATGCAAGTGCTTGGTTGCCATACTAACCTAGTGAGGAAATATACATTGACAACCCAGACATAATCGTCTCCGCCGTGTAAGTCGGCAACGATAGTCGGAAGAGCCGTAGAGACAATGGATCCGTCCAAGGCCGATACGAGGCCGGTACAACAGAGTCCGAGGAAAGCAAGCCAGAAGCTTGGGGGGTAGTGTGTCTTAGCAGGTTTCTGTGTGATATTAGGGTCCGACGACTCTGACGACTGCCCATCAGGCGCAGTCTCCCCGGGGATGGAATTCCCGACGAGAAAATTTGAATTCGCTGGCTTTTGTTCCGAAGTCATTTTCCATCTAGAATTTAGTACAATGAAAGTCTATGGTGAATAGGTAGAGGGGTTGCGAGGTTGCAAGGTTGAAGGCGAAGAGATTGATTTCGGGTCATGGAGTTCTCCAAGAGATAAGACTCCAGCAGTACTACCATTACGGGTGACAGCACTCAGGGGCGCAGGCGTGGCGTTTTCGACAGGGGCTCCGAATCACGTGCATTAAGTCGGCCAAAGGGCTTCGGAAAATCCGAAAGGGTGGAAGCTTTGACTGGTATTCAAGGGGGGCCAGGCAACAGTCTGACTTAAAGGATGGATTCAGCTGTACTACCTACCTAGGTATTGGTTTATATGTTATATACGTAAGCTAGCCTACTAGGCTACGGGTGAACGCCTCACGGGTCACCTGCATGACGATGATGGTGATAATAATAGCTCTTATGTTGTATTTGTAGATGCACCACCCTCCATAAGGCTTCGGGCTATATATACATACGTTATCAATAAAACTGCTTTTAGCCATATAGTATAGGGTAGTGTCACGATCCTTGAGAACAAAGGGCATGTGTGTATATAGGCAGATATTGCGTAGCCTCACCAGATTAGAACCCCTGCGCAACAATAGAAGTCATTACATAATTACCCCCTACCACAGAGATCCTGACAGGTAGCTAGGTATAGACACTACTTGAATACTAAAGATAAATTTTATCAATAATTTTTAATATGATGCGAATATGTTTATTCAGTATGACATTGACATATTTGGCTCAGTGGTTAAATCGAACAGCTGGCCCATAGCCTGGCCGTGACCTTACCCGCCTGAGTACCTATCAATGGCTGTCATGCCAATATGGTCCTACCTAGGAGGGACAGAGCCAGTGCAGTAAATGGTGGGGCAATCAAACTTAAAGTATTATAGCATCCAAAATTCTCCTCAAGGGCATAATAAATAATCATAAATTCCATCTTTCCACGCAAGCAAACTAATTCGGGCTTGGTAAGTAATTTCCAGCCCTAATTATGATATTAAATAAAAAACGCAAAGATTGTCCCGTCGATGTATACTGAACGGTGGTACGAACCACCCGTCTATTGAGACCAGAGCCACCTGCTAACTACGTCCTTGAGTGAGAACCCGCTTGTCGTTGACGCTTCAATCTCTTCAATTCTTGGTCTCTTCTTCTCGCTGCGCACGAGCCTTGGGAACACAATAGGCAGATCCGCCGCTGTTCGCAGATACGTAGCAATAAGTTGATCCAAACCCTCAGTCACGGCATCGCGTGCCCAAGTCTCAATATCCACCACCTCATACTTCTCTCCTGTCTGCATCTCCAATGAGCTCTTCATATCCTGGACAGCGATTTCCAGATCACCGCTCTCATAAACATATTTGATCATGCCATTTGGATGCGCGCTGTCGTTCTTGACTTCTTGCATTATTCCATACGCAGCATTCTCTACAGAAACGAAGTCGAGAGTGCCACTCCAAGCTGGAGAGGAAGGGACCTTACGCATCACCTTGGAGAATTGAAGCATGTTTGTCATAAGGTCTAGCGGTGGGGCATCATCGCCGGTAATACTGCTCGGTCGATGGATCCAGATAGGGAGCGAGAACCTCTCACCGACAAGCTCGAGGAAGCGCTCACCAGCCCATTTGGTCGCAGTATACCCATCAGAGCCATCAGGCGGCGGAGAAAAGGCTGAGACAGACCCCTCCCCGAATGACGTCTCCCCAGATAGGTGGGCGACGCTCGCCGACGAGATGAAATGGATTGGGATGCGGTTGCCGAGGCACAACTTGACAAGCTCACGGGTGCTACCGACGTTAACCTTAGATAAGCTCTGATACGTCTTGAGGAAGGACACGTCGGCTCCATTGTGGATCACGGCATCGGTTTCGGCGAATATTTCTTTAGCCTTGGCTTCGGATAGCCCGAGCCGAGGTAAATTCAGGTTTCCTTGATGCACGCGTACCTTTGGATCTGAGAAGATAGCAGGGAGGTCAGACTTGCGGCGCCGGAGTGCGATGGCATGTATCTTGTCGATATGGACGTCATCAATCATTTGGCGAAGTATCTCCTTTCCTAAGAAACCGCTAGCCCCAGTGATTACCACAGTTTTGAAACCAAGTCCCTGCTCCTTGGGTGTCACATCGATCTCGGCTTCGTAGAGATCATCCGTCAGCGCGGTCTCTTTCTCCCAGTTGATCTCGTTGAGAGATGGGGCTGGCGGATCTCCCTCTGGAATGAAAACGACATTATCTGAGGGATTAATCCGCTTCATCATCGCCCCGAGGGTTGAATGTTCGAAGAGTTGTACTATAGGAATTTCAGTAGCAAATTCAGACTTGATTAACCCCTGAACCCTGATAAGTGCTAAAGAAGTGCCTCCAATGTGGAAGAAATCGGTATCAGAGTGGACTTGATGAATAGACATAATGTCATCACCCAAAACCTGCTTCCAGATATCCCTAAGTTCAGACTCGGACGACGTCTTCTGCTCGGACCGCGGCTGAGTCTCCTTTAAACCTGGCTGGAGGGGTAGCTCGCTAACAGCCTTGCGATCAAGCTTACCAGACTCATTTATAGGGAGACTTTCAATAGTTACTATCATTGCTGGGCACATGTACTGCGGCAGAGGTAAGGATGACTGAAGACTGCGCACAAAGGCCACCTTATCACCAGAGAACGCCGAGGATAGCACAATGTGGGCCACGAGGAATTCTATCTCTCTTGACTTTCGGAGAGAAACAACCGCATCACGTACATCCCCCTGGGCATGTTGGAGAATTGTTGATTCAATATCGTTAAGCTCAATGCGAATACCCCCCAACTTGATCTGCGTATCGCCTTCGACTCGGCCTTCTAGAATTAAAGCACCAGTTGCAGTAAGTTGGCCGCGATCACCACTTCGATGCATGGTTGTCCAGTTATTGTCAAAGTACTTGGTCGGGGCGAAATCATCGGGCAGGAAGCGCTCCTTAGTGATATCTTCCATGTTCAAATATCCTTTAGCGACACCGGCACCACCGATATAGATTTCTCCAGAGATCCCTACAGGAACAGGCTGCATCCGTGCGTCAAGGACGTATGTTGAATAGTTTGGGAATAAACGGAAGGGCGTATCTAGCTCATCGCTTTGTTGGTAATCGACTCGAGCGCTTCCAATAGCCAGGGTTGTCTCGGCCGGGCCATAAGCATTGAAGATAACGAGGTCATTCTTTGCTAGCTTCCTAAGCTCATTTATCAACGTATTCGTCATTCTCTCGCCACCGCTCATCCCGAATTGCCAGCTGGATGAGCGAAGCGCGTTGTGATCTGCACCGTGAAGCCAACTAACTAGCTCGGATGGCGTGGCCTGAACGTGCGTGATTTGCTCAGAAATAATCGTGCTGGAGATGGCAAGCGGGTCTCCTCGTTTGTCTTTGGGGACTACAAAGAGCGAAGCACCGTTTGCTAGGGCCATAAAAGTTTGGGAGACAGATATATCAAAGCTCCAAGCGCTTTGTTGGAGATGAACCCCAGTACCGACAGGTATGTTCCACTCCTGGGCCGAGGACTGAATCTGATTGCGCCAAGACGCATGGGTCAGTATAATTCCCTTTGGCTTGCCTGTCGACCCACTCGTGTAGAGAATCATGGCAGGCAATTCAGGCTCGGCTCTATTTGGAACAGCCATATTGCTCTTTGCAGGAATAAGGGACACGTTGACCTTCTGGAACCCCGACCCTAAGGTTGCAAGGTCTTTCTGGTTAACTTTGTCATATACAATCGCATCGACCTGACTGTCTGCTACCATAACAATAAGCCTTGAAGGTGTGAGGCGGATTTCTAATGGCACAAACACTGCTCCAAGGCGAAGAATCGCAAGTAGAGAGCAAAAGTAGTCTGGTGTAGGGTTTTGAAAGACTCCAACCCGGGAGCCTTTGCCGATCTTGTTCATTATCAAAGTCGAAGAAATGGCATGGACACGGTCAGACATTTGTGTATATGTGAGCCGACTTCGTGGGTCTTTTAACGCTATTTGGGAGCCAAAGCTCGAGACCATTTCGTCCACGCGGTGCACCAAAGTTTTAGGCCAGATATCATTGAGTGCGGGACCAACAGCAAGATCAAGTGCCTGCTGTGTCGATTCGGAATCATACAGTGGAGGACGGCCGATACGAGAGGCAGGGTTTTTGGCGAAGGATTTGATTAGAGTCTGGTAGCTGTGTGCGAGAAGCTCGACGTTCTCTTTGCTGTACAATTCACTTTGGCCAGCGAGATATACGATGGTCTCCGATCCTGGATTAGCGAGAATATCTATGCTGATATCGTAAGCGGTCTCGCTCCCATCAAATTGTGTCGCTTCGCTATCACAGCCGCAATAGTATCGCTTGTCCTGCACATCTTGTCGGTAGTTAATGAAAGCCTGAAATAGGGGGTTATACATGGCGGTTCTTGGAGCATTAACTTGATTCAAGATAACGTCGAACGGTACTTTGCTGTTTGCGAGAGCTGATACAACCTTGGACCGGGCCTCCTTGAGTGCTTCTGTGAAGGTCTGAGCAGCATCTAGCTCAAAGCGAAGGGGAAGTAAATTAAGGAAAAAGCCGACGCTGTTGGATATAGCTTCGCCGTCTCGTCCACCATCCGCCATGCCGATGCATATGGCATTCCCCCCCCCGTACCGGAACAATAAAGTCTTGAACGCGGCGATATAAAAGTTGAATGGAGATGATTTGGTCCTCTTGCACACATTTTGGATCTGTGCAGATATCGCCGCGTCTATTTTGAACTTGACCGTGTTGGATGCATAACGTGTGAGCGGTGAGCGAACGGATTTGTTTGACAGGGGTAAGATAGGTAGAGGAGCGGGGATTTCAGCAAATTCTTTCTTCCAAAACGCAAGCTCCTTGTTCCACTTTCCAGCAAGATACTCTCCGCGCTGCGTCTTGGAGAAGTCTGGATATTGGAGAGGTGCGGTGATGAGGTGCTTCTGGTAGTATAACTTCTGCAGGTCACTCAATATGACTTCGAGACTGATGCCGTCCATATTGATGTGGTGGTATCCAATGATAAGCTGGTGAAGATCGTCTGCGATTGACAGCAACAACACCCTCATAATCTCTCCACTGCCGATATCATATCGATAGTTCTTGATCTTGGCATACTCGATCTCAATATCTTCTTGGGATGAGGCACGGACATGTTCCAACTCAAGTAGAGATTGTCGAAGAATGCCTTGCATCGGATGGTTATTTTTATCCACGAAAAAGCAAGTCCGCAGTCCTTCGTGGCGTATCCCAACCGCTTTCACTGCTCTACGGAAGTTTTCTACATTTAGCGGACCCGAGAGCCGGATTGAGGTAGTAATGTTGAATGTACTCTGGTCCTCCAGGTAGAACTTCAGGAACCAGAATCGTGCTTGGCCAAAGGACATGGGGACAGCTCGTTCCAATCCGACATCATCTTTCCCAGTGAAGTAGTCATCCATCACCGATGCAGACGTTGCTGTGGAGATTCGCGATTTCCACAATGATTGACTTTCAGAGTCCGAATCAAAGGAGGACGAAGAACTGCTCATCTTGGGTGAAATTTCGATATCCTTTTGGAAAACGACCTCTTCAAGTTTGCTTACTGTTTCTAGGGGTTGCTCCCGAGACCGAGCAAAGTCTATGATAGACACCGAAGAATTCGAGAGGTTATCATCTTCATCATATGTCGTAAAATTAGTCTCCATGTCTACCATTGGCGCGGGTGCTGTCTCTATAATAGCCTCCTTTGCCTTAACTGCTTTCAGCTGCGGGTCATTTTCGCGGCCAAGGTGAGGAGTAAAGCTTTCTGAAAGCTGCTCGTGCGCGGTGGAAATAAGCTCAGCCATGGTATAGCCTCCCAAGATCTTGAGCACGGGCATTTCAACATTCAGCTCCTTGACAAACCAACTGCGAATGTCGACAGCGACGAGTGAATCTAGTCCTAGCTGCTCGGCATTCATACTTGGGATAGATACAGAGTTATCAATCTGAAGTGTCGACTTCAGTTTTGCTGTGAAGCCATCTATCGGAAGATCAGTATATATGTCCCCTTGTGTTAAAAAATCAGGCATACCTTGAATAGCTTCCTTGACCTCCTCCATGGTGGTAGCTAGGAGCAACTGAGACTTAACAGTGACATTCTGCTTCAACATGCCTGCGGCTGCGTCTTGGTTTTCAGGGAACACGACGCAGTGCGAGAATTTAGGGTTATGAAACCAAGTATACTTGTTAGCATCATCTGTGGGTGCGAGAGATAGGCCTGTCATTATCTCTGGGATATCGCTCGAGTCCGGCCTTCCAGCTACGACAGCTTCAGCAAAGGTTTGATGGAAATCCTGCTCCGACATGAAAACATTACCCATGTGAGCCAGGTGTTCGCGCTGGGCGTCGGTCAACTGTCGCGTAACATAGCCATTTCCAACAATGACTCCGATATTGATGACAGAACCAGCCAGGCCGCGCTTCCTTCGCTGGGCAGCCAATGCGGCCATGTACGCGTTCCCCGCAGCATATATAGATTGGCCTTGATTTCCGGTTACATACGCCATAGAAGAGAAAAACACAAAGAATTCGAGGGTGGTGTTTGCAAATAACTCTTCTAAATGAATGGCCCCTTTTACCTTCGGCTCTACGACCTTCTTCACCCGCTCGAGGCTCATGTCAACAAACATAGCATCTGCAAGCACCATGGCACCTTGAGCAACACCACCAATGGGAGGAAGCTCCTCACAGATTTGTTTGTGCACCAACCTCACGGATTCTCTGCTCGTAACGTCGTTGGGGTAGATTCTCACGACTGCGTCCCGAGCCTTCATCTTGGTTTCCCAACGCGTATCGACTTTCGGGTTGCGACTGGTGAGGGCCACGTACTTAGCTCCGTGTTGCACCATCCATTCACAAAGAGATAGACCAAGACCCCCGGTCAGACCAACTAACCAGTAGGTCTTATCGGAAGAAAACAGAGGCGTGGAATCAACTGGAGTGATTTTAACAGGCACACTCGGCGTGGAGTTCCAACTGAAGAAAGTGGTCCCTACTGAGTGGCCATCAAGAACGATGTCGGAGACGGATGCGATTGGCTCATCGCCATCATCTCTGACCGACACGTTATGATGTGCGCGCACAAAAGCGGATCGAAGTATCGACGGAATGAAGGCCATAGATGAGAAGGAGTCCAGTTTCGACTCTGGGGAAGTGAAGAATTCGGTTCCCCAGATCTTGCAATTTACTGGCAGACATGCCTTGACACTAGCCGCAAGGTCCATGTTGGTGGTGCAGACAATCAAGCACGAAGCTGTCTTTGGGATGTAGGACTGAATGGTACGGCGAGGGCAATTTGAATGTACATAAGTCCAGTTTGTCTCCTTGACAGTCCGATCGGTAGTCATCAAGACCAGCCTCACACCTTTCTCTTCTGCTAGGGGTAACAGGATATTGGCAAACTTTTGATCCGGTTCGAGTACGATCAAGGTCTCACCACTCGAAAATTCTGCTATAGTAGCAAGAGCCAACAAGTGATCTCGAACAACGGGCAAGAGACGCAAAGCGTCCTCAGCTGCCATGCCATAGGGAACGGTCCACGAGTCAAAAACGCGGATAATAGAGTGCCTATGCGCACCGATAGCAAATACTTGCTCTTTGGTACGGAGGTTTGTCCCCAAAGTTAGGTAGGCGTAGTCCGTTTTGGTGACGCGAATAGCTTGAAGGCTAGAGTAGCTGACTTGGAGTTCTACTCGACCATCAATGACATGACCAGAGTGGGCTGAAGACTCGTCGCGAATCTCATAGCTTTTGCCACTCCAGCTCAGGCCAACGGTCGAAACTAGTGGCTCTTTGTCCTGGGTAATTGGGCGCCGGCTAGAGTTATAACGATTGTTGCGAACGCCACTAGGGACTAAACGTGGAAGCTTGATGATTCCGTTCTCATGGCAGATTTCGGGCTCTATAGACCAGAGAATTCGCTCTATCACACCTTGCTGTTCCCAACTTTCTGCAGCTTCAAATCGCAAAAGTGACTTGGCGATTTCTGTAGGTGTAGAATCATTCAGCTTATCGAAGTCGAGGGACTGGAGGCGCAAGTGTGTCATCTCTAACGCGACAACCCTCCCGAGCCCAATAGTCATGTTTTGGTATGGGTTGTCGTCTTTACGCCCCTGTGTGACCAGTACGCAAGTCTTGGATTGTGCAAAGAGATGCTTGGCTCCTTGAAGCGTCTCTGCATTGAGGTCTTCGAATACTGCCTTGTCTAAATCCTGGAGGCAAAGGACGCTTCCCATAAAGGGCAGCTCGATGGTGCCAACCTCTGCAAGACTTTTTGCCGTCGTGATGTGGTTGTAGAACGGCTGAAGATGAAGGAGGATGGCATTCGATAGGTCCGTCGTGTCGTTCGTATTACCGCCAATGATTGTTAAATGATCCCCGGTGAGATTGAATCCAACAGACGCCAAAGGATCACGAAGGAAGTTGATGCGGTCATCTACAGCCTGGCTAGTAATAACTGCCAAGGAGACGGGGACATTGTTCGGTCTTGGGACGATGGCGTCTACACCTGAAAAGCCAACCTTCTTCATACATCTATCCCAGCCCCCCTCAGACATAGTCGGAGATAGTTTGCGGCCATCATTATGCCCCATCCACCATCCCGGAAGAGGTCCAAACACCAAGCCGGTTCGCATGTCGATATAATCCCCAAGCTCTAGCATTATGAGATAGCCGCCTGGCTTGAGCAGCCGCCTGACGTTCCGCATTGTGTCCTCCATGGTATGTGTCGCATGAAGAACAAGAGACGCCACAACGAGATCATATGATCCATCTATGAATCCCTGTTGCGCAGGATCTTTCTCCACATTCAGGGCTTTGAACGTCATTTTGGATTCCATCTCTGAAAAGTCTTCCCTTGCCTGCTCGAAGAAGGCAGTCGAGATATCGGTATAAGTGTACGATCCGAAGCGCCTGCCAAGTTTTGCGAAGATGCGCTTAGTGGCACCTCCGGTACCCGCACCGATTTCTAAGATGTTCATACGAGGATATCGATGAGCGAACTGGCAAAGCTGGTCTGCCATGGCTTCTGTATATTCATCAAAGCCCAAGGCGTTGACGTAAAAGTCGTTGAGCATGTTATTTTCACGCATGTACTCTAGCATAGTCGTCTCCTTTCGGATAACAGGCACTAGATGTTCCCCCACAGCACGCATCAACTTCATGTCAATGCTATCTGGATAGTTGCCAATGATACTCAGAATCTGCTCACGAGTATCTTGCATCCACTCTTGCTTGGCAAAAAGCGAAGTACCTTGTTGTACGCTGGTCACTGTATGATCGATAAACTCGAAGAAGTGTTTGTGATGGTCTGCAGCGTTCTGTCGATCGGCCTTGGTTGCAACATGGCCCAGATTTCGTATGTAATAGAACGCTACTCGTTCAATATCAAATCCGAGGTGAGCCCTTGCGCTAATCTCGGGCTGGGCAAGTAGAGCAAGCTCTCGACTGGGCTCCGCGGTACCCCATACAGTTTCCAGGAAAAGAATACGGTCATTTCCTGCAGTGGCATGGCCCAAAGGTTTTGTGTGTAGGCCTTCTAACTGCATGATGGTACCCGTTCCATCATATAGCTCGACATCGCCTTCAATCTCGGTAGATCTGCCGCTCGTGATAGTTGACTTGAAGTGCAGCAGAGCTTCCCGACCAGCGCTATTCTCACAGAGGTACGGGTTGATTCTGATCATATCGATGCTTATGGGAAGATGAACAGACCAGAGGCGACCATCTCCAGGATAGCAGTATGCAAGGATGATTGACTGAATGGCATTATCGAATGTTGCTGGGTGCAATAGCAAGTTGTAGGCCGGATCCGTACTCTCTGCGGTTTTGATCTCGCCCATAGCCACATCCATCTTTCTATACAATGAGCCCAGCGCTCGAAAGGGGCCAGTGTAGTTGAAGCCGAGCTTCGCCAACGAATTGTAGAACTGATTAGTCTCTACATCGATCATGTCGAGCTCAGCACTAGCATTTGGCGGCGGTAGCAAGTCCTCTTGTGGATCGCCAAACGTAGCGAAAATGTTTCCAGAAGCATTTAGATCTAAGCTTTGGGGATGTTTTTGCGATGCAGAGTAGAACGCAAAAGAGGCGCGCCAGGTTTTCTCGTCTGACACAATGCCATTAAGCGTGAATTGCGTCTCGATGCTCGCGTATTCATCTTTGAAAGCAATCGCTTGCCCAATGACGAAATCTTGGATCTCAATAGTTCTCAAAGAGCTGCTGCTGGTCGCAAACTTGACACCCTCTAGCGCGGCAGAAACATAGCCAGCTGCAGGGAACACCATCTGGCCCTGTATCTGGTGCCCCGAAAGCCAGGGAATTTCCTGTGGTCGGAGGATGTTCCTCCACCGATATTGCTGTTCCATCCCGTCGGGACACATTGTTCCCAGGATTTCATGAGGGGGGTCAGGCTTAGTGCGGTTCACTGCATATTGCCTGGATTCGTGCCAGAACCTTCGATCGTGATCCCACGCGTATGGAGGAAGGTTGGGTAAGGTCCGAAGCGATGGCGACTCAGGCCCGACGAGGAATTGGTCAAAAGCCTTGTAGTCAATTGCACCCTCCCCAAACGCTTGCCATAGGTAGCCGAGGCCTTCAGCGAAAGCTTCTTTGTCGTCCTTGCCGCGATTGAGAACGCCGGTGTAGGGGATTGACTCCCCCAGGAACTCTTGCAGGACCTGAAGAGCTGGGCCTTTCAGCGCAGGATGAGGACCGACTTCGATTGCAGCATCAAAAGGACCCTCCTCGGCGGCTGCAAATTCGGTTGCCTGCAAAAACAAAACGGGATTGGCCATGTTATTGATCCAGTATTCGCTGGCAAGATCCCGCCTGTAATTGGTTATATCCTCACCGTAGACGCTCGACAGCCACGTCGGACTATTACGCGGAGGGCGTAAGACTTTGATCTCGCAATCAGCCAGAGACTGGCGGTAGGCATCGGAACAGGGAATCATATGATGAGAATGGTAGGCTTTGTCCACTTTGAGCAAGCGAGCAAACTTTTTCTCGTCGTCGAGGATCTCTTTAGCTGCTTCTATCGCATCCAGGTCTCCAGATAGGGTGACACTTGCACGAGAATTGATAGCCGCGACGCCAATTCGACCTTTTAATTCGGGCAAATCGCAAAGTTCATTAGCGTCATCAATGGAAGTTCCAACTGCCATCATTCCTCCATGCTCGCCACCAGGACCTTGGGCAAGATGAAGGTGACGTCCGCGGTAGTAGGCAATCCTAATGGCGTCCGTAGCGGAGAGATAGCCAGCTGCATAAGCAGCAGCAATCTCCCCTGAAGAATGACCCACTACAGCGTTGAATTGGATACCTGCACTACGTAGGAGGTCAACCAGAAGGATCTGGACCGCGGTGCATAGTGGCTGGCTCATGGCGGCCCGTCCCACTTGGGACGAGGCACCGGCGGCGAGAATCTCCCCTCTTATGGACCACTCCGGCCCATCCGGAAGGTCCGACAGGCTCTTCTCAAGATCTTCAATTATCGAGGCGCAAATAGAGGAAGCAAGAAGCTCAGCCCCCATGCGCGCCCATTGAGCACCCTGACCGGTGAACACCCCGAGAATTCGAGGCTTCCCATCAGGAGGTCCTGGAGAAATTGGGAGCAGAATAGTCTTTTCGACTTCGGCCCGGGCTCTCAGCTTCTGGGCGAGGTCGGAGACTGTAGCACCATACAAGGCAGTCCTCGCTGCCAGGGTCGAACGACGAGTGTTGAGCGTCCAGGCTAGATCCCGCATGCTGATGTGCTGGTTCTCATCTAGAAAGTCTGCATACTTGCGCAGCGACCGTCGCAGTGCCGTCTCCGAAGCCGCTGAGAACTGCAGCGGAGCAAAGGAAGGAAGCGAAGGATGTACATCCGGGATAGGGGATGGAGGCTCATAAGCTTCAAGGATACCTGTGCATCGTGAGGATCAGCATCAATTCCTACTTCTAACTTGTACACTTCGGGTATCGCAGGCACAGCCAGGGTGAAGGGTGAAGAGTGCACACGTACAATGAGCGTTGGCACCGCCAAACCCGAAACTGTTTACGCTGGCTCGGGCGACGGTGCCCGGGGCAAGAGCCGGCCATGCCCTGGCCTCGGTGAGGATCTCGAGGTCGCCATAGTACGGTCGGATCTTGGGATTGAGGCGGTCGAAGAGGCGATTGGGGGGCACGACGCGATGTTGCAGGCTGAGACTCGCTTTGAGGAGCGCCGCTAGACCGGCAGTGCCCTCTGTGTGCCCGATGACCGTTTTGATGGACCCCACAAACAGCGGCCCGGCGCTAGGACCCGTCTTCTCCACTCGGTCCCCAAAGAAGGCGTTGTGGATAGCCTCTGCTTCGATCGGGTCACCTAAAATCAACGTCAGCTCGTCGTTCCCCTCTCTCTTGATCTCTTGCTTCGGACACGGCGTGCCACAGACCTGCAGGAGTGCCAGTTCCGTGGGCCTCGAAATACTGCGGGCGGTCGCTCGGCTTGCTAAGATCTAGCCCGGCTTTCTCGTACGTGGCTCGGATGAGAGCCGTTTGCGCCGTTGCACTGGGCATCGTTATACCCCTGGTTTTCCCATCCTGGTTGATCTGCGTCTCCCGAATCACGCACTCGATGTGGTCGCCATCTGCGAGTGCCTGCGACAGTCGTTTAAGCACTATCGCGCGTTGGAGTCAGTAATTAATACTCGTTTAGGAGAAATTGGCTTGGGGTTTAGGAGTTCTGCATTCTCCTGAGCTGAGACATGTTGATTGCTCTAACAGGAGATTTCTACATTCACAACTAGCTAAAACAGGCAGAAAACGACTACAGGGGTTACTCACCGACCACGGCGATCCCATCTCCGCGAGCGTAGCCGTTTGCCTTCTCGTCCCACATGCGACTCCGGCCCTCGGGGCTCAGCATCTTCAGCTTCGATTCGGCAATATACTGGTCTGGGTTGAGCAGAAGGTTAGTTCCTGCAGCCACGGCTACATCCGTCCCGTCTCCGGCCCGCAGCACTTGTACGGCTTGGTGCACAGCCACCAGACTAGATGAGCAGGCCGTATCGATTGTCATGGAGGGGCCGTGCCAGTCAAAAAAGTACGAAACCCGATTGGACAGGATCGATGCTGCGGTTCCTGTCGCGAAATATGTCGGGAAGCTTTCTTGGTCGTTCCCAAGCAAGTCTTTGTAATCCGAAGACATGAGACCGACATAGACCGCTGTCTGGGAACCTTGTAGCCGATGAATGCTCTGGCCCGCTGCTTCGAGCCCTTCATACACCGTTTCCATCAGCAATCGCTGCTGAGGATCGATCGAATTTGCCTCCACCGGTTTGATGCCAAAGAACTGTGCATCGAAAAGCCTGATATCTTCGTCCAAGATGTAGGAATGTCGCACGTTAGAGGTGCCATGGTGCATGTTATTTGGATGATAGAAACCATCAACACTGAATCTGCTATCCGGGATCTCCTTCAACACATCGATGGGATGTTCAAGAAGCTTCCATAGTTTGGACGGCTGGCTCGCTCCTCCGGGAAACCGACATGCACTACCGATAACGGCAATCGGCTCGTTGAGGCTCTGTTTACGTGGAGATCGCATTTTGTTTCTGGGAATGAACGCCGCTCTATTCTACTTAGGCAGAGTGTCAACATCTCATGGGTCACGGCATAGTAGTCATGATACGTCTTTTTTCTGTGCTTTTCCCCCCAGTCCCAGGACCTCCATGTGCCACAAGGTGACACGGGCCCCGAATATTCCCGCCTGTTCGGTACCCATGCCGATTTGCCGATCGTCGACCTGCCGAGGACGGCGTCGGCCATCCGTATTACGATGAGGCTAAGATTCGGCGGCTGGCCGCTGATTAATCACGATCATGTTGCCATGTTGTTGGCTAGGTCCTGCAGCATAATCGCAGTCCTACGCTCACCTAGACGTGATATGGGGGATCAGTCTTGTATCAACGCCATTGGTCTGGGCTCTGACTGCATGCTCACCTAGACAAGGTAAATGCTAGCTCCTAGTATCCGAACCTTTCTCGGGCTTACCCGGCATCTCTGTATTACGAAAGCTCCTCAAGATAAGAGAAAAACGAGACACGCCACTAGTTCGACGTGTTGAGGAGGTTTGGATAGTCAATCAGTACGGAACCAGTTGGAAGCTCTTGTAAATGAGTCGAGTCCCGGAATAACGGCCATAGAGCTACTCAAATTGCAACAGGTGACAATAAGCTAAAGTCCCATATCGGAATGTAAGCTTCCATTCTAAGAAAGTGATGTTGTCGAGGTCGTGCCAAAGCTTCGGGGTGCCATCCAGGTCAGTAGTAGCGCCTTATGGCGAGATAGAAACGAGGCCGCATATACGTATGCCGTGTGTGATGGGACCGCCTGATTGGCCGGCGAGATGAGGGGGGGATTATGGATCGTCGCTTGCGTGCAGCATCTGCCATCATCTTGAGTCATCCTAAGTTCATATGCCGTATAACATGCTCAAGCATAGCGAAGAAGAAGAAAAAGAACAGATAATATCAATATTTCTCAATAAAAAGCATTTGCTTGATTCTAGCACTGATCGACTGCAAGCTCTGCCGTTCTTCAAGTACCACCGGTGACTAGGCTTAGTATTAACTATGGTATTACCTCAGAGGTAGCTTGAGACACAACAAGTGCAATGGTTTAAATTAGCCGCCCCTTCGGGGATAATGCAGAGGTTGGGAAAAGGGAATGTGGCGTATTAGAGTATGGTCTCCGCCGGCTTTGTCTGCCGGTGGAGCACGGTCCTATTTGTCGGCGATTGATTGGTGAGCCTTATTCGAGCAGCGAGACCACTCGGAGCTGCTGGCACTGGCAAAAGACGCAGGGCTACAGACGCAGTGCTCTGGCGCAGGGGCGCCACATCACCTGGCGGCAGGCAGCAAGTCCTACTGTACGAGGCGTATAAGTCTCACCACGGTGCACATACGGCGTAACACAACGCAGAGGGAACCTTCTGGATCAGGTTATAATACCTATGGAGTACCCACTGAGACTTTGGGGGGGCAGCAGTGTGGGTATTGAACAAAGGCCTGGGCACGGGCACGTCTTCAAGGCTCGGAAACTCGCAACTCGCGACCCGCACTAAAGAGAGCCTACTACTAGGTACCTACTTACACCACCTACAGTAGATATAGTAGGTTGGCGATTGCTTACATCAGACGAGCACCTACATGTGTCTCAGATGAATACCCTACCTAACCTACCTACAGATGTGCGTCAGACTGCGCCCATACGGCACTGGGCCACCAACCCCAGAGCGGGGTGCTGGTAGTACTTACCTACTACTACTGCTGGAAGCGAGACCAATTGCTGTTCTGGAACGCTAGGTATATCTCCGGTGGCAACTAATAATATCTCCAGACCGAGGCTAGAGCTACGCATTAAGCATTACACCAGACCTGAAGACTGCCCTTTCCATCTCGTTTCGCGCTCTGTTCCATCTACCTAGGTCATAGCACGTTGCTCTGTCAACTTGGAAGGGTACGATGGACCAGAACCAAGTTCAGCAGTCCCAGCCGACCCAGCCGACCCCGGCGCCATTCTTCAACGTTTCGCGCCGTTACGCCTGCGACCGGTGCCGAAGCCATAAGCTGCGCTGTGTTCGCGATCATATGTCCATTAACAGCCCATGTCAACGTTGTCGCAAGGCACGCGTGACATGCACCATCAGCTCGAGCATACACTCCACGGCCTCCTTGGACAGACTGAGCCGATCGGCCTTGGAGACTAGTATGCCCGGTTCTTCCAGCGCCACGAGCCCTACCAGGCCGACCAACTTGACCCGTCCGCCACAAACACCGGAATCTGTTGATAATGCCGATGCTCAAAACGATTCGCTCGGTGCCGCCGAGGTCAACTGGATCGATATGCTCGACCCTGCCTTCTACCTCGGAGAAGAGAATGAGACTGACGTGGGGGGTGGCATTGCAACTATCACACCACAAAGCCAAAATGCATCCGGAGCGTATCAATTTCCTTCGGCTCCTGGCAACTTCGCCTTTCATCCCACTTACGATACGTCTGGGGAACGAAACCCATCTGCCCTTGAGAAAGAATCTTCAGGTATCCTAACGAATAGAGACCTCCCTCCCTGTAGAAACGACTTCGTCTCAAACCCACCAGCACAAGGCCACAAAGCAGCATCAGACCTTGCCAAGGAATCGCCTGCGTCGAAGACATCTACCAACTCTAGCATCTTAAGTCCAGTCCATGCGTCAAGTACGCAGACGGCAGAACTGAAGGATGCATTGATACAAGAGCTCTCGAATCTCAGCACAAGCTTAATGAAAGACCTCCACAGAGCAATCGGTTGCAAATTGGCAAGCTCATTCCTCCTAAAGTTTTCGGCCCAACAGCCTGCCGAGTACTTGTTCAAGACCCTAGACGGGTCCACAAGTCAGGATAATGCCATCGGTCGTATGCTCCAGGGGTCAGAGAAATTCCTCGAGATAATGCAGGTATCACTCAATCAGTGGTGCCAGCCGACGCCTCGGATTCCCGACAGCTTACTGGGCAGTGATGGGCTTGATTTTGATACCCTCGAAGAACCGTCCCACGATTCGCGCCGAAATAGTGAAGCTCGGCTGGAAAGGAGGTGGGGAATGCTTCAATCTTATTTAGAAAAACAGAATCCGATTCCGACCCCACTAACCTCCGAGTCTTTCGGCCTTTCCCACCAACCAGACATCACATCCAAGCTGGCAGTGTTGACGTGTTACACGTGTCTTCTTCGAATCTATGAGACGGTGTTTTTCGTCATCCACCACACATTAGAGGTCTCGCCATCATTGGCTCCGTCCATCAAGCTGCCCCAGACCGTTCCTGGCTTGGAAATCAACGGTTTCTTGCTGAACAAGCACCGTAGTCTGCAAATCAAGATTTTAATCCAAGCCAGCACGTACATGCTGGACTCGATCGAAAAGTCTATGCATAGTCTGCTTTCAGATCCTACCTTCCAAGCCCTACTTAAAACTGTACTGCGTCAAGAGGGTCTAGAGTGTGCACCAGGAAACGAGACCGGTAAGTGGAATCCCGGAGCCCGTCAAAGTTATATGCTAAGGCGCCCATCATTAAGGCATGGACTCGGCGCGCCGGCTGATGGAGAAAGTAAACCAGGCTTTGGACTAGAACGACTAGACCCGGAGTTAGGTCGCGCCTTGTCTTGCGGAATATAGATCGCGATCGGTCATAGGAAGTCGATGGTGCGTTCTCCAGTCTAAGATCGCCATAAGTGTATTCGGATGATCTAGAATTAAGTCTAAATACAAACACAAGCTCCGGAAGCACTTGTGTATGCATGCAAGGAAAGGGGTTCTCCGTAGACCCGGTTTCCTACGCAGGGATCAAACGTATGTTAGAGCGGAGATGAGAACGGCCCCTTTGAGATATTCATTAGATTTCAGGGCATCTGTGGGTACCTACGTAATAGGATTCCAACGAAGTGTGTATGCAACAATGCCTTTCTAGGAGTCTAAGAGCGACCGAGTATGGAGGGCTATTAGGACCACTTGCGACAAAACATAGGGACATAAACATAAAATATTCATAACTTTACACCAATTAATCCAAAGACAATATGATATATAGTCAACTTGGTGTTAATTTTTGCTCTGCTTTTTAATGTAGGTTAGATTTTCATAGGGCTTATATCCCGAGAGTTATCAATAAAAACATATAATTAAGTTTTACGTTGATTTTATTGCTAGACGTTTTATTACATATGGTTTTATTAAACCTTTTATAAGTAAGCTATTAAAACTACTTACACTAAAATATAATAGTTAAACAACCATGTTTATAACTATAAAATATTTAACCTTATAAAATAAAGCAAAGAATAACAAGAAATAATATATATAGTATATAATATTTAAGCACCTGGTTTAGAGTTACGAAGGTGGTAAAAACCTTAGTTTATCTATCCCCAGCCCAACTTCCCTCAATTTACGTTTTGTCACAAGTTGTCCTCATAGCCCACTGTCACCGAGGTGGATGAGGAATCCCGAGTGATAGATTAGTCTGTGGTGCTGCCCGCCCAATTTAGTCGTACTTATGATGCGAGAACCTTGTAAAGTTCAGTCTCGCCTCCTACTACCGAACTTATTTCACTTTTGGGGGTTAGCCCGGGATTCTACATGCCTCAATACTCAGGCATATAATACCTACTTCAACGTCGGGACCCGATCCCCCATTTAGTATGTAAGTACCTCATTCAATGTCAGAAGATTGCACGTAAATATTCGCGCATGCCGATATATCTAGCGCCAACCCCCGCGGAACTATGCCTGTGATACAGTTTCCGAAATTCGGAGGGCAACAAAATAGGGCTGATCTTCGGATGTCGGATGCATGACGCGACGCCGAATGCTTATGCTCCGTCTGACTTGAACCCCTGACCCCTTACCCTGTGGTGTCGCGGGTTCTAGATCCACCTGGTTTAGGTAAATACCAACTACAACTGGAAATCCCGAATTGGCTGAACAGCGCTGTATAAACATTGCGCCAGATTAACCTGCTATATGCCAAGCGGAATCATATTTGCTCTTACATAGCCTGCACCCTCTTGAAAGATTGTGCCTAAGTCCCTTTTGACCAACCATCATGCTGGCACCGTTGATTGAGCAGTGGCAGGTCATGCGTCAGGCCTTTGCGCCGTTGAGATTATCACGCTGGCAGCTAACCAAACTATTTGCAGCTCAGATCAATCGGGATTATCCCGTGGCAGCCAAAGTATGCGTAGCACTATCATTGGCATGGGCATATTGGATAATATCTATCCTGACAAAGCCCAAGGGGCTAGAGAAGCAGCTCGGAATTCCCGTCATTAGCGCGTCAAAGGACCAAAGTAAAGACTTTGCTGCCGTCATCGAACGTGGAAGACAAATGGTGAGCACGCTTCTACAATTGATCAATACACACCTCAACCGCTAAGTAAGATTGCAGTACCCCGACCAGCCATTCATTGTCAATTCGTCTGGCCGTCAGTTCGTTGTATATCCACCCAGATACTTTGACGAGATCAAGCGTCTGAGCGACACAGAAGCCAGCGCGCAAGATTTCTTCTACGATGCTACGCACGGTTACTATACGAATATCGGCCTGGAAACTCCCGCCCTATGGAAGACTATCGGGATCGACCTCGCCCGCGCGGGTCCACCAATTGTCACCACGAAGCAAAAGGACGCTCGAATTGCGTTCGACCGGTATGTGGGCTACTGCCCTGACTGGAAGCCCCTCACACTCTTCTTCACCATGATGAAGATTGTGGCTTTGACCAACGGGGCATCTTTCGTAGGGCGCGAGGTTGCTGGAGGGGAATGGCACGAGCTGGTTCCACAACTCTCGCTGACAACCTTCTTCGCCGTGATGGGCCTGGGATGGATACCTCGCGTGCTGAGGCCGCTTTTTGTGCCTTTATTTCTTATCCCTCACATTAGGGTACAACGTGGCATGCGGAAAATCCTCGATCCCATCATCAAGCAAGACATAAATGAATGGGAGACAGCAAAAGATCAGAGCGATCTTCTTAAGGTCAAAGAGGGGGAACGTCTTCCCTATCACAAATGGCTGATCTCTCGTTACGGCCCTGGAAACGCTACACCGTATCAGCTAGCGACCGATCAAATCATCACTGCTTTCGAGTCCACAGTCAGCACATCTATGGTCTTATATAACGTTCTCCTAGACCTAGCCGTACGCCCCGAGATTCAAGCCGAGCTGCGCCTGGAAATCGCGGAGAATACCGTGGATGGCCAACTCCCGTCTACTAACCTCAAGGAGCTCCGTCGGATGGACAGCGTGATGAGAGAATCCTTCCGGACCAGCCCATTCGCCTTGTTCTCCCTCTACCGCATAACTCGGAAGCCCCTCCAGCTCTCTTCGGGTCCCAAACTCCCTGCCGGCACAATCTTCTGCGTCGACATCCACCACATCAACAACTCATCCTCTCTCTTCCCTTCGCCCTCACACTATGATCCTCACCGATTTCTCAATAAGCGCGCCGAACGCGGTGCAGAACATCGTCACCAGTTCGTCTCGACGGGAGCCTCGGACCCGAATTTCGGGGACGGCACGCAGGCATGCCCCGGACGCTTCTGGGCAAATAACACTATCAAGGTATGCTTAACCCATGTTCTGAGTAAGTACCAGGTTAAGCTGCCGGAGGGGACCAGGAGACCGGGGACATTTTGTATGCCGAATGGATCTTGGGTACCGGATATGAAAGCGCAGTTGTTATTCCAGAGTCTGGACTGAGGACGTCGGGGTGCACCAGTTAGTACAGTTGTATATTCGGGTCTGAACGACTAAGAATGTTGATAAAAGTATGAAGTGATGGTTGCTTTTTACTTTGAATTGTTCGAGTACGCTGCTTCCAGCGTTCCACACAAGCAAATCAACACTTTGACTGACTCGCATGTAACTTGATCAGTTAGAGCAAAACAACAACTTTTAAAATAACTTTTAAAACATTTGCTATAGCAAAAAGAAGACTTTTATTGCTTATAGAAAATTGCAAAGTATTTTTAAATAATTTTCTTTAATATTTAAAAGATTTCAAGGTATTCCTGATAGGAAATATTTATTACAGTTGATATTGCGCCGGTTTTACGCGCCACGCGCCAGATGCCATATGCCATGTACTTAGCTACACGGACCTACGTAAAAGGATATCCCCTTTAATTCTAAGGAATTACTTTTAAATTTATACTATTAGGTGGTCCAAGTTAAGTATGCTGATGTCACACGGACCAAGCCAGCTGCCCACGCCTGCCAGCCTTCCGTCCAGACATACAGCTTCCCGGCAAGACACACGGCCTCAAGGAGTCGCAACCATTGATCGGCGATTATCACGGGGCCTGTAAGAGTTATAGGAGTTACGTATTGCGGACTGGATCTACAACAGCCAAAGGAGGGGTAATGGCCAGAGGCCTGAGGCACCAGCCTCCGGGCTGTCCATAAATACGAGGCGTAAGCCTCCTACCCAGGAGAAGTTGGAATCTACACTTGCTTGATATGCACTTTCTCAAAACAGCCTCGCCGTAAGGCGAGGTTTCATCCAAGGATGGATTTGGAAGGCAAGGACCCTTTAGATCCAAAGAGAATTATTAGTTGAATAGAACACCGTTCTAAGCCCTTATTACATAAGCCCTTGTCACAGCTGATCTCGCCGGCTCAAAAAACAGCTGATTTATTGATACAAGCTTGGTCAAAACAAAAACAGTGTTTTTGATTTGTATTACACGCCGGCGTAGGAAATAGTTTAGGTGCAAGATAAGTAGTAATTTAGGATGTAGAAGTAGTACTCATACAAGATGTGACAAGGGCTTATGTAAGGGCTTGGGGAAGTGTTCATATTCAACTAATAATTCTCTTTGGGTCTAAAGGGTCCTTTGGTCTTCCGGATCCATGCTTCGGTGTAACCTCGCCCTTTGCCTCTTATTTATGGCAGTCTTGGAGCCCGTGCCTTTGGCTTCTAGCTTTTACCCCTCCTTTGGCTGCTTCCGATCCAAGTCCGTAATACGAGCTTCTGTGAGTCTTTGCAAATCCCATGATAATTGCCGACCAATGGGTGCGGCTCCTCGAAGCTGTATGCATGGCCGGAAGGCTGGCAGGCGTAGGCACATGGCTGTAGTCTCTTGCCCCTGGCTCCGTGACACAAGACTAAAGCTTGCAGCAGGGAAGAAAAAGGTATGATACCTGCGTTGAAATGGTATATATAAATGGTAAGCTCCGTCTAGCCTAGGGTGGCCTTAGGCAGCCAAGTGTACGAACCTGACAACTTGTTTTGCTTGTGTGGAATGCTCACTGCTTCAACCCTCGCGCGATTGGCATCAAAGTCTAGGTAGATAAGCCGGACATTATCGCCTTGTCTATAGGCTGCTGGTCAGGTTTTGATGGTCGATCTACTGCGAAGTGTCAATCAAGGATCGGATAATTCCCTACGGACTGCACAACTCCCAATTTGTAAGAATAATCAGCTGCATTAGTCAAGCCGCCGAACCCGCTGATTCTAAATATGAGACAACAATATGGCCACAGAGCTTCGTCGACAAGCAGAGTGGAATGTCAACATGCCTATTAGTGTTTCGGGTCGTATTCACTTTAACATCCCCTCGTTGCCCTTTGTTCAGCTGAGAAATCCTTATTGAAGTCTATTGTGGATGATCGATATTCTACCGGCTACGATGACATCAAGAATATGATACACCTCGTCCTCGTGCTAACGGACATGCAACCAAGGTGAAGGCGTGCGACTTGTAAGTAAGAGTTGACATTATAATTCTACAATAAATCACGGGTGCGACCCTCCGATCACTAAACTGAATTGGGTAATATCTTATTTTCGGCATTGCCTATCTCCTTGATCCTACTGTAATTGGGGTTCGCAAGTTCCGAACCACAACGCCGAACACTTAGCCCCACAAGTCCGAATCGAAATCTTGCGATAGCACGACTGCACTTGAACATACCCAAGGGTTCGTCGTTCTATTACAATGGCTCTGGTTCTTATAGCGATGTTGTTTAATTCTTTAGAGTTATATAACAAACGCTTGTATCAAAATGTCACACGTATGGGTACGTATTCTGTACCCGAGGGTTTGGGACAGGTGAAATCAGATCAGTTCGGAAGGCATAATCTGATTTCTTCCGAAGTCTTAGACAGTTTGCTTCCACTAAAATACAGTCGGATATTTTAGGAAGTCGGCGATTCAATCGCTGACTTGGGGCGAGGCTATTCGGACATAAAGACTACGATTCGCCCGCCTTCGAAAAGGGGAGCCAGAGATCTACATGGCCCCCTTGACTGCATTGAAAGATTATTACTCTTAAACAAATATTATTCCAAGCTCTACATAAGCCCTTGTGACACAAAACGTCGTATGGGGTAGAGGATCAAGCAGCTTATACTATCGCTCTCAGTAAATAGCATCCTAGCCCCTATTCTTCTGAAGAACATAGCAAAAAGTTCAGTATACCAAGCCTTATGTAGGCTTAGAGCACAAGATCTGAATGTCCCAGGTTATAGGATATTTCATTACCCGTCTAGCTGGGCTATACAACATGGCCGTTGCAGCTACCGCCTCTATGTCCCTCGTCAACGTGGCATCGGATACCTCCAGCAGCAAGCTTACCAAACCAGCTGTGCATCCTCTCAAAGAGCTCCCTCTCGACACTGAAAAAATTACAGCAAGATATCAGGCCGAGAGACAGAAACGTCTACGTGCAGATGGCGTTGCCCAATTCAAGCCAACTACAGGCTCATTCTCACGTTTCAAAGCTGATCCTGACGCAGCGCCCCCTTGTCGCGATCCGATTACCTCTGGGGCCAAGGTACTGATCGTGGGTGCCGGTATAGGTGGCCTAGTCGCGGCAGTCAAGCTTCTTGATCAAGGGGTGGATGATTTTCTCATCATAGACAAGGCCTCCCGTTTCGGGGGTACCTGGGCCTGGAATCAGTTTCCTGGTAAGTGATATAGGCTGCCCGCGAAGAACATGACCACTCACGAAAGATTATAGGAGCGGCCTGTGACGTGGAATCATATCTATACCTACCCTTTCTAGAAGAGACAGGCTATCTACCGAAACGTCGGTTCTCCTATAGTCCGGAAATCTTAGAGCACTTCGATAGGATAGTCGCTAAATGGGATCTGGGGCCGAAATCGCATTTACAAACGGAAATTACTTCGATGGTCTGGGATGAAGGGCTTCGGCGGTGGCACACCAAGACTGCTCAGGGAGACCACTTCATCTCGCAGTTTGTCATTACGGCAACTGGGACTCTCCACGAGCCCAAGCTCCCCGGATTCCCTGGGATCAACGATTTTCAGGGTGATCAATTTCACAGTGGCCGATGGGATTATCACATCACCGGGGGTGATACTACAGGAAACCTAGACAAGCTGGCAGACAAGACGGTGGCTCTTGTAGGCACCGGCGCTACGTCGATACAGATTCTCCCATTCCTGGCAAAGAGTGCCAAGAAAGTTCTCGTCTTCCAGCGCACGCCATCGTCGGTCACTTTCCGGGAGAACTGGGACACAAAGCCAGACATGGCTGCCTCTCTAAAACCCGGGTGGCAGGCAAATGGTATCTCAAACATGGCGAGGATCATGGAGGGCGATACCTCGGACATTGAATGTACAGCCGTAGAGGGTATGCACCCCCTGACGCGACGGGAGATTGTGCGCGAAGGAAGGGCAGCTGGTGTAGAGGTCAAGGACGAAGAAGTCCCGCAGCTCCTCCAACTAGCTGATTTCCGCCTAATGCAATCCATCCGCGACGACATCGATCGGCAGGTGCACGACAAGGCGACAGCCGAGAAGCTGAAGCCTTGGTACCCGTTCATGTGCAAGCGCCCCGCCTTTCACAACAGCTATATAGCCACATTCAACGAGCCGAACGTGGAACTAGTCGACACGGACGGCCAGGGCGTATCACATCTCACCAGAGACGCCATTGTAGCGAACGGGGAGGAATACGCGGTCGATCTGGTCATCTACTCAACCGGCTTCGACTTTATCTTCGCTAATGACTTCGAGCGCCGGACTGGCATCCGCATGGTCGGGGCCAAGAACCAGACCATTGACGAGGCATGGGCGGAGAAGGGCCCTTCGACGCTCTGGGGGATCCACGTCCGAGATTTCCCCAACTCATTCAATGTTGGCGCGATGCAGGCCGGTGTTGGAGTCACCTGGCTCCATACATGTTATGCCGCCGGGGAGCATATCGCAACCGTCATTAGCAAGATGCTCCAGCAGAGCGCGTTTGAGGTGGTCGAACCAAGCCTGGAAGCGTCGGAAGCATGGGGCAAGCAGATGGAGGAGGGTGTGGATATGAGAACCATGTTTCTCTCGTCGTGTCCGCCAGGCTACTATAACAAAGAAGGAAAGCCCGAGGAGGTTTCGCCGCGCTGTGGCACGTACCCTAAAGGTGTCTCGGCGTGGGTCAAGATACTCGAAGACTGGCGGCAGGAGGGTACTATGAAGGGGCTAGAAACACGTTAGGGAGTCGTGCGCCGTATATATACCGTTTTCAAAGTGTTACACACACCCATACCGAGGGTTTGGGGCACCCGATATCATATCAATCATCACATTAGTTAGTGGCAAGGTATCGCCGATGAGGTCAGATCTGACCCAGTCCCGAGATCTGATCTAACCGCACCCGTAACTACCTAATCATTTTGAACAGGGCAGCTAGAAAATTCAGCATAGCACGCGATCTGGGCGAGGCTATTTAGAGCCAGATATCTACGTGGGCCTTAGTCGCATGGAATATCTTTCCATACAAATTTTAAGGTGTTAGTATGAAAGCCTCTGGGACTGAAGATTCTACGATTCAAAGTTAGAATCCCTCATGCCACGTTTGCCCTACCGGGCGGAGACTACCTCCTGTTTTTCATTTGTTACTGCATGGGTATCTAGGTACCTAGGTTTGCCCTTCCTCTCATATCCCCAATAACTTCGCATGCTTTAATATATTCAAACGAAAATAAATATTAATATTAAATTACCTAGTATTTAGAATTTATTCAACTAGTAATCAGTTTTCTTTTTATGATATACCTAATGTCCCCTTAACTAGGTACTTTAGCATGTAATAGGTACTGGGGTGGCCCATGAGGGGCGGCCCGTACGTACCTATGGGCCATTAATCTTATTTGTATATGTATCTAGGATAGCCTCACATAGCGTTCGTGGCATACATATTCGATTTGAATTCTGCGGCTTTCATGGGAAATTTAAATTCTCTAGGGAAGGGCTGGTATGGAAGAAAGATAGCCACTTGGAAGGCCCAGTAAAGAATGTCTTAAGCTTGGATTTATTAATATTTTCAAATAAAATTATTTTGACATTTCACACAAAGATAAGCAGCCTTTATAAGGGCTCGGCTTGTTTTTAATGGTGTAGAGACAGGTATTGGATAGCACCTATTGTAAATAGGTCTACTTTAGGTACCCATGTGTGGGTTATTCTATTAACCCCCGAGTCACAATGGGTTCATGCTATTATGAGGGAAGATGTTGGAAGCTGAGGACTCGAACTGAGTGGACAGGAAGAAAGTTGCATTCTAGATAATTAAACCTGTAATTATATTTGTGGTAAATTCTACACGCCTGCACTGGGCTACGGCACAGCTTACTATCTCAAACTATAATGAATGTATGAAGGTTTAACCAAGTCTCTTGGGTTCCCTTCTTTCCTGTCGTTCCTGAGCTGCTGCATCTGCCCACTGAGTTGCCGCATTGGCTGCAGCTATCCGATGAGGTATAGTAGGTTTTTGGCCACCACCCGAAATCGACCACGCTGTGTTTAAAGAACCTCTTGTTTTACTACCCCCGGAATTATCCCTGTAAACTAGACCCTCCATTCCACCTTATGATCCCCGTTTTTCTCCCCGAGGAGATTATCAGGCATCTACTTAAATGAAAGCTTGGTATCAAACAGCAAAACTGCAGGTGCCACGGTGCGTATGCACTGGAGACTATAGCTACCTATTCAAGGTCTGGATAAAACCTTGATATCAAACATTACGATTGTAGTAGACCATTTTGAACCACTAGTGTACCTACATCTAGGATTTTGATTATATTATAATAATGCCCCAATTCTTCCACCGCCGTACGAGGCCAAATGCCATCAACCACTCAACCCATTCTCCTACCTGACAAGCAGTGCACCCTCGCGATTTGGCGTTGGAAACCCATCCCCAACTTCGAATGGTTAGGATTCTTACGTTACTTTATCCAAGTATTCACCTTTCGCCCTAGCATAATTAGACCCGAGTGAATCCCCAATATGGGACTTCATTATATTAGTGTAAGTTCGTCTTGGTATTATGTTCATGCCTATTCTACCCCCGACATAGCTCAGCTATTGGAAACCAGATTCTAGAAAACAGCCGAAGGCCTGCCATAGAGCTTTGCGTCGAGTACGATCTGAGCGAGTATTCGCATTGTACCAGACATGAATATATCGATTTGATGAGGGTTATAAGCCAAATCGTGGCAGAGCGCACTGCGCCTAATCGAAGACGAAGCATCGAAGAAAATGGTAAGCAATAACCTCTTACATGAAAAAGCACCGTTACTGATACAAGTTGAAAAGGTTGCATGATTCACTGCTTTGCACGATCAGAAGGATTTGCAGCTGTTATTATCAGCAAAGACTACCCCTCCCTGGCAGTTCATGCCATTCTTTCCAAAGTAATGGATGAATTTATCGCCATCCAGGGAAATGGTACTCCCATAACTCAGGCGGACGTGGAAAGCGAAGACTACGAAATTGAAACCGAGTTCCCAGCTTTACGGAAATACCTATGTAATTTCCAAGATCCGTCGCAGGTCAACAACATCTCCGCGATCCAGCGCGACCTGGACGAGAATAAGATCTTGAAACACAGAACTCTCAATGCAGTAAGTCTCAAATAATTAAAGATCTAGACTAGCTTTTCAGCATCATTTCCGCCTCCAATCTAACCCTGGTCAGGTTCTCGAACGAGGGCAGAAGATCGACGACCTGATTGCAAACAGCTCCGATCTCCATCGTGAGTGCAAGTGGTTCTACCGTGTGGCAAAGCGACGGAACACTAGTTGTGTTATGATGTAAATTAGAGAATGATATGTCACGAACCCAAGTATGCGGTAGGCAATGGACTCTTGTTGTTGCACGAAGGGCCCTGAAACCTACGTGAGGCTATTCTGACTATCACAGAAGACCCCTTCGTCTCTCCGTCTTGTGACATGATATATTGAAGGAGTACGGGTGGTAGTGTGCAAGGGAGTAATTTTCCCGGGTCCCTACCTACGTATATACACACATTTGTATCGATATTTAACGGGTTGAGGACATAGGGTAGAAATGGCGAGAGGAATGGAGCGGGTGAAGGCACACTTGTGCTACTAATTATAGCGCTTGTTTTTTTCTTCTAGTGGGGTGGAATATATGATTGCGTTCTATTTAGTCACGACGGTCTCTAATTGTATCAATTATTATTATATCAGTTGGTTGCGTAAGGCTTGCCTACCTCCATATCCAAGGCCGCGGCACGGAATCCAACTACCCGGCCTGAGTTAGTATAATTCTTCATTTCTCGGTTCTTCTTGAGTAGATCACGCCGAGCGGAAGCTAGTCATCAAAACAGGCCCTATTTACCACTCCTCACTAGAGATAGCCGTTATGAACAATTTTCGGTTGAACCAATATAGCAGAAAGGTAGATCATGTGATGAGTGTTCCAAAGATAGTGTACGAAACAGTGTAGATATAACCCAATCGGCAACTTACTGTTCATACAGCGATTCGTATAATACCCGATGTCCTAAGCCTTCGGTACTCGTGCATACAATAGGAGACTATAACTAGAAATACTCTATATATCTGGGTAGGTATAAGTATATGGGGGGATAAGGCACAATTGTGTAAATACCATATTTCTTTTGGGGTATATAAGGTACCTAGTTGCGGAAACCGCGTTAAATTAGAGACGGCTTTGGTTCAGAGACCGTCATGGTAGTATAACGTTCATCTCATATACCTACTTCATAACGTTGACTATTGCTGGCGATCATCTCCCAGGAACCCCTTCTGCGCTAAGGTTAGCGTCCTTCAGCGTTCAGCATGCAAATTAATTAGCTACAGTACGGAGTAAACCACCCATTTTACTCAACAATACCTCACCAAGGGACACTTCCCGGTAGCTGTAAAGAACACGGAACTCATACTTAGGCCTAAATAAGAATTTCACCCCTGTCCCCCGGGACAAGACATATTTTAAATAAAAATATGTTTGTCGGCGTGTCTCGTAAGTACCTAGGTACATAAAACTTAAGTGGAACCGCACTTCGTTTCGAAACGGGTGTAAAATACTCCTTATGTCAGGGAAATGCCATGGTGTTGTATTTGGTTGTAGAAGGGATGGAGCTCTACACTATGGCCACTGTGTACAGCGGGCTACTTATAGTGGGTAGGTCGTGTAACACCTTATAGCATCGGTAACCCCACCACAAATGACGTATCTAACACAACAACAACAATTAACAGCACTTTGAACAACAACACCTCAAAACTGCAAATGCGCAACCCAGCAGATCACGATCCACTATTTCCTCTGCCACCAAACCACCAGCCACGATGGCGCCTCCGACAATCATAGCGCACAAGTCGACCTTCCTGGCAACTCAGACCCTGCACCTCTCACAGGCCCTCGCACCATCGCCCGCCTGGCGCGCAGCCAACGAGCGCGCCGAAGACGGTGTCTCAGCCCGCGTCGTCGACGACGCCCTATACCGACTCAACCACGTCCTGGCGCAGCACAGCCGCCGCGTCTACGCGCCACAGGCATCGCGCCTCGTCGCCGAGCAGATCGAGGGGCTCTTCTACGCCGAAACCCAGCGCGCGTTGCGGGGTGCAGAGGACGACCGCGATGCGGATGCTGATGCGGATGCGGATGCGGATGCTAGTATTGTCGAGAGCGAAAGACTACGGGTCGGCGCTGATTTTAGTAAGTCGGCCCCCGGTCCAGCCATTCAATCAAGCCAGTAAAATTCAATAGAATAATTGACATAGAATCAAATCAAATGACACTAACAACGCCCTCAGCAACCCACGAGGCAATAACCTCCCTCCCCCCAACCTGGGACATCCACAAGCCGCGAGAAGCGACCTCCTCCCCGCTCGAGGCGCGACGGTACGCCGAGCTAACCTCGACCTTAACGACGCTCTCGACGAAACGACAAGAGGCGCTTGAGCGCGTCGCGCGGTTACGTCGCATGGCCGCGCTCCTAGCCCCCTTCGAGAGCTCACCAGCGTCGCCACCATCACCAAACGCCGACTCTTCCACCCAAACTGTGACATCCTCGGTACAGGAGAACCTGATCACACGCAACGGCGAAATCGAGCGCGAGCTGGAGAGGATGCGCCTACTCCTCGCGCGTGTCGCGGGGCGCGTGGCGCAGCTTCCGGACAAAAGGAGCGTGCCAGGAGCAGCGGACGAAGAAGGGGGAGAGCCTATGGACCTCGACTCTCTGGAACGAGACAAAGTAGAGAGACTACTTGATCTGTTATGAATAATCGTTTATACGGCCATATCAGGTTACGCTACAATTACTCATACTTGTCAGAGTGGCTGCCTGGAAATACCGAAAGGAGAGCAAGGTAGCTCAAGTCCGTATTTGATTTGAATAGCAAGCATCGGCGTTTCGGGAGGGTCATTATCTACCTGCGTTCTGGGGTTAGGATTAGGATCATATTGCATTCTCGGACAACAAGATACCCACAATTGAACGAACCCATATTTAGAAGCAAAGACGAAAGAAACGATGACCACTTGACGCTACAATTTATAACTATTGAACAATCTATCACAGTAATCCTCAGTTGAAGTCGATCTGCGATACCCATCATGTGTAAATTCATAAGTCACCACAACTTCCACCACACGACAAGATGAAGACGCAAGTCTCCTACTCAAGAGGAAGCCAGAAGATCCGGAGGCACCGGCGACAAGATGCTCTTCCTCCTCCGCTCCCCGTCGCCTTGGAGCGTGGCACTGCAAGGAATAAAAGTCAGCAATTACGCTCAAGGGAAAACCCTCCATGTACCACGAATAAGAAAGCCGACTCGATGCTCCCAAACACGGGAGATATGAGAAGAAACAAGACCAGGCTGGGAAAACAAAGAAAAGGTCAAAAACTCACTCCTTGGCACTATCGTCAACATCGAGACCCTTAGAAGTCTTCTCAGCGCTCCCCTCTCCCTCGCCTTCCTTCTCATCGCCGTCGCCCTTCTCGTCCTTTCCATTGCCGTCGCCGCCCGTTTTAGAAGCGGAATAAGGATTCGGCCGGACAACGCGCAACTTCACGATCTCCTTGTCGCGGTCCTCCTCGGTGACTTTATAATAGACCCGCAGCCCGACCGTGGCGACCGCGTTCCACGGGTTGCTCTCGAACTCGTCCTCTTCCTCGGCGGTGGGCTGCTGCGGCGGCGGCGCCGCTGGGGGCGGGCTGATGGCGCGTCTCCGGTACCGGATGTCCCACTCCCGGTCCGTCATGTCGGACACGGAGGGGATGTAGTCGTCGTCTGAGGACTCTGGTTCCTCCTCGTCTGCCGACTGCGTCGGCGGCTCGGGGACGGGGATGGAGGGGGCCTGTTGCTCTTCTCCTTTGGCGGCCTGGTCGGGGGCTTCCGTGTTGGGAGGGGCGTCTTTCGCTTCGTTGGATGCAACTTCCTTGGTTTCTGGTTCTGCAGCCTTTGATGAAGACTCGCCAGCATTGGTTTCTGGTTTTGCAGCCTTTGATGAAGATTCGCCATCATTGGTCTCAGAGCCAGGAGAGGCGGTGGTGGTATCTGGGGTCGTTTCGGGGGTGACCTGATCATCACCACTAGATCCCGAAGCAGGCTTAGTTGAATCAGTCGGCTCGATAATTTGCACCTGTTGCTCGTCCTTCGGATCGGATGGATTTTCTTGAGGAACAGGGGGTTCCAGCTCTTCCTTAGTCTCCTCTTTCCCCTCGGGATGCCCCGCAGCCTTTGTAGCTCTGGCAGCCTTCTTTGCCTGCTGCATGGCCTTGGCCTTCTTCTTACGTTGCATTTGCCTCTCATATGACTTGACTTTGAGGTAGTGGTCGTCCCTACGGGCCTCCATTTCCTCCTTCCTTAGCTCTTCCTTCTCCTTGTCCCTCCTGCGCTTCTCCGCAGCCTTCTTCGCCTGTTTCTCCTCTTCGGTTTCGATCATTTTGCCTTTGCTATGGGCCAAGTCATACCTATTTCACGTTAGTCGTATTACCGTGGACGAGAGAATGGGAATTTCCGGGCGTTCTCCATAAAAGGTCTAGATTAAAGGAAGCAGAGAGAGAGAAGAAAAGGCCCAATACATACTAAAAGAACGTCAGCAGTTGTCTCAATCATCGAGAATGCGCAAGGCCCAAAAGGCTCCAGACCAGACACGGGATCTGTACATACCGACATGCCAACGGTGACAAGCTTATCTCTGCGCTCGCGTGCATAATTGCGAATCACCTCCTCTATCGGCAAAATGTCCAGGTTACGCGTTGCATTCACCTTCATCAAGACAGTATACTCGCCCGCCTCCAGCTCCAGCTCGACATTGACCGAGCGAGTCTGGCGATAGGGGGCGATGCTACGAACGACATAGTCCTCCTGGCCCTTCTGATGTAGGCGGAAGTTTAATTCGAACCGGTACTGACCTTCGAGGCCGCGGTAGTACCGAGTGTCGAGCTGTGAGAGGACCAGCACGACGGGGCCTGTCTTGGCGAGGGAGAAGGTGAAGTGCGTATCGTGGTAGTCCAGGGTCCACGGGACGGAGATGGTGGTCCAAATAGAGGTGATCTTCCAGTCGGGGCCGAAGAGCCGCGTGCGGTCGAAGGCCTGATACTTGCGGAGCAGGTCTTCGTACGAAATCCAGAAGTTGCCGTCGTCGCCGAAGCGGTGGTCGAGCTTGGTCAACCACTCGGCCGTCCACTCCTTGGACCCGTCGCTCCATGGCCCGCGCCACTCACCCTTGCCCCAGGGGTTCTTCAGCAGCACGAGCCGCTGGCCGTCGATATCGACGGCCCTCATGATCGAGTACGCGTGCAGCTCCACGATGCCCTTGCGCTCGCCCCAGACGGCACCCCACATGCCCGTTGAGCAGCCGAAGAGGAACTCGTCGTTAACTTTCATCAGCTCCTCCTTCCAAAAGTATTCCTTGTCGAGGATGTCGGCGGCGTAGAGCTCGGTAGTAACTCCGCCCGTGAGGTCCTCTGCGGGCATAAAAACACATTAGTCGAGATCTCTACTCTCCGCATCATACAACTTGCGAGATTATAGGACAATTATACGACACAAGGAAACTAAAGTATCAGGCACGGAAGGCTTTTATACGTACCGATACCCTCGCCAGTGAACCCGCCCTCGATCGCCTCGTAGTCCCCATGGGCCTTGGCGTAGGCCTTCTCGAGCAGCGGCAGCCACGTCTCGTTGGCGTGCTCACACTGCGCGAAGTACAAGGCCCCTGACCCGCTCTGGTACGCCTTGCGGTACTGCTCCTCGGAATCGACGCGCTCGCGGTCCTCCCACAGGAGCCGCTCGAGCACGCTCTCATCGAAGTCAGGCTTCGTCAGGAAGAGCTTGTCGTCGATGATCTCGGAGATCCACTCGCCGTCGCGGTGGAAAACGAAGCCGTAGACGCCGACCTGCTCATCGCGCGCTACGCACACGCGCTCGATCAGCGACGGCTTGTTGCTGAGCGTGCACAGCGCCGCCAGCAGCCAGCAGTCGCCGTCACGTCCCTGGCGCACGTCGTTGGCGGTCGGCCCGTCAATGTAGAACTTAGGCACGTCGAACACGTCCGTAACGCGCTTGACGCTCTTGGGGTGGAATCGCGACTCGCCGCCCGCCTCGCCGTCGCCGCCCGCGTCGGTGTTGCACAGCATCTCGAGCGTGTCTCGCGCCCCCCATTTCAGGTCCAGCTCCAGGTCGAAGTGCGGGTCCCGGTATTTCTCTATAGCTCGCCAGAGTCAGTAATTACTCGTTTAGGGGAAAGCGGCAACAGGTTTTAGGAGTTCCGTATGCCCTAGAGACACACCCATTGCTCTAATGGGAAATTTTCGACTCCCCAAGCAGCCAAAACAAGGAAGAAAGTGACTCCAGGGGTTGCTTACGGTTCACGCGGCGGCACTCCTTGACGATCTTGGCCACCTTGGCCTTGCACACCGCCGCCGCCTCCTCGTATGACGCCTGCGTTGTGGTGCCGACCGCCCTATTAGATCGGCGCGCCGCCCGCTCGGCATATTCGTTAGCGGGTATGACGGTCGTCGCTATTGGGCGAGAGGCATGTGTCAGCATGGCATTCAGGACATCTTTTTACCCTCTCCTCCGGAGGGGTTTGTTATCAGACACAACACCACTGACCTTTCCCAGGAGCCTTGGTGGTGAACTTGGCCCAGAACTCATCAATGGCTTGTTGGGGGGTCTGGTCCTTGTTTTTCTTGCTAGGTAAAGATATCGTGATAGGAACTTCAGCCATGATGGTCTGCGCCACCGCGTCGTCGTTGTCTCGTCCTAAGAGATACTCGGCCTCTGATGCCGCACCAGCTGGGATTGACATGATGGACGGGTGTTATAAAGCATAGAGGTAAAGGGATTTCTGTATATAGTCAGAATAGCCTCACGTAGGTTTCAGGGACCCTTGTGCAACAACAAGAGCCTATTGTTTACCACATACTAGGGTTTATGACAATAGAAAGAAGACAGATCTTGATATAACTTCGGGGCGCGGGGATGGGCAAGAACAAGTGACATGAATGGCGCTCCTAGCTACCGATGCATTCGTCCACTGAGGAAAACAGGGGACAGTCACTTCTCAATATGACGAGAGGCACTCAACTAGAACAGCAAGAGTGCGTCAAATTAAAGGGAAGAGCAACAGTCCTTAAAGACAAGTACGGGCCGACAAGGCGGGCATGATGTCGTTACTTGGCAGGGTCACGACCAGCTCCTCCTCCTCCTCTTCAGCCCTCATCTAGGAATAAGGTCTGACACGCAGCTAGCGAATGTAACCAGTGTGCGATTGGCTACCGTCCGAAGTAAAGGCCGACTCTGCAGAGCCAAGTCGCATGCTAGCCAGACAGCCATACCACTTTGGCATGTCCAGCTTACTGATGACGCTGGCTTTGTCCCACATCGTATGGTATTGTAGCTTGTAGGGCTGTGTACCGGTTGTCGTCTGACAGGTGATAGGTCAGTAATACCTATCCACACCACAGGACTAGGGGGTCTAGACCAAAAACACAACTACTCCAAAAACACCCTTGAACGGGACTTGGCCGGGGTATTCTTGGGGTAAAGGCGCGACTGTGGCCGTCCAGGCGGACTCTAGGATATCTAAAAACTGTAAAAACTTAGACGACACTAATTAAAGAGGTGTTTAAGCAGGATCATCGGTTTTTGCGCCATGCGTGGAAGTTATTGTCTGTTAGACGCTCCGTTAATGTTTTCATTCATCAACCGGACACTCGTAATTTAGATAAATAGCGTTCTGAGTCAGAGGATTTATTACGTGTCACTGAGACGATCATGTCGCATGCTATCAGTCTTGGATATGCATTAGGCCCAAGCTCAGGCTTACTCTAAGCTTAGCGAAGGCAGAAAAACACAAAAACTGACATTCAAGTCTTCCCCGTGACACTTTAGCTATCGCGCTCATCTTTATAGAGTTTATAAGGATCATCCTTTCCGCTGCGAGTTAGTCCTCATGCTGACACCAATCCCTACTTCTACTTTTTCTAAATGCGCCACGTCAGCCACTACGACAATCAAAACAAGGAAAGAGCCGACATTATTAACTTACGTTCACAACACGGCAGGATTGAGCTGCAGTTTTAGACTCTGCGAGGAGGCGTGCATTCGTTGTCGTTGTTGAGACGGTCCACCATCATCATCATTACCAGCATGCGACGCGCCCTAGTGTAAGTTGCCCCTGAGTTTGAGCCATGTCCTCAATGTCTTCTCGGAGATGTGCGGACATGCCGTCTCGCATATTTCGCGCAAAGACACCGAAGGATTGGCCTTGAGCAGCCGGAGTATGTGCCTCTCGTGTCGTTCGTTAAGCTTGCGGGGACGGCCGGTGCGTGGTAATGAGATACCAGAGGTCTGGCGCTTCAAGCGCGCCAGGAGGCCGTGTATCGTCCCCCTCGGAACGCCGAGTTCTTTGAGTATGTGCCGCGGTCGGTAGCCGGAATCATATAGAGCTTTTATCTTCTCCCTCGTTGCAGGACTCCATTGTTTTTTCCTAGTTTTCGGGCTACCGGGGGGTGTCGCTTGGTGAGGCATGGTTAAGTAAAATGGGCGGTTTAATTGATTTGTTACGCTCTGTAAACGCGAAAGTTCGCGGGGTGTTTAGTCTCGAAACTTTGTCCCCCTCCCCCACTCCCGCCCCTACATAGTACAGTATGTCACATCTCACATCTCATATGCTCTTATGACGATTTCGATTTCAAACAAAGCCAGAAACTTATATACTCTTAAACATAGTTTTAACACCGATTCGAATATTTTCAAACCTGTTTCAACGACCTGCCATGTACTACGGCTATGAGCGACATGAAATAAAAATATCCTCTCCAGCTGCATGAATTCAACTAACAAAGTCAATGAAACCAGTGCATTAAGTACCATATATGCACAGAACACCGTGCAGAAATCCATACATGAGTCTATTTCTCTATGCTCTATAATTCTCGGTTTTCTGATCATTAAATGAAAATATTCAGTCTCATGCATGCAGCTTCAGTCCTAGATATCCAGATGAAAGACAACAGCAGCATAAAAAGACGGTAGTCTTAGAAAATCTACAGCTAGCCTTTAAAGTCATATTAACTACACACCATCTTAATATTCTTGACGTTAAGCTCATAGAAGCAGATTGACTAAGCAATGGCATAGCCAGCTCAACGTCTGTTAGATATATTATGTCCTTTATCTTTCAAAATAAATATGAAGAATAGATACATAACAGAAGACGCATTGAGGAGAACTTCTCGCACCGATATGTATTCCCAAGACACACACGTCTCAACCACATTGAGGCACCCCTGTTAGGGGATGTCTTAAGACCCCAACATAATGGTCTATATGTTCCAGCCCGGCATCCTATGAAAACCCATGTTCTACGGGTAGGGACGGGGCCAGAGTAGGCGCCTCAGCTACCTAGATAGTGTATAATACGGAACGTCCCAAGCGTCGTGACGCCCTAGAGTCTAGACCGGATTATTACGATAATGCCTCACTGAGAACAATGGATATGTGTGAAGTGAGAGACTGGATCATGAGAGATTAGATTGTTCGTGAGAAGGAAATTTATACACGCTCCATACGTTGGTTCTCAACAAGGGCCTCCATGTCATTGATAAAGCACCCGCCTGCCGTAACCGACTAACCTGCGTCCTTTGTCTCGTGCTTTATACGAGTGACAGACATTAGTCGCATAAGCGAGTCGATATCTGGTAGGCTGCGGAAAGAAGATATAGGAGCAGTGGTATTTTTTGAAGTATTGATGGGGCCTTAGCTGATCTTCTATCTATTCAGGTATCCCGTTGTTACGCGCCGTAATGGAGCTGTGCAAATAGTTAAGAAAATCAATGAAGCCACCTTATTTATGTCGACGTAGTAGTTGTCCTACTTTCCAACATATTACTACCCGATACTTGCATTCTAACTCCCCAAGACTATAGTTACGGTACAGTCTCGTCATCGAAATCTTCGTCCCCTTTCAGCTCCTGATTATCATCCAAAATGTCAACCGAACTCGCGTAGGCATTTGAGCTTTCTTCCGTGGTCGAACCTGTGACGGACTGCCCAGCTTCCGTGGTTGGCAAAGATTCCATCGGCTCTTCAAATTCTTGCACAACCCACCATGCCGAAGCAGGCTGCGCTTTTGTTCCATCCCCGGAGATGGACATGCCAATAGTACCGGATATGGCGGTGGCGAATCTTTTCACACCCGTCTCCGCGTCCATTATTGTCATAGGGAGCAGAATGATGCTCCTCGGAATCTGTGCTGACCTTATCAGTGGATACGACACTCCGTCTAGTGTTAGTCGTTTGCGGTTTATTCGGAGCTGTTCGCTCTCTGCTGCTTCTGGCCACATCTCAACCCACCAACTAATAGCCCGTTCATCTATCCGTTGAATTTCTTCTTCTTTATAGTCTCTGGTGACTTGTCCATTATCCTCAAAATACACAAATGCCGTGATCCAACCGGATAACGTGCATATACCCCCATTGGAACCTTCACTACCCGCTTCGTACGCGACACGAAGCCAGAAGTCCTTGACCTCCTGTGAGTCTGGCTCGTCAAAGGTTCTTAGCATATACCGCATAACAGGCTGCAGCAGACCAGCCCAGTGTCTGCATTCCTCGCCATACTTATACAACTTGCCAACCCGACCTGCAAGCACTTCCCAGTCGCGTCGGATGCCCAGTAGTGTCACGCTGGGCAAGCCACATCCACACATTTCTACGTAGTCGAAGTACTGCTGCATTGCCCCCATCATGCTGAACGCTGCTACGGCCTTGTCGTGGCTTGTTGTGGTGGAAAAGTCCGGCATCATCCATTGACGTAACTCTTCATCAACAATATTGTCTTGGATGCGGGAGGCAAACTCCTGAGCCACCTTACCAAGGTCGAGGTCAGAGAGGCGCATGGGCGTGACGTCGACGGTCAGCGTGCGCTTTCCGTTGAAAGTGACGAACATGTGCCGCAGGCGCTCCACGTTTCCATTAATGAAAAGGCTAAATTGTGAAAGAATAGCCTGCCAGACATCATCAGGTCGGATCACTAAGTGAAGATCCTGGTTGAAGGCGCGGATGAGCCCATGAACAAATCCGTTGTTGTATATTGACACGGGATTGACGCTAGTCTTCGGGTCTACTGATGACGCGATGATTGGAAATCCACTAAATCCAGTGTCGCTGAAACTATTCGACATTATTGGGACAGCCCGTGATCGTCGGGGGTTCCCTTCATATGGACTATGACAGTCAGAGGTAACAGTGTCGAAAACTGTCACATCATCTGTATTGAACGTAATCTCTCGATCCAGATTCTTCCCCACTGTGGAAGGAGACGGCCTCGTCGTGACAGGCATTCTTCATGGATTCGACTTCTTGCTAAATGGACCTAAGCTCGCACTTCGGCGTGGTGTGTGTGTAAACAAGACGATAAAATCCAAAATGCGAAGAGATGCGGGGATTAGCGTTGAGGCTGAGTCTTGGGACTTAGCATTCTGGCCCAAGACAGCAAGCCGGAAAAACCGCGGCACATTTGTAACATAGGTAACTAGTTTATTGAAGGAATACAACAAAGTCTCCTGCGGGGTCAAAAGTGAAATGTTCAATCTTTCATGCGTTGGGCACACCAGGGAATAATGGATGGTGAACAAGCAGCAACCCTGAGTCCAGACACCATAGACCTAAACAATGAACTCGGCTCATGGTATGAGAGCAATGAGGGGTGGACGAAAATACCCTCTATTGGACTATGCACTTTCAACTGAACTATTCTTGACTTCGAAGGCTTGTTCTGATACACTGCGGCCTTAAGTCTGCAAGATCCCCGAGATACTCAATACGGCTATCAACAACTATCAGCTACTTGACTTCCTGCAGATGGTTAGTGCAGGACGAGTCAAAGCATTTTGAGAAGGTAAAAATCCGATGTACATCCAATTTCAATGGAAGCGTTCTGACTCCCCAAACTTATTTAGATCAAAAGTTTTCCTTCCTTTTACATCCGCTACCTGAGAACGAAGAACCCATTGATACAAAAACCCCTGAGTCGATTTCAAAAGATAGGGACGCGTTTCAATCTAAGTCTTCGGTTGCCTGAAAGGCCCGACCATGGGAGGGGTGGCCTTCCAAGTCTAGTATGGCCGCCTGCGTTGATATTATGATGCTGCATTACGGACGTTGAAGACTGAGCCTAAATCTAGCGGACAATTAAATTAAGAAACGTGCAGCTTTGGGCTGGTATAGAACTGGCATTATATGCGCCGAAGGTGCTAACATACAGCCAAGAGATGACGACGATCAGCTGGACTCAACGGAATACCCCTATAGAAGCTTACTGAGGAAGTCTAAAGGAGCAAAACCGCATGCTCGACTATTATACCCGAAGCTTCTCGATGAACAACAGATGGGGAGGCCTTCCCGAGCAGACCCCTTTACGTCCTGAAAGCCTCACTCCACTTGGTCTTTGATTGAGTTGCTAATGGAAAATTCTCAAGGCGGCGAGGATTACCACTGAGAAACAGAGGAAAATAGAGAATATCTGACTAGATCAAAAGTGGTCGAGCTTTAAAGACTCTGCTAGACGCTTGTGACAAGGGCTTATGTAATAAGGGCTTGGAACAGTGTTCTATTCAACTAATAATTCTCTTTGGATCTAAAAGGTCCATGCCTTCCAAATCCATCCTTCGATGCAACCTCGACCTACGCCTCATATTTATAGACAGCCCGGAGGCTGGCGCCTTAAGCATCTATCTATTACCCCTCCTTTGGCTGTCTCAGATCCAGTCCGCAATACGAGGCTCCTATGACTCTTACGAGTCCTGTGATAATTGCCGACAAATAGTTGTGGCTCCTTGAGGCTGCGTGTCTTGCCGGGAGGCTGTATGTCTGGACGGAAGGCTGGCAGGCGTAGGCACCTGGCTTGGTCCGTGTGACAACGCTTCACAACGGAGACTTTGTATCTCTTGAATAGAAACAGACAGTTAAGATAGAAAGTTTGTTAGTTCAGACAAACGGTATTTACCCGTATTTAACCAGATTATTAGAAGCAGGAGTTAGTTTACCAGAGCCATCTCTACGCCACCATCCGGGAGGATACCCTCTCTAGCGAGTTTCATCGCGGTAGTGAATGGAGGAGTATAGTGTGGTAGTTCATTGTTTCCAAAGCTCATATAGGATACCAACAAGTAGTACGCACAGCGAACGCCGTGCAGTCACAAGCCTTCATGTTAGCATTAGAACCCGCCCCTAGTATACACGTGGATAGTATCGCCAAGTAGGTTGATGGGAATAAGCCTACCACAGGACCAGGGTCTCACTTTCTCGATGACAAGGAAGACCTGATGAGTCTTCCGGGCGGGCATGCATCAAAGGAGCTACTAGAAAAATATTCGGAAAGACATTGATATCATTTTTTTCGGGTCAAGTAAGGCAGTCTAATCGTTTGATAGCGTATGAGGAAATGCTTATCAGGGGCTTCTCCACAGGGAAAAGAGGACCCTCGTATAAGTTCTACGGTTGAATATTATTCAACTGGTCGAATCAAGCACATTGCTAGAATCCTCCTTGCCTTGGTGGCAGCGATACTTACCACCTTGTCCACCCCTGTTCTTGTGTACTTCACCTCTGGGCTTGTGAGAGTCATCATCGTTTCCGTCTTTGCTGTCGTATTTACGGCCTTCTTAGCGTGATGACGAATGGCCGGATTCCGGAAATCGTTGCATCGATGACCGCGCATGTTTAACCTCGTCACACTAGCAACGTCTACTAATACGTTTATTTCACAGATATGTAGCCTTTTTGTATATATTCATTTCTAATAAATAGCTCCCGAAATCAATCCTGGCGCACGAGTTACAAAAGTGAAGCATATTCTTTAATGGTCCCTCTGTGTGGAGATATATATTTGTGATTATTTATAAGAGTGAAGAAGCAAAATTCGTTGATTGCTTCATTAAATATTTTACATAAAGTTCTATAATGAAGTAGGTACCCGGGGTAGGAGTGAACATAAGTAACTTCGTACTCTATTTAACTAAGTTCTAGAATACACGTCAAGGAAAGAATTGTTGTTACTCAGCTTATATTACAGGGTAGGCATTCTGGGTGTGTTGGGGGAAATACTCACCGAGCAAATGAGCTGCATTTCGAGGTGCGAGCGGAGAAAACGGGGAGAAATGAAAAGGGCAACGACAAAATCATCTGAAATTCTGCGGTCTTTGGAAATGGAATTGCTCCTGGACTTCCCGATCACGTCGGTATTGGGTAATGAATGAGTCAAGGCTAATCTATGCACCGAGCCCGATGCGTTGGCGCTTACTTATGCAATACAACGGCAATAACAACGCTGTGACGCTCAAATTTACGTTAATTAATTTCTGCCTATACTAGCAAGGTTAAAAAGAGCATTCGGGTAGCCTTCTGGTGAGATACGACGGAGCGAGCCCTGCAAGGCTCGTCCTTAAATAAGGTCAAAAACTATAGCTATAGAAACAACGAATTAGCTCGAAACGTAAACATTACCGTAACCAATATTCAAAAGAGTAGAAGATATCGAGCACTCTTCAACAGTTCATCGAAGACGTTGTCGGAAACAGCATTTTTTTCTTTTTTTTAAAAGAAAACTATAATGCTCTGATCATCTTTAGGAAGTAGAATGTCGAATAGACATCTTCGTAGCGGTATTAGTAGAAAGGGTGAAATATTATTCTAGTGAGAAAGAACGTGGTCGATATCCAGTGGATACTACTGCGTAAGCCAACTGATGCTGACGAGAACATCACCGGGGGTGTCGACCTTCAAGCAGCAGAAAGTAATCACCTCAAACTTGATGAGGCTTGATGAGGCCAGCTGTGACCAGTTCTCAGAAGGAAGGTGTCACTATGGCAGTTACACAGTAACAGGTGGCGGTATCAAACGTGGGAGAATTTCTACCAGTCGGCATTTAATACTCGGTCGAGAGAGGGCAAATATGCATGCACCCCAAATTAATCGCCCACCCCTAATCCCCAGCCGATGATAGGTAGGATTTGGAGTTGGGAGAATGGACGCCTAACCCCACCATGACTAGATGAGAGCCAAGCGCGATAAAGTATGCATTGTGGTAGCAAGTCAGTGGCCTCGACGTGCGGTCATCGTAGGCCACCTCCTATCCAACGTTTCATCTTGGCTCCCGCATCTGGTTTCGCGGCGACGGCCATGTTAAGGCCAAAGAAGATGGGTGGCCTATTCGCCGTCTTGTAACCTGAAATCATGGCGTATCGTTTGTCCCATGTTTCGAGTTCTTGAGTGATTCATTGATATCCGTTGAAGGCTATCTGACACGCGGGGTAATTGGGGGCGCGGGCACTACCTAGATGGAGGCTCCGCCTCCCATTGGAACCCAATAAGAGAAACATAGTTTTTACTGCAGGGTCTACTTTCTTATCCTCCGAGGAGATCTTGCCGTAGTGATACATGTGTCTGTGTAGTATCGGCGAATGATGCATTCGTTAGACACGGCTGCCATCATTCGGTACCGGATAAGACATGTAAAGCGACGAAAACGATCGAGATCGGACCCCAACATAATGCACAACAGCTCACATGGCCGGAACAACGGGCAGACAAAACCCACGGAGGCTATGAAGGCGAACTCTGAGAAAGACACATCAGTCTCGGAGCTTTATCGGTATAAGATCAGCGCGGATCTGGTTGCTGATCGGCGGACGACAAGGAGTCTAGGCTGTGGGATCGACAACATCATGGCTTAGTAGATATGTCCCGCTCGGGATTATCTACTATGTAGTAATACATTGACAAAGCACTAAATGCAAGCCGTCAGAGCTGCTTCGAGCGAGGCTTCCTTAGGAGGGCGAAGCTCTTAAGGGCAACGGCGCATGCTCTCACGATGGCTGCATTCCTTCCCCACCGGCGCTCTCCTTGTGGGTGAGCGGTGTAGACACGTGCTACAGCAAACGGTTTATCCCGGGGTAGTATTACTAGAAGATGCACCGTATAGTGGGATGCATTTGATGATCTGACCTAATATAATGGCTTGGAGTAATTGAATGCCCGCGATTGTTGCGCGACAGGTTTACTTCGATGTACCTTGGGCCTGCTTGGGCCAGGCTGGTGGTGTGTCGGTCAAGATACCGAATTTGGAAATCAGGTGTATTGAGTGTAGATCTATACTAGAACGAGCTCATCAAAGTTCATCCCAACAGTAAAACTTCTGGTAGGAGGCCAACAGGATCTGGACAAGATCTCTTGTGTGGTTAGCACATGCTGTCTTACGGAACCTCACTTCTGTGCGATTATTGGCTCGGTCATTGGATGATGAAGACCCCTGAACTTGTGGGTTCCGGATTTAGTGTCTGGGCAGTGGTTCATACTAAGTGAACATCTGATTCATAATCCCACGTTACCGACAAACCCGAGTAAAGATTCTGTAGGCATCAACACTGAATCAAATATTGGAGAAGCAAAATTGAATCTCGCAGGGTGTGTTGAGAGGAAGCATCATGGCCACAAGACTGCCGATGGCCCCAAAAAGGGAAAAAGAAAGGCGCGGCGCATCAGAGTGCTGCTGACGCCCGCCGCCTAAACCTACAATGCAACTTTGACAACGCAGCGCTTACAGTATTCTTAAGAACCGTTGGACGACATCGCCACATGTCAACTCCTGTCTGGAGGGGGCTGTTACTGAAGAATGCTCTAGCATCAAGGGATCTATAGGCTATCAGATTCTCGACTGTGTCGCCCAAGCGCAGTGCAACGGGGCCAAAATCTATAGTATAACGTAGTATCACTCTACACTGATACCAGTACCATTTATAGGCCGTTGCTGGTTCTCTCCACCAGTTAGTCGGACCTGGGCAAATTCATTGCGAAGCAAGCGCGCGCGCTTAATTGAGCATCCAACGACTCGTCGTCTATCACATGGACGCGCGGTTATACACTTGTTAACCGTACCTCTTTGAATGAACTGGCCCCCAAAATAAGGGATCAATCCTCATTCGAAATCAATCACTGCGGTTAGCACGGTTCGATTTCATTGCATCCGGGCACAACATAGGTATGAGGAGGTGACCCGAACTGGCCGCAGCCCGACATAGTGCATGCTTGCGACCAGGGCCTCTTTAGTGGCCGAGAATGTATTTACCCAACCTGGAGGCTTCAGTCTTGACTTGGGCATAAGCCCAAATCTAAAATCCATCTTCGCATGTTTCAGGATCCTTGCAGCGTGATTTGCACCGGCGGCGCAGTGTGGCGACGGTTGGCTGCAATGTTCCTTGCATGAGGAACGCCAAGATGTCAAGTGGACCAAAGAGAACTGAGCTTCGTCCCCTTTCTTACCCCTTTTGGGAGAGTTTATCTAGGGTAGCGAACAATTGTCTCCGCCGTTGCCCATAAGCGAGAATCAGGGACTTGGGCAACGGCAACCAATGGCGATCATAGCTCGAAAAAGGATACCTGCATCGTCCGGCTATTCTCACCTTGAAGCCAAGTCGAGGCGCATGAGTGGCTATCGAGAGCAATGCTTCTTCTCATCTAAGGCTATTATTTTCACTACTCTGCATGAAGATATTAGTCGTACCCCTCTTCTTCAACAAATTTGGGGAGAGAAAGAATAAGAACTGCAACAAAGAAAAGGAATAAAGGAAAGAAGAGGATGACCGCTGTCTAATTAGTGGCCATAACATTATTTTCACGATACCCATTCATGTTCCAGTAAGGACTCTAACTATCATTCATGGCTTACGCCAATGCCAACATCATCAGGATGTCATTGATTCTTTTAGTCCACAATGCGTGCTCAACATCAGCCCTCTCTTTGGCTCGTGTCTTGCATTTCGACCCCTGTTCGCCAGCGTGGCGCGGCCACATGCTCGGCAGTGGGGAGCTCCAGGTACCATGCATGCTCCTATCTTCTTTGTTTAGTGTACTATGCGCGCGGTGGAGCTCTCGGCCATGATCCGGGTCTAGCAACTTGTTGCCGACTTCCATAACTTACGTTAAGGTAGGGACTTAATATATATCTTTCAGGATGAGCCCGCTCCGATACTCTCTCTCCTCCTCCACCTCCTCCTTCTGGTCCGCTCTTTTCTCTTTCAAGAATCATCTTGTTTTTCGTTCACTCCCGTCTTGCTAGCCGAGCTATATATACCACATTCCTTTCTTATACTCGCACAGTAGCTATAGGCATAGTCAAGTTGACTTGCTATCTTCGTCTCTCCTTCTTCACATCCGCCATTATTACAAACTTCCTGCAAGACAGGCCTTGATTTGACTTGACACCTTGAACGCCCGGCCTCGCGTTCCCCGTCACTCCATACATTCTCATCCATATATCTTCCTGGGAAGATCACCTCCGTTCTTACGGTTGAACATATCGACACTCTTCATCCAAGTCCGAGACACTCTTCAAAATGCGTTTTCAAACCGCAGTTCTACCTCTTCTCCCCAGCCTCGCTGCTGCGATCACACCTCCCAATGTCAACGGCATGAAGTTGACTTGGTTCGACGCCTTTGAGGGCCCCGCAGGCGCCTCTCCGAATACCGATACCTGGAACATAATGGACGCCATCAACACCAACAACGAAGTCCAGGCTTACACCCACTCGAACAACAACATGCAGATCAGTGGGGGTGGCACCATCCAGTTCGTCCCACGCAAGTCTAGCACCGGACAGTGGACCTCGGGCCGCATCGAGTCGAAGGAATCATGGACCCCACAGCCCGGCAAGGTCATGATGGTATCGGCCAACATCCTCGTGGGCACCAACGCGATCGTGAATAAACAGGGGCTATGGCCAGCGTTCTGGCTTTTGGGTGACGCCATTCGCCACGGAACCGAGTGGCCGGCGTGTGGTGAGATCGACATCTTCGAGCAGGTCAATGGTCTTGCAACGGGCCATGGCACCCTTCACTGCGGCACCAGCCAGGGCGGCCCGTGCCAGGAGACGACTGGCCGCTCCGGCACCGTGGCCATGCCTCTCGTGGGCTTCCACACCTGGTCCGTCAAGATCGACCTGACGAACTCGGACTGGCGCGCCCAGACCATCTCATTCCAAATGGACGGCGCTACCTTCTACACTGTCAGCGGTGGCGACCTCAATGACGGCCCCGTCTGGTCCACGCTGGCTCACAGCCCTCTGTACATGATTCTCAACGTTGCTGTGGGCGGTGACTGGCCCGGCGCGCCCAATGCTGTAAGTCATCAGTTGTCACGAAACTCGCGCGGATTTTTACTAACGTGGTCGAACAGGCTACTCTTGACGGCTACGGGTCGATGATGGAGGTGCAGTGGGCAGCTGTCTATACCTCATAGGTTTCATGACGGGAACTCCGAAGCTATCATCACGCACTATACCAATAGAACCGGGTGGCGTTTTCAGTTGGTTAAATTACAGGGGAAATTACTTGGGATATCTTTTCTTGCTTTATATTTGTTCATGATACCTCTTTGCTTCACATCTGGGACCTCTTTGGTAGAGCCCGACATTTTGGATCAAGGCGCTAGCGGAGCTGGGAATGAAAAAGAAATCAACTGAATATTATTCGGAAGCCCACTTCCCTGTGTTTACGGTGCATACAAATTTTCAGGTGCGTAGCGTTCTGTCAGACAGAATGCGGTTTATGTTCGTATTGCTTGGTTGTTCTAGGCAAGTTGGCCATGTTGAGCAACTAGTGCAAGCCTCTTTAAAGCAATTATACCCGGTTGAAGTGCATGATTGAGGCTCTATGTAGAGCGCGTGATACCTAGATATCTTACTATAGAGTGATATCTTTCATTAGTTATCTCCGTTGAGAGGAAACGGCGGCCGTTGTGTATGGCTGGAATCCATCTAACTTATCAACAAACCCGGATGTACACCTCTGCCTCGGAATTAGCACGTGTTGGACAACCTCTGCCCTAAAAACACACTACCTTTGTTCAATTGACCTAAACTCAACATTGCGGGTGTTGTGGTGGTTCGACTCATTGTTTTATAGTATGCCGAGCATCTGGATAACCGGAGTACCTAAAGCCGCGATTAAGAACGAGGACGTCATCTTTCATAGTATTGCGTCTATTCTTCACGTCGTGTCCTAATGCTACAGGAGGACCGGTGGAAAACTCAGGAGGCCAGCCCCGACATTTCTCCAGGCCCTCCGTGAGAACTGCGTCCTTTAACCCGCTTACTCGACGAGTATTTCCCAATTGCCCGGAATACATACCCTTTACGGTTCTGCAATAATATCGTTGAGCCTAGGAGCGATGACCCCCTGCGCTCCCAATATCCATCACAGCAATGGTTTGTCGATTGGTGGGCCGACACTAACACCCCGCAGGTCCCCTGTCGTACCCAGGTGTTACCGTATGCTGTGTCTGTCCTGCTAAAACCAATATTGCGCACATCTCATTGTGACAGGGTGTAGTCTCGGCTCCTGTTCTCTCCCTCGCATCTGCAAAGAGAATATATTCTCGTTATGTATGTTTGACCAGGCCTCTCACGGTCACCTGCATGTCGCCATTTGTGATTATCGACAAAGATATCCCAATCACTACGATGAGATTACGGAAGCTGGGGCATCGCCCACCCGGTAGGCGATAACGTAGATGCTAGTTAGTGGTTGGGTTACTTGTTTACCTAATATAGCATCTATCTGGTTACTAAGAACGTTTGAGTGCAGAAGTTGGTAGAAAGCATGCACGCTAGGGATACAATCCCGAATGTTAAGACACATAACTATGATATTGTTGAAGTTGTGTTGTAAATTCACAAGGATTCACTAGCAGTTGACGAAGACTCGCTATTATCGAGCGTGACTGCGCCCATAGGTAGTTTCAGTCTACCAGTCTGCTAACGACTTCTTCTTGGAGAAGGGGCTATTGCTACCTACCTAGGTATATAAACTTCGTTCAGTGAAACGACAAACCTAGAAGTATCAGAGTGACGTCGGGTTCGTGCCAGTGACACTATTAGGACCCCCGTGATAGATATAATGGGAAATAGTACCCAGGTATTGCAGTGAAGACAAGTCGCACCTTTCGTTCTTAGAGGGACCCAATGCCCTTTCTTAGTTAGAGACTTGATGGATTATTCAATCAGACAAGATGAGACCCTTCAGGATATTGGGATCAGATGATACCTAGGTACCTAGTCTTCTTATACATATGCATCCTCTGAGTTTTCGTCTCGCCGTCTGCCTCCACCATCGCAATCTATATGTAAAAGATGGCAGCCAAAACGATTGTGGCAATTAATGGATAGACATAAAACCCGAAGCGTCATAGTAAGATTGCATAGTTATCATACGTTAGGTACCTGGCAAAGGTTAACCCGACTACAGATCAACGAATCTTGCAACGGTTCATGGTAGTCAGAAACCTTCTCACGTTTGGATCCCGGAACAACTATCTTTCGCCAGTCCTCGTGCTAGCCCATCATCCAAAAAGAGCAACTCACTACAGAAATACATAATGAAGTGGCTAGATCGTCACCGTAGCCGATAGGACGCAATCGTCCAAAAGAACGGGAATACAGAGTAATTTCAGCAGCGGAATTAGCTGAGAGACCCTCGACAATAATCCTTGGAAATGCATTAGATCTAGTGTGATAGGTAGAAACGGCTCAAATGGCAGCTCGGCTCAAATAGAGGCTCCATCCCCCCAAACCCAACAAACAAGCTTCACTCCTTCAGACTCAGATTGATACACACGAACCACAGATAGATCCAGATTGGTCTCTGCGCATATAACCAGGTTTCCACCTTGTAGTGAAAAGGCTACATTCTACTACGACATAATGGACAACACGCTCAACAACTACCTGACGACGTGGAAAAGTCTGCTCTGGTATTTTGCCCGCCTGCTGCCTTCTCCAGGCAGAGTGCCAGCACTGCCTTGCACTCTCGCTGCTGCCCAGACCGAGGCGATAAGACAGGCCGCGAGGTACAGCTGGGAAGACAGCAGCAATGATGCTAACGACAATATCATATTCCAAATCATACACACCTTCAAGAGGCAACCGCTACGCGGTGATGTATTTAAGAGCCCACTACTCTCGAGATTAGCAATACTCGCCATCAACAGAGTTGACGGGGCCTAGCTCACCGCACTCAACTACCAACACCTACCAGCCTGTATTACCCCATCTATGAGCAGCTACAAATCTAGAGTAGGTTAAATACCTAACTATGCTACCTAGAACGGTGCATTAAACTAATCTAGGATAGTCGATGCTAAAGTGGCTCCGTCAAAGCCCCCTCTGCACACACACACGCACAAACCGATTCGTCATGGTTGAGCCGCATGCTATGGGGTTATGAAACAAACGTATTCACACCAAATCCAAGACAGTCGTACCCTGTTCGGTTTGTAGTGCGGCGGCGCTCCGCTGAGAACTTTAATTGGGATATCCAAACGAATACCCTCGCTAAGTATATAGGTTCATGGCCTTCTCAGGGGGCCAGGAGTTTTTTCATGCACATATAGACTATGTCGCCTTCATTCCGATTTTTCGGGGAGCTTTCCTTTTTACTATCTGATTCACACATACACACTTCTATTCAATTGACCAGTTTATTCCCCTCTTGTCTATTAATTCACTCGCTAGTGTTCCAGATGTAATAAATTCGTTGTGCTTTTGAGTGTTTCTGCAACTCTTGTGTGCCTGGCTCGGCCGGCTACACGTAGTACTTGCCTCTATTGGGCTTTTTTTTTTTAGAATTTAGAAGCTATCTAAAGATTTTTGGGGTAAATGATCTTATCAGCGTAATATGGATAAGACTATAAGGCATATCTAACCCCATGACTGTGGTAATAGCAACGGTGTACGCGTAGATAAGTTAATAACAGGGATATCAGCATTGAAGCAGAGTTGCCTTCATGGCTATACAACTAAACCCTGCTCACTACAACACATCTCCGACTGTGAGGAAACTGAAACAGTTCACACTAATAACACCGAGTTGTTAGGGTAGCGACACAACAATGCGTCATGTGAGGTCGCACGCTAACTACTAATGTCACATGCTATCAATAAGGCGACAAGCCCTAACACAGACTCAAATCTGCCTTCTAATATATCTAGTACGCCCTCCCCTGACTACTCACTCACATTGTGTACCGGAACTAATAAGTAAGCTTTGATTCACCGGTGAAGGACATGTGACCGACCCAGCAAGGAAAATGGACCATGACACAAGGAGCGGCAGGCAGAAATAGACTTACGTAGATGTTCTCAAAATCAGTGTAGTCTTGCTCGCCCAGCAACTTAGCTTTCGCGACCCTATCTTCTTCCGTTAAGCCTTGTTCACGAAGCCACTTGTCTCGGCGACGATTACGCGTCACGAGAGTAAGGCGCCACATAATAATGATCAGGAATTCGAGGCCGAAGGAGACGGCGCACCCCGTTGTGCCGGGGATGTATCGCGGCTACGGCGCAGGTATTTATTAGTCTAGCACTATAAAAGTAAAAGAGATGCGGACTACCCCCCAAGAAAAGGTATACTTACAGCATCTTTGTAGTTGAAGATCTGCGATCCGACAATGTTGCCGACGCAATAACCGACGAATGAGAAAGACGAAGTAAGCGTGCGCTTCGTTCGCCCGGCGATGTTTGAAGGGATGAGCGTCCATGCAAGGAACAATGCAACCGAAGACGTGACGGTCATGACATAGCTGGGGGAATGTTTCGTTAGGCTACGTTAATTTCGGCGAGATCCAAAACTCACCCTCCCCATTTCGTCCACTTGAATTGTGGTTCATTCGGTAGTAGGGACAAGATAATAAATCCAATGAACGGTGGGACCACGGAGAACATCATGAAGTACCTTTCCTAGTTAGCCCAGTATCTCAATTGGTGTTGGTGATAAATACGATAAGTAGTGGTTTATGGGTTTCGAGGGAACTCACATGCGTAGGTTTTTCCACTTGCTGCATACGATGCCGATCACGAGGAAATATACGACGGAAATAACGTTTCGAGGGATATCTAATAGAATCACCTGCAGGTTACCTAACATATAATCGTCAGCGTGATGTGCTAAGTGCGAGGCCGAGACTTTTGCGGCTCTACACTCACTGAAACCAAACCCGGTGTTTATAATCGCATTGAAGGTGGTGAGACCTCCATTAGGTATGGATGACAGGAAGGCGTTGATACCCGCAAACCAAAACTAGACATGATTTAGCTTAATGAGAAAAGACTTTAGGTGGGATGATAAAGGGATCTCTACTCACACAGGGATCAATAATACATTCTCTGACCTGCTTCCACTTCCAAGTCTTCAGCCCAGTTCTATCATGTCCAGTGTTGTTAGCCATGATTCGCGCATGGGCCATTTTCTTCTCTTCGGGTGACATCCAGCGAACCTCCGACGGGGTCCCTAGTAGGAAAAGGCATGTCGTCCCAGTGAGAATAGTCAGACCACCAAGGTACTAGTGACTCATTAAAACTCGAGATCCTGATCCTAAGAATCGGCTGTGCTACCAACTTACGTATGACATGTAACGCCAAGCTTGGAACTCGGGTCCGTGGGAAGATCGTGCAGAGCCAATCCCGTAGAGAATCAGACTCGAAATGATACCGAAGCCAGCATTAGCGCTCTGGAAGACCAGACTTCGTGACGCGTGCTCCCTCGTCGTATACCTTTGGGGGGGTATGTCAGTGCGGTTCTACTATTATACGGGGCGGTAGTTGGCGAGGTTTACCATGATCCTATGATGAGAATAAAGCCAGGTGAGATACAGCACTGTGTCAATGTTCAGCCTCCCCCTACGATACTTGATCACGCGATCTCTTGCTCACTTCGAATAGCCCTTGCAATGCGCGCAAGGTGATCAAATGAGTGAAGTTCTGGGCGAATCCTATGCTGAGAACCACGACGCCCCAGATAATCATGTAGCACGACAGCGTTCGCCCCATCAAGTACCGCTGGAGTATAAAATTGGACGGGAACTCGAATAGGATGTACGTAATGTAGAAGATTGTTGTCAACCATGGGTACTGCTGTCCGACTAGGCCGGTGTCCTATTGGGATGAAACACTAAAGTCAGTGAAACCGTCCTCTTGTTACCGGAGAGCTACGTGGATACTAGAGATGAAGAAGTCGTGTCCTTATAGGGGACGATTTACCTCCCTAAGACCGAATGTAGCTTGTATCCCAAGTGATGTTTTATCGGTCTGTTGAATGCCGTAGCAAAGCCACATCAACGGGAGCAGGTACCGGTCGATCTTCCTTTTGAGTTTCCTGTACTCTCCTTCCGAGTATTCTGGCACTAACACAGGGTTAGTAACATGGCGACTGCTTGTGACGCTTCCTGGGTACGCACCGGTTACATCCTGTGCATCACACTCGGCAACACTTGCTTTCTCGCTGGTTTCCAAAGCCCGCTGGCTCTCGCGAGCGTCCTTCTCATCAGGACTCGCCTCCAAAGCTGGATGCAATTCACTTGTTATTTTCGTACTGTCGGGCTCTTGCGGCATCGTGTGCGAGGGTTTCTAAGTCCAGTGACCTATGTAATGTTTCACCAACCTTTATCTCGAGAGCTGTTGAGTCCGGGGCAGCTGACCTATATACATAGCAGTGTAGTTATTCATTCGCCGGACTATACGGCCGCAAGATAGCCTATTACCAAGCATCCCTTGGTAGAAAAGGACCCAATTAGGCCAATCATGAGCGATATAGTTGCCAGAATCTGCCTCATGTACCATATCTCGCATGGCCCATCAGCATGAGGCATCGCTATGGTCGGCTTGGTGAGTATCATTGTGGGGGAAGCACATACATTAGTATGGGTCCTTATCTCCAGACGTCTACTGCATGCAATACCCCAAAGACACTCACTTGAGGAGGTGTATTGGGCAGGTGTTTAGATGATAAGATGCAGCAGTAAGTAGAGTCTGGGGTTCTGCTTATATCTTACTACCTACCAACCCTGTTTAGTGTGAATCTCGATGAGTGCTCAATTAAGGCGGAGAAGATGGAGTTCTTCAAATTCTATAGTATAAGCATACTACACGGCTTTTTCACGTCAGCGTAAACGGTGTCTCCCGTGAGATGTCTCGAGGAAGTGGATAGAGGGCGCCTCTCCGAAGCCGACGACGACTGTGTGCAGCGTGCAGGGGCGCGGGACGAGTAGACTGCCCTCTACGGATATCAACGTTGCACGGTGCAACGGCGAAGGCGGGTATGGACGCAACTTGAAGGAGACCAAGCTCGTGAGTTGTGAATGCTTAGTTTAGGTACGTATTACGTTGCCTTCTGGCGTCAAGAAGATCCGGATGGACCCGATACGGCGAGTGCGAGCAGATGCCACCCGCGCGTGTTCACTTATCGAGATGGCAAATACCAAAACCTCTACTGCCAGTTGCACAGCCGTGCCCAAACGAGTGAGGGAATGATGGGCAAAATTTTCAAGTGCAACTTGAGGTTTTGAGCCGCCGGCACAGATGAAGCAAGCATGTATGCTGTACAACATGTACGCGGGCTGACACTCCCGCAGACAGTCATGAGATTCACCAGTGGTATCGACGGCACTTGAACTGTGTTGCCTGGATGATGCTGTGAGTACGAGGTGTTCAGGCACAGAGCACTGCTATTAGGTAGTGAGGTAGCATAGGCTCTGTATACTAGGTAGGCTGTACACCTACAGAAGGCCTAGGTAGGTCTAGACAGTGCCCCACACCGCTGTGGAACCGGCCAGCGTCTAGACATAATACAGTGCATTGTACTGTAGATCTAGCTGCCGACGTCTGCTGTATTAATTAGCAACAATGCTACCCTCCTATCAACATTGAGGTTCCAGACCAACCTTTTTCAACATCAACACCACCACGCGTCATCAGTCATCATGGCATCGGGCACAGACCTCGACGCATCTGCGAATAGTCTGGCAAGGGCAAAGTCCTATTATAATGATAAACAGTATCCCAAAGCAGCAGCCATCTTTAAGCAGGTCAGCTCTTTCCCCAATTGATGTCCTTTAAGCTCCCTTCTCACGGCTTCATCATCTACCTCGATACTAATACTGATAATTCATATACTAACATTGAATTTCACAGGTTGCGAATTCTTGCGCCTGTGGCGTGATGGCTAGAACATCACCATGTTGTTGCAAATCGCTCGTGCCCGCGTTTGCAAATGGGGCCGTCGAGGGTGAGCTTAGGAAAAAATGTATCTGCTCTGCTAGGTCCGACGTTCGCTGTAAGAGCGCCGGCCATATTGATGCTCTAGATGGGCTGGCAGCTGTGCATGAGGCTAAGAGCCTTTTGGACACCGCCATTGTCATCGCCGAAGCTATGATCAATCTGGCACCTCGTGAGCCTAAGGTATGCTATGCTTTGTCCTAGTCAGGAGAAATACCGAACGCCACACGCATGTTCCTGACCATGTCTATCCAAGGGCTTTCTTCGCCTTGGGAGGCTTCTACGCCTTAAGCGTTCCTATCGCCAGGCCTTCCAGACATACCAGCAAGGGGTCGAGTTAGTGAGCAAGAAGAACCCTTCTCACCCGCTTCTCTCTGTAAGTTCTGCTATCTCACACACAAAGTGAATACGCTGTTACTAACCCACGCCCAAGACCCTACGCCAGATGAGAGACAAGGTCAAATACCCCGCTGTTGCTACAGACCCTCTTCCAGTCATGCCCTTAGAACTAATCGCCATGATTTTCGATTACTTGGATTTTCGATCTTTGTGGTAAATTTGCACCTTCCTCGACGCCAATACGTAACATGCTGATTATGAAAATGCAGCCGTTGCTTAAGGGTGTCAAAGGGTTGGAAAAATCTGCTCACTACGAGAGACGCGACAATTCAGTCACTGTGGCGTATACAACATTTCGACCGCTGTACCAAAAATATCCGTGTCCGTCCAGCCCTTCTCCAAAGGTATGCCGCCTATGCGGGGTTTCGGGTGACCGAACTCCGTATCAAAAACTGTCGCCAGTTCTGCATAGACGAAAACGTGTTCCAGTGGATTGCGACTTCTCGGGGTCTGAAAACGCTCACATTACAAGGATTGCCAGAAATATCGGACTTGTCTCTCATCAGTCGCACAATTAACCCATGCTTGCCTCAGCTGACTAGCCTGTACCTTGGATTCTATGCGCCCTTCCTGGAAGAGTTTGTCCACAAAATCGTCGCCTCGTCTGCCACGACACTTCAGGAACTGACGATCCTGAATTTCCCAAGTCGATTAACGAGGCGATTCGGGAGTACCGAGGTCGCGGTGTGGCCGGTCCTGGAACGCCTTCGGACCCTCCGTCTCGGCGGACCTCCGTATAAGGAGAAGGCGGTTTTCAATATCGTGAGTCCATTTTCATCCCAAATTGCTTCGTCAACTTACGGGCTGCAGTCATCGTTCATGTGGGTGTCGCCAAATGTGGAGGAGGTTTGGTTAGAGGGGGCGTATGTCACATTTCGGGAGGACCTCGAACATCCAGACAATCCTTGGCCTCATTTGAAGAGGTTATTCGTTGGTCAGGAGGTCAGGTGGCAGCGGTTAGCCGATGCGCCATTCCCGCTACCTTCTGGTATCGAGGAGCTGCATCTCATGCACTGCGATCACATATTTTCTTTCCTGTCGGGCCCATTCTTGCAGAACCCCGACACATATCCTGAACCCAAGAACCTCCGAAAATTCACCCTTCGTGACCGGGTCCCAAGCCGCGATGCATGGCCGGGATATCTACAGAGGTGGGTACGACCCAGTCTGGAATCGGGCTCACTGAAGGAGCTGGGGATGATGTTCCCCAAGCCGCACCCATACTGGCTGAAGAGCTTGCAACTCAAATTCCTGAGCCTCAAGGGTCTTTCTCTCGAGTTCGGCACGGACCCGTTGGCCATTGACGAGGCTCTATCCGACCTCCTCGACCGCTTCCCCAACCTCGAGGGCCTGGATATTGCACAGGAACCCTTCAGTAACGGGGCGCTAGCAAGGGCCGTGCAGAAGGGCATTAAGACCATCTATCACCGCGGCGACTCGCACAAGAGGATTGAGGTCCGAGACTGGGCGCTCGAGAAGCATGGCGCCCGGGTCGTCGAGGGCGACTATATTCTCAACTCGCCGATTTACTTACCTGGAGAGAGGTATAAAGATTTCTATTAATTGCCGGGGCTAGAATTGGCGCCTGGGTACCTGTTTACTTCCCTCGGTAGATTCTGGGGAGATGGCCTTTGGGGCACTTCCGGGGGCGAGTACCTCAACATCAAGGTCACCGATAATAAGAACGAGGTGTTTCTCAAGATTAAGCGTTCCACGAAACTGGAGAAGCTCATGACCGCCTTCTACGAGCGACAGGGCATGAACGTGGACTCGGTCCGGTTCCTTGTCGAGGGCTAGCGTGTTCAGAGGACGGACATGCCTGAGATGCAGGACGGTGACACGCTCGAAGTGCATCAGGAGCAAGTGCCAGACCTGTTTATCTATGCCGACCGGGGAACCCTGGGGAAACAACCTTGACCCACAACCCGCAGGCACCTTCGACAACGAAAAGACCCCGCATATCCGCGAAACCCGAACAAGTGGTCAACATATTGACCAAACAGCGAAAATAGGCCAGTGACACAATCAATATGATGAGGCCTGGGGGAATGAAAGGAAAAAAAAAAAGCCTCAACGTGTAACATATAATGCATTGGATACGATTCACGACATAGATCTCCTAGCAAGCAAGCAAGCAGGCGGAGCTGGTTGCATAGTTTGGGTAGTCGCCTCATCGCCAGATAGGTCGACAAAGGGCAGCGGCGCACAAGGAGGTTTTTTCTTTCGGGTAATATCTCGTCTAATTCTAAGTTAGCCAAGTAGTTCAGTTTAATGTTCGATACCCAAAATGACAAATATTCGATTGACGAAAAACGAAATGCGAGCCGCATTGTATTTCCCTTTTGAACGTAGCCCTTCGTTTCTAGGCTTTATCTTTTTCGATATAAGATTGAAAGCGCGGATGCGAGACTAGTGGATTCTATCGTCTGAAGGTTGAATGCATGCATGGGTATATTGTATGATGTAGGTAGGTCGGCAACTAGATAGGTGTCTAAATATTTACACGCACTCATGAAAAGCCACGCAATAGTGAAAGACGAAGTAGCAAGAGTGTGGATGGATGGATGGATGAAAGATGGGATGCTGACTCTGACAAACAAAGAAAAGTATAATGCTATTATGTAGATAGACACGAACGAGGGCCCGCCCGCCAGCTCGCTCGTATGTATAGGTATAGGTATGTGTGGGTGTGTTCGAGTATACATACATATACTTTGTATATGTATGGATGGATGGAAAGTATGTAGTCTGCTTGCCTGCAAGTATTAGGTATGCATAGCCGCGGAAAAAAACAAAAACAAAAAGACGAAGCCATATTGCGCCATGACCCATGCTGCATGCAAGATAGGTCCTCGACTAAAGGAAACCCATGTCTAGAAACGAGGGAGGGAGGGAGAGAGATGAGATGAGATGTGATGCATAGTGAATGACGCAACGCCAATATCCCAATCCGCGATTCAATCGACCTCCATTAACACCATTTTTGAGGTATACCACCACCATTACCACGTTTGAGGAGACCTCCTCCAACACCAACCAGGCAGCCAGCCAACCAACCCCAACTTCAACAACACCAGGCAATCCCAGTATAACGATAACCACACCAGCCTGAGCTCGTCACCGCACAGGGCTCTCCACATTTCCCACGTTCCCCGTGATCAGACCCTGCAGTTCCCACGGAGATAGGGTGCTCCGGCGTCTCGAGGCTGCTTTGCTCGTCTTGCTCGTCACTGTGCGTTTGTTGCGCTTCATGACTCTTAAGGGCGTAACATCCTCGTCTTCCTCACCCCTAGTCTCCGCATCATTGCCATTCCTATTCCCATTGCTATGGGCATTGCTAATCTCTCCGGCACCGAGATGATCATTATCATCGTTTTTGTGATCCGCACGCTCGTATCCAAGCGAAAGCTCATCGAGCTCATCCTTGCTGACGTCGCCACGGCTCCAGCGACGTCTGGGTCCTTTCTTGACGGGGCTCTTGGCCGGGCTCTTGCTCTTCACTGGACTACTACGGTCCTTCTTAACAGGATCGACATCTTCCCCTTTACGTCCTCTTTCCTTCTCTTTCTCTTCTCCAAGTTGCTCCTCTTCTGTTTCCTCCACCTTTGCATAAGTTCCTCCACTCCTTCTCCCCCGTCGTCTGACAGCCCTCAGTTTAGCCCTCACGCGCGCGGCATCTGCTTCGCGCTCTGACGCAGCCAGTTTCGCCGCGATAGTGGCCATATTTAGAGGGCTCTGTTGCTGTTGTGTGTGCGCATGGTGGGGCCGCCGCGGCAAGCGGGATGAGGCGGAAGAGGAGGCGGAAGTGGGAGCTGGTGGTGGACGAGCTGGTGAGCGCCCGGTACTATTGGTTCGTTTAAGATCTGATGAGGATGTGGAGGAGGATGACTGGTCGGATGCGTTCCGCTGCGCAGTTTCCGTTGAGGCTTGTTTCCGTCGGGTTGTGGTTGTGGTCGTGGCTGTGGTAGATGTGGAAGATGAAGTAGAAATAGATGTGGAGGTATCAGCGGCGGCAGCGGACGTAGTAGCAACAGTACTAGAAACAGGATGAACCTTGGGATCGACAACCGTGCGTTTCGCTACCCGGCCAACCGCCGGCGAAGAAGTAGCCTCAGCCGACTTCCTTGCACTGGAACGTGTAGACCTAGTCCGCACGACCGGCTGTGGCGGGGCCTTCCTATCACCACTCTGACTTCGTGCATCACTTGTAGTATTCTTTACACGCTGCTCCTTGTTTTGAACCGGCTGTTTCGAGAATAGTTTCCGATTCTGCGATGGTCTCTCGCCCGACTTTCCGAATAGGGGACTATCGTAGGACGCCGTATAGCTCGATAGTGCGTCGTCCTCATCGTCGACCTGCCTTGGCGGGGACTTAGCGATGGATTTATTCTGGTTGGGAGATGTCGGTTGTGAGGTGGGCGCTGATGCTGCTGGGGCGGCGAGACCCCGAGCCTCCCCCCCGACGACAGCAGTAAAATCCTCAACAGCTCTCTTGAGATACGATGAGTTATTATTGTGCACAGCAACGCCTGCACCCCGGTTTCCAGAGGAGTACGAGTCTTTCAAGGGGCTGATCTGGGGGGGTTCCGGCAGCGGCGAGGAGTCGATCGAGTCGGAAGTCGTGGAGATCTGGAGGATTTGCACGTTAGGCTCTTCGACATCCATATCGTCGATATCGAGGTCGTCCTGGAAGATGCTGGAATCAGAATCCGAGTCGTCATCATCATCCTCCGCGTCGTCGTAGGAAGAGGTAGGAACCAGGCGGAGCGACTCGGGGCTTCGCGATGCAAAACGTCGTGGCTGGGGTTGTTCGTCTTTGTGTTGTTGGTATCGGCTGACATGCTCTTCATCCTCTTCCTCCTCCTCTTCTTCTTCTGCAACGCATGATAATCTCATAGGTTCTACATTTGCGGTCTCCGCGACATCGCGGACGCGCACGGGACTGAGCCGCAGACTCATCTGCAGGTCCTCCATATCAACCGATTTGCCACCTGAGACCATCCGTCTGCGCCAACCATCGATCATATGTACGGCATCCTTCCACCGGGCTTCCATGGTTTCTAGACCGGCTCGTAGACGTGTGATCGCCTCATCGCGGACTTCGACTTCCTCAATAGGGACGAAAGAAGGGTTGGTGAGGATCGATCTTAGATGCTTGACGATAGTTTCGAGCTCGGCAGCAAGCTCCTCAGCCGACTTCTGGGGGGGTAGCATGGCGAGATCATCATGAGCATGTGTATCATGAGCCTGCACGTGACAGAAATCTGTGTCTCGATCTAGCCCACTCATCTCACGTAGTCCGTCGACTGTGCGTCGGACAAGCGCGAGCAAGCCTTCGTTCTCGTCGCTCAGTCCCTTGGCCAGCTCGGTTAGGAACCCGTTCGTCTCCATGCTGAGGGTATACCCTTCGTTCTCAGTAGCGCCGACAGGCATGCCCATGCCGTCATCCCCTTCGCCGCCAAACTCGCCGGTAACGTTGATGGTGACAATGTCACGATTCCTGGCCCCGCCGCGCACACGGCCGGAGTCGGCAACAGCTTTCTTGAGGTTATCGAGCTGGCGATCACGTTTCCGCACCTCGTTAGCGCACGCACTGCGTGTCTGTGCTACGAGAGACTTCATCTTGACCATCTCTTCCTTGAGCTTGTAGATTCCCTGCTCGGCCGTCTTCAGTTGGGTGCGGAGGGCACGCTCGGTGGCTTCGGCGGTGTCCAGTCGCCGCTGCGTGTCGCTTAGCCTCTCTGCCTGGCGACCGAACTCGGTGGTCTGTCGCTGGTAATCAGCACGCAGTGAGCGCAGCGTAGAAGACAATGATTCGCGGTGTTCCGCATCGCGCTACAAGAGAGCAAGTCGTGTCAGCTTGCCATCCCGAAACATTCTAACTATGGCGGAGACATGTGCGATGGGACACGTACATCCCGTCTTAGGATCAGATCATTCACAACGCCCATGATATGGCCCATGGTAGCCTGCAAACCACCATTGCTACCTTCAGGGTCGGCGAAGTCGATATTCTGGCCATCGCGCAGCAGACCGCGGGACAGGAGCTGGTTATTGATGTACAGCGACGCTGTGCGTAGGTTTTCCGGGTCGATCATTTTGATTCTGATTTTGACTTTACTTTGACTTTGATTTTGGTTTTGGTTTGAGTGTCGGGTGTGTTGCGAGTCGCAATTTTCACGAGCTTAGCTAGTGTGTCTGATCCTGCAGGCGATGGTGTAGTCGTCGGCGCTCCCGATGGCACGATGGCACGATGGGCATTTCCGGGTTGCCCGACCAATTGACCTAGCCCGCCAGCACCAGCAACCAGCACCAGCACCTCAACCTCGCGGAATTGGTAGTGTTATTGATGCACAGGATGGATTAGATCATAGATAGGAGAGCGCTATGGTAACAGCAGGCGTTTGGATGGAGGATTGTTTTGACGTCAGGAGTCAATCGACTGTAAAAGGTCGGCTCAATCAAAATGGAAATTGGTTGCGTGGCCGGAGGAATATCTATGTTGGGATTGGGAGGAAGAAGTCAATACGGCAAGCATGCCGCAGCCTGGTTGGTTGCTATGCGGGGGCCAAAGTAAACAAATCCTCGCGCACGTTGGGGCAGGGATCTTCCCGCGCATGCACATACTACACTGAGACTACCCACAGACTACACTGACTGCAGTATAAAATGGCCAACACTCCCCTGTAGAGCCCCCGTCAGGACCCTGTACTGGTCCTGCACGCGCTACTCACGCCACCGCCCACCCCACGGCGCGTTCACGTGTCGCCCTTTAATTGATCAATCCGCGTACAGACTGCTGGAGAGCTAAGCCAGTCTATAGTCGCATCTGTCCTAACTATTCTCGTGGCAGAGCATCACCGTGGCAATTGCCCCTGACCCCACGCGTAGCTGTGTGACGGGGCGCAGCCATGCAATGCACGCTGATGCACGGATAGATCTTTTGTCAGGGCATTTATTAATATAATAGTAAGGGCCAGGTCGGATCGTCAGAGGCATCGTGTCATCTTAGAATTTCCTTGTTTCTATTGCATTTTCTCTTTTCTAGGTAACTGTGTTGTGCAGGTTCTCTTCTTCCGGAGTCTCCAGCCCGCCGCGGATCCGACGGTGTGCTTCCACTTTTTCAGCCTCTGTCACCTGCGAAGCATCTTTGCGCATGTCTGGGGTAAAGTGGGCTATGTGTGGTGAGTGTCCGACAGACATACCCGCTCGGATCTACCAGTTCAGTTAGCATGTAAAATCCTTAGTCCAACAATCGACATCTTACCAGGGTCTCTAGAGCGCCATTGGAGTTATCGACAAGGTCCTCGTCGTACAACATCTTGCCAGGCTCAAACAGGACTACGATGGTGCTGCCGCCAAACTTGAAGTAGCCGAGCTCTTCAGCACGCTTGACATGCTCTCCCTCCTGTCGGGTGATGACTGTGCTGCCAACCATCATGGCGCCTACGCATATCACCATTACACGACCGTGTTGCTCCGAATCAATTGGGCAGATCACCCGGACATTCTCGCCGTAGACATCGAGTGCAGATCTGATCGCCATAGGATTGACTGTGTAGTACTCGCCTTCGATGAGCTTTGGCTTGAGTAGGATTCCATCCACGGGGATATGGAACCGATGGTAGTCCTGCGGGGCGAGCCGGAAGATACCCAGAGATCCATTCTCATACCGCGGCGCATCTTCAGGATACGCATCACCGAGGAGCCGCTTGATCGAGAACTCTCGGCCTTTGATCCAGATGCTAGTCGCCGAACTCACCGAGTTGAAGACAACGGAGCGGCAGTCAGCCGGCGATACGATGATATGCGGGTTATCTGGCGCAGAACACGGTCGAGCCCCTGGTTTCAACGCGCGGTAGAAGAACTCGTTGAAGTTTTTGAACTCCTCCACTGGGAGGAGGACCTCGGACATGTCAAGTTGATGGAACGCGATAAATGGCTCAATCGACGATTTAGAGGCCGGGTCATCGTATTTCTTACCCTGTTTGATGCTCATTCCTTTGAGAAGTTTCCGAACTGCTTGATGTTAGCTAATCGGTTATTATTGAATTGAGGGAAAATCATACTCCTCTTGTTTTCCATATCCTTCGACTTGAGACCCTTGTACAAGAGACGAATGCCTAGTCGCACGTAGACGCTCATCTTCTCCTCATTGATCTGGCCCGTCAGACGATCTTGCACTAGAATATTAGCAGAATTTGCGCCGAGCTTATAACCGCCATACGAAATTTTGGTCATGACTTTGGAGTACCATTTCCTCTGCGCCTGGCTAGCCGTGACAAAGCCCCCCATTACGAGTGAGTTGACCTGCCGCCAGTCTTGGCTAGCGCATGTGGCGATATGCGTGACAATATCGGCATCCTTCCGCTTGTTGAGGCGTGGTTGGTGGCAGATGGGACACTCCCGAATCTCTACGACGTGCTCCTCTCCCCGATCAACATTCAGATCGTCTTTGTCTAACGCCTCGCCTTCTTCGCCTGACCTATCAAGATCAGGAACCGTAATTGTTGAGGTACCCGACTGTGTGCCTTGAACACTGGGCTCCTCGGGGGCGAGAGAGAATGAGCCATCCTCGGAGGGCGAGGCTTGGCCATTGGATTGGCCTGGCACGATCAGCAAGCTTTTAACTTTGTCGGCATCAGGAAGCATATTCTTCACCCTCTCACTAAGAGGTACCGATGTGCTCTTTGCTTGCAGTTGATCTTCTAGGCAAATGACAGCCTCGTCCATGGTGAGCTCAGCTTCGCCATTAGCCGCTTTGTGAGAGAATCTCTGAAAAAATGAATCAATGGTTGATTCGCGGAGCGTGGAGCCTAGAGTATCTAGCATCGTAGTCAATTCAACCTTGCTGATCTCGCCGCTTTCATCAGTGTCATATTGCTTGAGCATAGCTCGCCAGAACTGCTGCCGCAGAGCTGGGTACGGCATATACTTAGCACGAATGGTCAAAACAGGATTGTGCTTGGCTTCCCACTTCTCAAGGTTCTTCATTTTCAATGGGATAGTAAAAGTGTTAAAACCACTGCCTTCCACCCCATTGGCGTCTGATTCATTTCCCGTGTTCAAGTTTAGCAACTGATCGGCAGGTAATAAGTTTGAACTCGGTATGGAAGTAGGAGTGGGCCTAGACTCATTACTACCGTCAGCCTGCGGGATTGCTGAAGCCACACTGGGATTTTTAGATAGAGCCGGTCGTTCCTTGGTCAAGCTCTGGGTAGAGGTAGACCTCGATAAGCCTAGCCTTGCGAGCCGTGACTTCTGGGCTGGCACATACTCGGCTGGCTCCTTAAGATCATACAGCCCGGTCTCAGGGTTTGCTGGAGGACTTTTCTCGATAATATCTTGCACTGCAAACGATGTGGAGGCGATGAAGTCATTCCCTGAGATCTTGTCGCGGTCGATGACGGTGAAAGCGAACGAGTACGCCTGCTCGTGGTTCTGTACGTGGAACAACATCTTTTCGTTGAATACGGGGTTTAAGTTATGGCGAATAACTCTGGTCCGGAACGTTTTTTTACCGAGTGATGCAACAACGAAGGGATCCATGTCAAACCCAGTCTTGGTGAAGTTGGACTCTGGCGGCAGGTCGGTAATGGTGCAAATTTCAAGAAATATCAGTCCGACAACATCACTGCCGCCGTTAGAGAACTCATAGGGATTCCGTCTCTTCTTGCGTTTCAACCCCTTGATTCTTAATTTCCGCTTCCTTTTCTCAATCGCTTCCGGTTTATTCGGGTCCTCTTCTTCTGGAGTCTCGTCCTCATCGAGTATCTCGTCATCATCATCGTCATCGTCTTGGGAGATGTCGGTAACGTTTCGATTGAGTGGAGGAGGGGTCGGTGCCTCTGACTTGGATGCCGGAGCAGCTGGACCTAGCATTGGTGTCAACGTAGGAGTGGGATTCCGAGAATTGGGTTCAAGTAGTGACGAAGCAAGACCCTTCAACTTCTCCAAAACTTGGGCGTCGGATGCATCCTTGTTGGTCGAGTCGAACAAGTTGAATTGCAGAAGGACCTCTCCAGATACCGCGTTGGACTTTTTATCCTTCTTTTTATTCTTCAACGGATACCACTTTGGTTCTTGTTCTGCCTTGTCGTTGGCAAAGATCTCCTCCAGTGCCAAGTCGAATTCGCCGAGGTAGTCCTTGCCGAAGCGATCCTTGTCCCAGCAATGGCAATCGAGAAGCAAGTTATCGACACCTGCAACGGGGATGGTGCAGATGACATTCCATTCCGGATTTAAGGTCTTCGGTACGCAGTGGGTAGTGAACTTAGTTTCGCCGCAGCTCAATTGGACGTACTACTCGCCAGTATAACAGTTAGAGTCGTAGCACAAGGAAGCCGAATTATGAACGTGGGTGTTATATATCATGAGACGAGCCGATGACTTACAGGGTCCGAGGTACCTCCACGGTCTTTAGCAGCTAGATCTCTTGCCTATAGTAGGGCATAGTTAGCTGCTTGGTTCTTCCGAGCAGAACAAGCTTTGCCGGGATACCAGCAGTCAGGCCAGGTGCTTGCTTACACGAAGAACGACAATCTTCAAAACCAGGCCCGTATCTTTAGCGTTGGTAGGTTCTCCCTTGCCTGAACGCAGAGGGCTCGAGGCACGGCTCGTTTTCAGACGCGATGGTATGATGCGGACCATATTGAATGCTGCACGGCGAGTGATGATGCGGGAGCTAGATGATGCAGGGTAAAGATACGAAGGGTCGAAGGAAGAAGGCGACGGGGATGCAGCGATTCGGATCGTGCCGGTCAGGTGGCCAAGTACGTAGGTTAGGTAGGTTTAGTGATGCTGTTTCAGCCTTTAGGTGGTGCTCCAAGGAATGATGTCAAGATGGGATGGCGATCGCCCATGGACGCGAGCCGGGATCTGTGCCGCAAGGAAGCAAGCAAGTGACGAGTTAAAATAGCGGCGGTGGACAGACAATTGGCTGAAGCCAACAAGTAAAGGAAGAGGCCCGTCCAGGACAAGGAACGCGGGAGATGGGTTAACACATATGGCAGAAGAACAGCACCTGGATCATTCGGATTCTCGTGTAAGGGGGAGGGACTATTGGCAATTTGTGTGAGACCGTGGTACGCAGCTGGCTGGATGGATCTTGGAACTTGGCTCGTATTTAAGTTAAGGGGTCTGCATAAAGTGCTTGGGGCAGAGGCAACCTTTGCAATGGAATAAAGATAATTGAATGAATAAATCCAAGTCAGCAGGCGGACCGACGAAGCCCGGGGACCTGAGGAAACAAAACACAACACAGCCACAAACGACAGGAGTACTGTAAATGGGGTTGAGAGAATATCAGGAACCAAGGCAGGCTTTAGAACGTCGGGCGTTACGTGGAACCCAGAGGTGAAATTGAAGTCGTCATAAAAATAAAGTTGAGCTGAATATGCAAAAACACAACGGATGCAACGTCGAGCCAGTGCAAGCAGAAGAATGGTCCTGAGGTGTTGCTGGGAGGTCCACGGCGTTAATGCCAAGTGTTGCCTTTGAGGGTTTGGCGGGGGAGAAACGTCGTCACAAGCTGAAGCTAAGACGGGAAATAAGGTACAGGATCGGCCTGGCTGTCTTGGTCCCCGTACCGTCCTGTTACTGGAGCAGGAGTGCGCAGTACAGGATGCGGGTGGGTGAGGGCTGTGGGAGGCGGAGGTCTTGGCTGATTTCAGTTCTATCTTCCATCGCGATCGGGAATCGGGGCTTGGGCACTTGGCAGTCCTAGAAGGCGCTAACGCAATAGCGGCATAAGCACGGTGGAGATTCTTCGGATTCCTGTCATAAGAGGTAAGTACAGTAGGTATTTTGTTCCATCCATTCATCTCCGGCAATAGACTGCGTGCAGGAGTGCGTGATTAACCATTCATACCTAGGTACCTAGGTATTATAAGTATTGATAGATACAGCACCTACCCATGTGCAGGTAATAAATAATTAGCGATTGACTTTCCTAAAAGGGAAGTATTCATCTGAATACAAAACCCCAACATCAGCAAGACCTTCCCCTCTCTTGTCCTACACCACCTGCGCATCACACTGGACGCCAGCCCCTACACAGTACCTATGCTTGTCTCAGCGTCCCCCGCGAAATGGGGTCATTTCTCCATCTACCTAGTGTAGCTCTGCCCCTGTTGCATCCAAGAGCTGACACCCTCCATCCCAAGCACAGTACCCCAGATAGCACTGTTACGATGATAGGTAGCACTCATCAACAGCCGACATGAATACTGTAGCGACCGAACTTCATTTCTTGCTTAGGCTAAGCAGGCGAGCATTGGATTACTGCAGCCGCCAACGTCCACATATGTTTGGTGGCCTGGTCGAACACCATCTGCCGCGTTCTCCTCTTCTCGTCAAATCACGCTAACAAACCAATGTCGGGATTATTACGTACCCTTCAACTTGAAGTCTCCCGGAATATCCGCGCTGTGGAATTGCAGAATGTCGGGTTCGGCACCTACGCAACGCAGTGTGGTAGGTTAAGTACCTAGGTTAGTCACGTAATTGTGCCGTATAAGCACACACAACAGCACACGGCTGGGCTAATAATAGAAACGGTACTTCCTACCTCTACCTACCTATCTGGGTATGTAGACAGGACACCCACCTCCCATTATCAGCCCTGCGGGTTGCATCCGAAATTTCCGGTAGTGTGGCTCCCGGCAAACCCGGCTCGAGCGGCTCGGTTTAGGATCATCGCCGGGGTAGGATGCTTATCTTCATCGGCAACCGAAGAGCTCACACCACACCAGTCTTTTCTTCAGCACAAGACCTACCATATACATGACGAATCATGATGATATTAGGTATCATTCGCTATATCCTCGAATGTCTAACAATGTGTGTACTTGATGTCTTTATATTCTATCCATCTAACCATCATCTATTATCTAAATGTTCAAGGTAGGTAGGTATCTCCACCATTATTCATTAAACCAATGATACCCAGAACGCCCGCGCCATGCCACACATAATCGAAATCCAGAAGCGATTATTTTAAAGATGGACTTAAGCTTGCACGCTCGCGACAGGTGCGCTAGCGATGTAACGGGGCACGGCCGTCTGGCTTGACACGCGGCGCCAGAGGTTAGCCCGCGGGTTGAACCGCGCCGGGAGACCCTTGCCGGCGGTCTTCTCCTCATCCTCCTGCCGAATGCGCTCGATCTCCCGTTGGATATCGGCGAATGTATCGAAAGGGGTATGCCCAATATTGTTCTCGATACAGTACTCTTCCAGCCGCAAGCCACGGCGCGCAAACAACACATCGGCTTCACGCGCCGCGGGCAGGTCCGACACGCCATCACCGATAAATACAATGAGCGGGATTGTGCCATCCTCACAGGTCATCTCGGCCTGGTTGCGCGCCTCCTGCACTGACAACGCCTTGTCATGACCTAGCTCGTTGTCGTGTCTCCATATCGGCTTCCACTCCGACCCGTCCTCGGCAATTTTAGCGTCGTTGGCGACGATGTTAATCTGGGCAGACTGTTCCTCGCCGAGGAAGGTGTCAAGGACCCGCCGCAGGATAGGTTTCAGACCGGCCGAAATAACGTTGAAGGGTATGTTATGATTGATACAGTACTCGTGGAACCCTCGAAAGTCAGGGTCTATCTCAAGTGCCTTCTCCATGATCTTGAAGCCGTCGTTGAACGGTACGTGAAGGGATCCCCACATCTCCTCCGATACCTCGCGGAACGAGCGCTCGCCGGTTTTTATCTGTTCGTCGAGGATTTCCCTCCGCTCGGTACCACATCCGAGGTTGTCGAAAAGGACGTGACCGGTGTCTTGCATGAAGATGGTTCCGTCAAAATCTGAAAAGCAGATAATCTTCCTCTTCTTGTTGCCTATCTCATTGACAATATGAGAGATGCTCTTTGCCTCAAAGGCTACAGGTGGTGGAATCGCGGAAGGCATAGTGACTCGACAGAAGAGGATAGAATTCAGCTCAGTGGAGAGAAAAGCTTTAAGGATGGTATAGTATGGTCTCGTGCTATACTCTATGAATAGATGACAGAAAAGATTAGGCATGCTAAAATCACCTGGGCAATGTGAGATGGGTTGTAGTTGCGACTTATATTCAAATGCCAAGACTACCTCTCACATAGCAAGTGTGCAAATATCGAAGCTAGCACCAGGCACTAATCGATGTGGCAGTGTCATGCTACGATTCCCAGGGCCGCGATGACGAGCACCCGCACGCCTTCGGCTTCTAACGCATAGCGCATCCAGACTTGTAGACGGACTAAGAATTATTCAAGGATATTGAAGCGGGTCTGGTAGAAGATAACGGCGTCGGGCTAATTTTTTACTAATTTTTTTCCTAATCCCACTATTACCACAGTGACGATACTAAGTTAATTGTTCATACCTTTCTCTCATATTAAGCATACTACTAAGTATTAGTCTTGATACTTCCTTCAGTTGCTTCGTTAAGAGAAATACCATTTCTAATAGCCAGACTCGAGATCCGTTTACACAGTATCCATTCATTACCTAAATCACGTCGCCGAGATCCCAAAATTGAACTCATGGTCCAGGCCAGCCATCCAGACCCATCGATTATCATACTATCTAGCATTCTAGATCTCCTCGTATCCAGAACTAGTACATAAACAAGACATGGTCTTCGCAATCGTCAGGGCTGATTCGATTTCGATCCCTCCAAAAAAAAAAAGTACGCAATATGATGTAGTGAGCATTTTGAACCACTGATAAAGCCACGTGTATGCAACACCGAAGGAAGTAAACCGGCTAAAAACAACGCAGAATTACAAACCATCACATACCTACCGAGGCACTATGACGATGCCCACGATGGTATCGTATAAGTTGCAAAATACCTCAGAGGGCGCTACAAAATAGGGCCGAAATAGAGTATACAGTAGTGACGTCATAGGACTAGCCCCACACTATCTCTTATCTCTCTATTCAGGTATTGGCTGTGACCGTGATGACGTAGCTTATCTTGATAAAAACACGGTGAACACAAGCCCTACGCGGGGCTGATACAATTGCGGCAAGCAAAGGACTTCTCATACCTACTGTAGGTAGTTTGAGATTAGGTCACCACAGGGACCGGGGTTAACATTAAACAGCGGATGCATCCCTTTGAACGTTCCTTGCTAGAACTTGAGGTACCTAATATCGCACCGATTCTAACAGCTTGATTTCTTCGGAAAAAATTTTAAGTCGCAGAGTCAATGGTGAATTCAAAAGGATAGTCAACTTTTACGGAAAATCTTATGCTTAGTATACCTAGGTACTTAATGTATTGTGTAAGCCTAGGCATTCCGAGTGATGAAATATTGAAACCCCTTTGGATATTTTCAGAATGACAGGTACCCATTATCAGGAGTCGAAAGTTAAGATGCAACAAATATATTCGTTGATGGCTCCTAGCATTCGCTGATGAAACCTAATTGATGGGATCTTGTGTCTAGGATGAAATAAATGCCACGGTGCTAGACAGGTGTTAGAATGAAATGAATCCCGAGTGTAAGCGACTTAGATCTGGAATAATGATTCAGCGATGCATGTTGCCTTAAAATCTAATGTAGAAATTTTAGCTCAGAGCACCCATCCAAGCTACATACACGAATCACCACAAGGGTTCCAATCGACGCCAACCCGAAACCTTCGACGGAATCACAGCTAACAAGTAGTAATCACTTTCAGGTGCTCAAGGTAACCTTATATAGGAGCATGGTTTCATTAGGATACACCGAAATCAAGAGAGCAACGTAATAAAAAAAATTATACTATAAATAGTATGAGTTCACTGATATTGACTTCGGATGATATGAAATGTTTGCTTTTTCGATAGAGTACGCTCCTTCGACCCATGTTTAACTAAGCAATACAGCCCTAACTCTCAATTTTATCGCCATACTAAGCCTCTAGCTGTTTTCTTCTGTCTGTGACGAACAGTTGCTGTAAACCTCTTTCAGACTATTTTAAGAATTCTTTTAATAGAAAATGTTGGCAGCTATCAATTCGAACTCTTTTACAATACCAGACCTTCGTCCGAGGTCAGATTTATACAAGTTGAGACTCATCCAGTGATAGACTGGCCTCCTTTAGGTACTTATGCAGTCGAATACTCCTTGCCGATATGGGGCAGACCAAACCTTATGCAAGTGTCTATTAAGTAATCTACCTGGGTCCTACAAGAAGGAGCTTGCAAGTACAGATCACAGGTGACCGCTGCAATTGATTATTATAAGGCCATTATTTAAGGTAGCTGCCAATTGTTGTTAAGTTTGGTTGTTGAAGCTGCAGCACAAGAAAAGGAGAGGCTGTGGGCAGTCGAGGTAGTCTCGAATAGCCAACTGAGTCTTTAGTGAGCTATAGCGCTCCTTAGGATGCCTGTTTCCGTTTTGTTTTTTTTTGTTTTTTTTCCAAAATTATGCGAACGTGGTAGTTATTGGCAGGGCATGTTTAGGTTATGATGAAATCAAGGTGGAATCTAGACTTAATTAGGCGGATATCGGCCTATCTTTCGTAGAGTAGAGTTTCGTAAAGCTTACGACCTTGGTAGATGCTTTAGAGGTCTGCGTCTTCCTAGGGAGCTATGTTAATAATCGTGTAGGCAAGATTTACTCAAGGTACGTAACCCGGTATATATAAACACACTTGTTCGTCGAGACTTGTCAAGCGGAAGGCTATTCGCCACTTTTCATTTATTCAACTGCTAGCTTATAGCCATAGCCTAAATGGTCCTTGGCTTCCTAACTCATCCTTCCGCACAATATCCCCCTTCCTTATTTTATTCACAGACAGGTTTTGACACTTGGCCTTAACCGCTTAATACTAATCATGATGGCTGCTACTCGCGATGCCTTCCGGGACACTATCCTCGATGCCGATGACGAGGCTTGGCTCCTAAGCCGCGGACTTGTTGTTATTACTAACAATAAGATCTATCTCGCCCCCCAGATTACCTTCATCAAATGCCCAGTCAACATATTGCCGCCTGACGGAGCGGGTACCTCAACGAGTGATGCAGAGAAAGACGAGCTCCCTCGCTTTTTCAGCCGCGGTGCCGAAATCCTTGTTTATCTTGGATTTTTAGAATCTAGAGCGGAGGAGGTAGTAGGCCACGCCGCCTGTGTCCTACGCGAGCACCCGCAGATGGCCGATCCCTGGCTAAAAATTGCCATTTGCAGTGCTGTCCCCGATAGCGTTGCTGATATCGGACCGGAAACGGAAAATTGGTGGCCCCTATTCCAGCAACAAGGGCTTTCCGAACAGCTATACAGTGCAATCATGCATCCCGAATTTATCCAGATAAGGAAGACTCGGACAGCAAAATTCTGGATAAGAGACATGATGGAGATCCGGTACGGACTACTGTTGATGATACACGAATGCTCTAGGGAAAGGGGAGCTCAACTTCGTAAGCCCCGTGAGAACGGACTCTCCCAAACCTCCAATGCCCATAATTACCGCAGCAGAACCGGACGAACCAGTACCGGAGGCCCTCCGGCTGATGAGGCCTGACCTTCCCCATTCATAAGAAACTCTAGTGGGAGCTTTACCGAGCTCAAAGAAAAATTGGCACTCCGAGGAGTAGTACCGCCAGGTGTACTAGAGCGGATCGGGAGCGCTACAATTCGCGTAGTGCAAGCACGCTGTAACACGGGCTTGTGGTCAAGGGCTTGGAAAGATATTCAATATTGCAAAATAACCTTCTATGCAGCCAAGGGGCCCATATGGGTCTTTGGCTTCCCCTTCTACAGGGCCTACGCGAAAGCTTACGGAGACTGCTAGCCGATCAAGGGTAGGTATACTGGCGAGGCAGCGAGGGCTTAACGGGCAACTTTATTAATAAAAGGTTAATAAAGAAGTCCTTGCCGGTTGAAGGGGTTCATTTGAGATCACCGGTATTGCCTCCGATGTGTCGGTACGCATATGAACAAAGGCAAAATCCGAAAGGTTCACGTTGACAATCTCAAACCTTACAAGAGTCCCTGGGCCGACCTGGGAGAAGGGGAATCGGCACATGAAAAAGCCCATGTTAGAGGGATATCTACAGATACCTGATGAGAAGATTTACATTCATATCTGTGTGGTAGCTAGAGAGTATGACAACCCCCATCGACAGAGAATGACGAACTTGACTTAATCAAGCTCCACAAGCCTTGACTCCTCCTTAGGACATAGGCAAATGGACATAGAACAGAAAATGGATGATGATGTGCGGTAGAGACTCAAGGTGACAGATGCCGCATATGAGGCAAACTAAGCAACAATACGAGAACTCAGGTGGTTATCAAGTGCTATCCTTTTAATTTTGACCAAAGGAATAATGGCTAACTCGCATTCCCGGGAAAGAGGCAGCTGGTAAGACGGATCCCTCTGATGAAAGGTTATAAGCAAGCGAAGTAGCGATTAGACATCCCCAGCGCAGAAGAGATTGAGGCTCTCCGCCTCTTCCGAAGTGCGAATCATGACTTCGGCATCCTACCGAACTAAAACAGGACTGATGTGGCTGATTATCGAATTGGACAAATCTGAAGCACTAGATTACTAGTACAACTATTACCGATCCCTTCGCCTACGAGAAGCGCTAGAGAGGAACGACGCCCCAAGTCCGCTGCCGGCCCCATTGGCAACAGTCTCCGAGACTGTTGACTTGAGCGCGATTTAACCCAGTTCCGACGAATCAATTCCCTGACACCGACACCTACACTATCATTTAGATAGTCTCCGAGAGCAAGACGTTCAAGGCGGGTGCAAGGGATATCGTGGAGCTGCGCGCGTATTATAGTGATAGATAACTACTACGTTAGGACAACAGGGGTGTCAGTGTAGGAGTGATCATCTGCCAAGGTTGACGGATTCATGTATTTATATTGCGATACTTTTTCTTTCGTTTTCTTTCTTAGCCACTCACGCACATGATTCCTTTCTAATTGATCAATGCATTCCCTCATTTACAGTTCTCGAATTCGTTGATTCAAGCCGACTATGTGATTGAGTAGGTTTGGTGGGTTTGAGTGTTGCAGTCAACCCCAGTCGCGGATCTCGCCCGCTCATGCACTACGCAGTTCTAAAAATAACGGGGTCCCATACACAGTTCCTAAGATACCTAACGCCTAATAATACTATTATTCGAGTGATATATATTGTTTATGTCAGGTGACTAGGTGCCAGCCACCCGTAGGGTAGTTGTATCAGTGACCGTATATATATATAGGCAGGTGAGCCCCTTGAATTAGGTGGTTCAGGAATCAATCCACTACTTATTGAGCCCTTACCTTCTGCTCTCCTGGCTGTATAAAGGTCTACTACTCACTCCGGGACCAATCCTTATGACAGTTTAATTGGATATATCTATATGTGTTAGCGACTCGTTATTCCATTGTTTAAGTCACCTACCCGAAGCGGAAAGGGATATATATACCTTATACTAGCATTATATGGTTCCTACTATATCTATAGGGGGGTTCTTCCTTGCGCAATAACAATAGATCATTACTGGAAACACCAGCAGTGCGAACTGTGGCACGTTGTCCTTGTCAAGAGTACGCGCTCAGGGGTCCTTGAGTTTTTTCGTTGCGGGACGCGAATTTCAGACAGTGTGAAAAGGAATTGTGCTCTATTTAAATATCTCTGCGCCCGGTATGTTTATGCCACTAACCCCAAACAATCTGTGCATGACACTATAATTATTAATGTTGCTGATATCCGTTCATCAGATACCCGTCTTGAAGCCCTGTACACGTGGATCCTACTTACCAACACAATATGAGATAAGAAGCCAATACTTAGGGAGAGAACGCCATAGACGGGTAAGAGATGCTTCCCGTCTTAGACATTTCTCAGAGCATGTGGAGTCATTATTTGATACATGTTTTATCTTCATGTCAATAATTATTTAAGAAGCTGTGCCACTAAAAGAGGTGTTAGTGGTGGTACCATAGGGATGCAGAGTAACGTATATCAAGACGATGGCATCAGCCATTGGGCAAAGACCGAGCGCACCGATGTCGAGCTCAAGGACGGTAAATCTACATCGCATTTCATCAAGGTCATATCAAGTAACGTAAGAAGAAACACGACACAAAGATAGTTTAAATCCATGAGCTCGATCTATGAGTCACAACCTAACTTCGCCCCAAAGCCCATCAGTCATGGGACTTACGACACGATACCAGATACCCGCTTCTCCTCGTGTGAGTTGCACGAGATGAGAGACCATGCCGGAGCGGCACAAATCCTTTGCTCGCCTGGCAGCTTTACATCAGAGTAGCAAATATCCAGACTAGAAATTTGGATACCATTTCACTACGTAGAGGAAATCTCTCGTAGATGATGGAGCGGAAAGCTAATTAGCTAAGAGATTTTCTCTACTTAGAATCTGAGGTTTCCTTAGGCCTGAACCTCACGGCAAAAGGTCCGGATCCCGAATTGAACGCCCTACTACCCGTTCTGCTTGAGACAGTAATATGGCGCCTTCTCAGGCCATTGGAGAGCGAAGGCCAGTCTGTCAAACATAATTTCGTGTATGGAGACATGTGATATGCCAGTTTGGCGTTTGAAGGTAGGAGTGGCGAATCGCTGATATCCGACGCGTGTTGTTTCCACGTCCATAACGAGTGTATGTCAAAATAGGTCCTAAGAACTTACCCCAGTTACTAAGAGCGGTTATTAATACGGCTGGTGCATTGTGGGTGGATTCGGCTCAGCCTGCAATCGATTCGGGCCCGGGCATCTGGATGCTCATCACGATTATGTTTGGATAATTACCGGCGCCTGAGGAGAATTATGATGGCCGTATTGGGGCTTATACATCGGGGTCCCTCCATATAATGCGAAACTAGAAGAAATTAGGAGATTCAATGACCAGGCCTCGGCTTTATTCTCGAAAAGCCAGACGTTACAAGAGCAGCGAGTGACTCTTAAATCCATTGGTATCTTAGTTGTATTGTTTTTGGAGCTCACAGTCGCAGGATGGATGTTTGCTGGACGACATTCGAAACTTAGCCCTCAGATACGGAAAGCTAAGCCCCGAGATGCGAGCTATGCTTAATAGCAGATTAGCTATATCTCATATTGCATGGATTTCCAGTTACGACTTAAAAAGGTTGTGTGTCAGGTAGAGGCGCGAGTGTTAGAAGTATCAACGATTTCGACTCAGAGGGCATTAAGGATGCATCGAAGACCGGGTTTAGCATGAGAAGCCACCCCTTGATAGAACACAAGCAGCGGGATTCCAAGTGTATCTAGGGACAATAGTAATATGTCGGATATTATATAAGTGAACTCTAACCCAGACCATCCCTTCACTTTCGGGCCCGAAATTGAAGTGTGCTGGTGCATACCATTGCTCGATTAACGAGGCCGGAGTAAAGAAATCTATTCTACGGCTGCATCCAAACTTCAGATGACGCGTCGGAAATTTCTATTCGAACTTAACTCCTAACAATACAATCAAAATGCGAGAAGTAAGGGATGTGATCCATAGCCACATTTCGATCGGGTAGAGCGAGTCAACGCGTGGCCTGGGGTAGGACAAACGTATATTCGGAACGTCAACAACGACGGGTATGTCCGCGGCTTGCTTATCCCGTTCGAACACTTCGACAACGTGCTCTGTATCCACATAGAGTCGATAATTTGACGGTGACACTGTTGAAGATTTTTTCGCGGTCGTTAGCTCGCAATCCCAAAACCTCGACAACTTGAAGCAAGCATTATTCACGCGGCCGCGTACGCAAGGGGCAAAAAGTAACTCTGTAACTAATCTCGTTCTAATTATCTGCCAGCCTATGCCCTGATTGTCGGGATTCGTATTAAGTCCTTACGCTAAGTCTCAAAACGTCCCGTCAACTTCTCTTTCTCCAGGTTTGCTAGGGCCCGTTCAAGTGCATCATGCGCAAATGTAGAAAAGTTCCATCGTATCGAGTTATCCTTCTTTTCTTCCTCTGTCACTCCCTGGAGATCCCTCTTCAACTCGTTCATTCTAGATTGAAGAATTAATTTAAGGAGGGTGTATGATTTGAAGGTCCAGATAACTCCATCGTGCCAGACGTGTGTAGGTGGGTCAATTGAGTAGGTTCGGCTAGGTCCGTGGATGAATTTGAAGGCAAACTCTTCAAATCCCTGGAGCCTTAATTGAAGACCGCATTGTTTCCATTTTACCGGGTCTTGCGTAGGCGCTGCAATCTTCACATATGGTGCTGTTATCATTCCAGGGTACCACTGCCGCATTCGGAGTCAGTTAGATCGGAGTTCGAGAGTGTTTGTAGAAGTGAGGGGCAGCCTTATATTTACGAAACCGATAAGAAAGAAACAGGGAAAGGATCTCTACTTACAAAACCTTCGAACACTGGGATTGGTGTTAAGGTGTCATCAAGTGCTATGAATGTGGAAGTCAAAGTGATCATCTTTCTCACATCCTCAAGCTGGATGTTGCAATCCGCGTAGAGCACAGCCTGGACGACTCTTGTGATTTTATCCTTCTCGTCCTTGGAGTACTCATGTGGCGTTAGGGGTTGTGGTTGGAAACTCATCTTGAAAGACCAACCGGTTATCGCGAACTGAAATGTATGTCAACGCTGGTAGTAGCTCGTGATGTTGGCTTGGATTTTAGGTGAAAAGAGTCGTTAGGTGGATGAAGAAGGTAGAGATATAAATCTGCGAAGGAAAAAGAGTCGGAGTGCCGAGAGGATATGGCTTTAATTTATTCTCCCTTGAGACTTCGATGAGTCGAAAGCCATGCTGGAGGCGTTGGTTGTACAATTGGCGCAAATATATGCCTCGTCACAGTCAGCTCTTGAGCATGACAATTCTTTAACGTCACCCATGATCAAGTTACACATGGAAGCCACCCCCTAAATCTGGGGCAAAATCCAAAAAGCCCCGGCCAGTTTTTTCTTTGGCTTTGCTAGATCTAATTCTAGAACTATAACAGATGATAATCCTGGAACAAATAACAGGAGACTAAACGAGAAAATAATCTAGGTAATAAGAATGATTATTGTTATTTTATATTATGAGCATTATTGCGATTGATTTTCATCGTTATCACATATAAATCGTCTTACGTGTATCTCATCTGGAATAAGACCGGTCGGGCCTTTTTTGGGCTCGCTGAAGCCATGCCAATCACAGCTATGTATTGAAGAGTATGACAGAAAAGAACTGTAGCACTGAATCGCCACATGGATACAAAAGTAGAACATTATCGAGGTGAGTGTCTTGATGCCTTATATTTTACGTCTGAGACCGTGGTAAAGAGCCATGCGTTGACTGTAGGTGGCGAAGGCAAAGAGAGGTGCTGCCCTACTACCTAGTGCATTAACCTAACTCAAGCTGACGAGTTGATATTCAGTCGCCCCATACAAGGTGAAATGGCCCGCATACACCTACCTTTTCGACTTCTGCCAAACTATTTCATCTTCTTGTGCAACATTGATATCCGCGCTAGCGCATTTTCGAGCCACTGACTCTCCCCTTCAGTTTGTGAGTAGGGCATTTGATACTGTAGCATCTCGATTCTTTTGCCTAAGAGTGCTTGGGGGTTGCTATCACCATTCCTTGGGACCAACGCTCCATTAATTCGAACGTAACAAGGGCCATACTCCTCTGGATGATCACCATCGAAGAAGATGATAGCGTTCTCCATTCCGTAATCTACTAAAATTCGTTTATATAGGGTGCTGAAACATCTTTGATGTATCTTGGTTAGCACTTGGATTGTTTGATTGTAATCTTGGGGGCTCTGTAAGTCACCGGGGTCCAAATGCTGGATGGACTGAATGAACCCTTAGGTCGAAGTCAAAGGAGATTGGAACCATTCGATACTTGATCATTCTTTTCGTCTTGGATTTCTTGACATAGGAGTTCTCCAAAATTAGACGGTAGACAATATCTTGGATGACTGTTTGGAGTTCCTGTGAAGGCCCCCGTCTAAAATGGTTGTTGGATCCTGCGTCGCTCGTGTTAGGCACTACTGTAGGGTAGCAGGAGGGTCGAAAGTGGGTCGTACCAAGGACCTAAGGGATTATGTGATACATCAAAGGCTATATAAGACTTAAGGGATCCCCAATTCTAGGAAGGAGACTCAGGAATCAATAATATTGATCCCTTATCCCTACCTTCTACCCTGTGGCGACCTGCTTGTGACCTAATTTCACTCTGGATACTAACCCCCAGCTCGCTTGAATAGAGGGTCCCGCTTCAGGAAATTGCGTCGTCGGTACGGTGTGGTATCCCATGATAGAAAAATATAAAGTGGCTGGTTATTGATTATGTTGATGTGTTAGGCTACTCAATTGATGGGTGTTGCCTATCCTATTATAATAATAATGGGGGGCTAATGATCGTGAATCTTCGAAGTAAAAGGGTGTGGATGAATAAGTATAAAGAAAGACGAGGAAGGGAATTTAAAATGTCGGAGACCCCCTAGATAACCACCAAGGGGCCGGTAACTTACCGGGGATTTGATTGGACTGGACAAAATGATCACACGAAACTACCTAGCTTCTGAGCATGGCTGATATCCCTTGCGGTCTCATCATCCGATGTTAAGAATCACAGGACTTAAGACGTAATCCTAACCAAGGCCCTTCACAAAAGCCAATCCCTAGAAAACCATTGATAGAAGACGAAATTGCACTCGGACAACTTGCAATAAAATGAGCTAAACGTGCAGATGGTTCTCCACAACTTCGGAATACTCTTTCGAGTTAATTCATCTCAAAAGCAACAACAATGGTTCAATTAAGTAGCGCAAATAGATATAAAGGTCGACGCAGGTCTAGGGTAAACCCACTAATACTAGGTTAAAAGGGTTGCACCCGCAACTTCATTGACCCCCTTGTGTCTAGATCCTGACCTGCTGTCGTGCAAAGGGGATCGATCTTCCTTAACTGCACGACGTTTAACATGGGCTTAGGGGGCACGCTTTCGAGTTCGACCCGCGAGATATCTTGGATTTTATGTATTTTTAAGAACGTTCTATTTAAGGTGATTAGGACCCCTTACTTTGCGGAGGTCTCTAAAACACCTTCATAGACGCTACCTAACTATATACAGGAGTCACTTTGTCTCTGTGCGTCGTGACATGTGCCCACATGAGGAAAGGTTGGAAGTAGCCAGTTTAGGCGAGTAGGCCACGTAGCTTCATCGGCCACGTGTCTTAGGAAGGTTGGGAGATACAAGATCTTCCCGAGACGTTAGATACACCAACCAATCAACCAACTAGACCTGGTGACGATTGTGTATGCCTACTAAGTACCTATGTAATGAAGCCAAGGAGATTTTTTAGCGAATGAGAATGTATTTCTAGGCAGTCTATCAAAGGCCAAATGTCAAGAGGCAAGACTAAACTGTCTTGTCCTAACAAGTATCGGTCGTAACAAGCGTCCCAGGCTGATACGGTAGTGTCCGATCTACTGACCCGAGAACCAATTATATTCAGGGTACTGGCTCGCCGCAAATGTCTACACCTCTAAAACCCGGTGCCTGATCTCAAATCTTGCCATAAGATCTTATAGTTTGAGTTCCGCCGCCACGGCCAACTAGCTATCGGTTATTCTCTTTCATATCTCCTCGTCCGAACTATCCGGGCTATTTGGCCCAAAGAATGCTTGAAGTTTTTCCTTGTCTGGTTTAGGGGGGTACCACGCGGAAACGGCGCGGTCCTCCATGACGAATTCAAGAACAATGTCCTGCATGCCACAACTGTCACACTGAGCTCGGATCAGGGGTTCGAGACGATCTAGTTCCACGATCTCCGGGCCGCCGGACTGGAACTTGGCATATATTCTGTATGCATGGACTTGCTTTCTCACGCTATGGATGGGTGATTTTATGGAGAACCGGAGTAGCTCCCATTTCTTGTCGACGGTAAAAAAGGAGTAGGTAAGTTCTATGGTGGCGTTCGAGTCGGGGAAACTTTGCTTCAAGATATTGGATACTATTTCCAACACCATGTCATTGCGGGGTTTGTCGTTCAGGTAATACACTCTCCTCTCTGCGTCGATCGAAGATACAGATGAGTCGGAGTCTGAGTCGGGTGGCGAATCCGGTACCGAATTCTGATGACTGAATCTCGGGTATGGGCTTCTCTCAGCTCTGGCTACCGAAGCCCTGGAAAGCGGGATTGGAGGGGGTCTCCGTCGAGGTGCAAACGTGACTTGAGTCATGTTGAAATTGTTTTTCTGGATAGATGGAGGGCAACGAGTGAGGGAAAGCCGCTGTGAGTGCTAGGTGGATGAGATGCGGGTAGGAGAGGAAAATATCTAGACAGTAATATTATATATATATAGATTCGGTGGCACGTATTGCGAGAGAGATTATCACGATGCATCAAGGGGATGTTCAAAATTCTCCTAGTGCTCAGGTAACTGACGGTCACGGGATAGTGTTACACGTATCACTTACTACCTTGCCTTACTACCTTGCCTTATATCTTACCCACGATGAAGGTCATTTGGGAAAAAGAGATAGCCTCATTTCTAGAGTAAAATTGAGGGATGCTAGAATACCACTTCACTACTAATATGTTATATAGGGGTTTCCCTCAAAAAGCCTCCGGCCCGCTGTACTAATTATAATATAATCATTATTATGTGTGTTTTCAGCTGTGGCTGCCCCTTGATGTAGGACAAAGCCAGAGCAAAGAGCCGGGCGCGCTCCCTAGCAAGCAAGCGTGTACAGTATTCCCAAGGCTTGTTTAAGCCACAATAGCCTAAAAATGCATGATAGGTCTCAGACATCTCAATAACATGATCCACGGTGAGTGATTATGAACAATCGTTCAAGACGAAAAAAAGAAACGATGAAAAGCCGTTCAGACCGAATGCTCGTTATTGAAAATTAAACAACGGATTGAAGGGAATAGTCCAGTATTTATGTATTGCACGTAAGTTGAGAGCTCAGGAACCTGGTTACCTTGTAAGGGGAAATTGAAGTGGCAGACCAGATAATTATCTGGCACCTGACGGGTGCGCGAAACAAGTCGAGAGATACCAGCGGCTATGACAGTGGACCCGGCGCTACCATGTCCCTTAACAGACGCGACCACAGCGCCCAGGGAAGCCACTGGGCCAATAGCGTGTCTAGGGTGTTTAGCGCCGATCGTCTCAACGACGGATCCTCTGCAGCCAGTCGTTTGGACCCGGCAGCCAGCGTCTATGACGGCGCCCCACCGTCGCTGCCCAGCGCCCTTTGCTGTCCTTTGCTTGGCTGTGAGGCTCTCTCAGCTCTCGGCACTGAAACCCTCTCATCAGCTGCTTTGTCTTGAGTTACGGGGCATAATGGATCTTTCTCTGGTCTTGTCGCTCTTTGGTGATTGCTGAAATTGCCTGGGCCCTTGTCCGACCTAGGAATCGGGCGCTTCTCGGGCTCTGGTTGGATGGACGGCCGCGGGCCTGAGTTGACCTGACCCGAGCCGCGTTTCATTGTCCGCGTGCTTCAAATATCTCGAAGCCTCCCTTCATTCCAACCGCTATTCTGGAGTTTGCTTTCCCATCTTCTCATCTTCTCACCCTCCCCTCATTTCCTAGCACCTGTTTAGATTTCCTCTTTTTTCAATTCGATTTATTCGTTTCTTCTCTTCGGCCCCCCAAGACACTGGTTGTCCCTGTTGACTATATAGACTTCTCCATTGAGTAATCGATCCCCGTTTCTGTCCTTCCACGGGTTTTCACTTCTCGGAGTTTTCTTTCGTTACCTTAGGTACTGTAGATTGATTACAGCATTGGCCCGTCGCATATCAACAAAACCCGCTACCCTCCACCGTCAAGCAACAATAAACAAAACACATCGTCAACAATGAAGCTCGGTTCAGTCGCCACCAAGTTCGGCAAGGGCGCCATAACCAAGCCCCTCTATATCTACGAGACCTGGCTGCGCTTTGTCGGGCGGGGTCTGCAGCTGATCTTCGCGCTCACGGTGGTCGGACTATACGGATCGCGGGTGAGCTCCGATCACAGCCACGACAGGACGCAAGCCGTGCAGTGGGTGTACGCGGTGTTCGTCGCATCGCTGAGCGCCATCACGGCCGTAGTCTTCGCCATCCCACAGCCCTTCGTGAAGACGGCGCGGCTCTTCGCGTGGGACTTCGTGCTCTTCATCCTATGGATCGCCGCCTTCGGCACCTTCGCCGTCATCTTCCTGCGCATGCCCAACGACGATGAGCACAAGTGGTATGAGAACACGCGCGTCAGCGTCATGAGGCACGCAGTCTGGGTCGACCTCATCAACGCCTTCTTCTGGGCCTTCACCGGCGGCTACGGCTGCTTCCGCACCTTCGTCTCCCGCAAGGTCGACGAGAAGATGGACCAGAAGCTCGAGCAGATCGAGGGCAAGGTGTCGGATAAGTTCAACGACAAGTTCGGCGACAAGTTTGGCCCCGAGTCCAAGCTCGGAGGGAAAATCAGCGCTGCTTCTGACATCGCTGCCAAGGTCACGCCGCTTGCCCCCGCTAAGTACGCCACCAAGTTGAATAAGTTTAGAGAGATGGTGTAAAGTGTTCTCTCTGAATCATGAGTATAAGGAAACAAGATAGTCAGGGACAAGGTAGTAGTGGTGGGTTTAATTAGGGCCTTTTCTGTATATAAGGATATTTCTCGTGGGTGATTCCCTTGACGGGCAGCATCTGATTCATCGAGGCGTTCGGGCGGTTCTGCATATAAGCTGGTCGGGAAACTTGTCTCGGATTGAAACGCAACTATATGTCAGCATTTGGTATACCAGTTTGATGCAATTCATTTGGTTGTCGCTAAGTAGACACACAACATGGCCTCATGGCCAAACAATGGACTTTTCACAAACCATGCTTTTAAAAGCTCGTTGGAGACTCCTTTGAACATGCGAATTGTTGAGAAGCGTCGCTTGGAATGTCCGTCTACCGCCACCAATTACTAGATGAGGGCACGGTCGTACCAAATTTAGCTAGATAATGTCACGTAGTGGAACAGGGCCATTTAAAAGAGATGAGATGAGATGAGGTAAGATCAGACAAAGACCCCAGCCAATAAACCGTCTATTCGTATTTTGCCAACCGCAACGCTGTGATAAGTGGCTCAGATGTCCATTCATTCAATCATGTCGCTAGGGCCGCGACCTCTAGCATCAGACGCCATCTATGCACATGTCCATTTTTACCCAAAAGAAAACAAAATTAAATAAATTTCGTCCAAATAAACCACGGGCTCATGCTTCGCGCCATCGCAGCAGCTCCCCGGCCTCGAGGACGCCGATCACTTCCCCTTTGCCGTCCACTACGGCGAGTATGGAGTCCTCCCCGCACACCGCCTCGCCGTAGTCGGGCGCCATCAGCGGATCCTTGATCCAGCGCGCGGCCTGCGAGATGCGCGTGTCGGCGCCGATGCTGATCCACTCGCTGCGCGGGACTAAGAGGTCCGTGAGGTCGCGCAGGGGGTGCGCCATGAACGAGGTGTCGAGCCCGCGGATGCGCATCGGGCACGCGAGGGAGTCTCCGACGCCAACCCAGCCGGACGGCGACTCGTAGCCGGCCTTGAGGACGTCTGCGCCGGAGAGGAGATGCGCGGACTCACCGGGGAGGGAAAAGACGTCGGAGATGGGGACCGCGAGCTCGCGCATGGTAACAGGCGATTGCTGCTGCTGCCTGCGGAATGCGGCGCCAATGGCACCACCGGGGTGGTTCCGGGCGAACACGGAGGACACACTAGTGGTGTGCAGCTCCTGGGAGACGACAACAGCAAGGGCATCGCCGAGGGCGAGCGCCACGGTGGTGGAGGTGGTGGGGGCCGAGATGCCGAAGGAGACGGTCTCGGACTCGTGGATGGGCGCCGGCAGGAGGATGGCCGTGGGCCGCCGGCGGATGAGCTCGCAGTCGGCGGGCAGCGCGTGCGCCGTTAACATGACGACGGGCAGCGCCGGGTCGACGTGCGGCAGCAGCGCGAGCAGCTCGGCCGTCTTGCCGGAGAAGGTGATGAACAGCATGGCATCGCGCGCGTCCACCTTGCCTAGGTCGCCATGCAGCGCCTCGGTCGGGTGTAGGAACGTCGACGGCAGCCCCAGGCTGTTGAAGGTTGCCACCAGCTTCTTCCCGATGTGCCCCGACTTGCCGACGCCCGTGACGACCAGCTTGCCGCCCGCGCCCCCGCACTGCCGCACGATGGCGCCCACTGCCGCGTTGAAGCCCTCGGCGGCCGTTGTGTCTGTCTTGTACAGCTGCGTCAGGCTCTTCAGGGCCGTGGCCTCGGTGTTGAGGACATGGATGGCGCCGGCGACGCGTCGCTTCGCGGTCGGGCTTGGTTCATCGGTTTCTGTTGCCGATATGCTCGCGCTGTCGAGACAGAGGTGGTCGATCGGGGTGCTGGAGCCGGCGTCTGTGGGCGTCAGGGGGGACGGCGGGGACGGCGGCGGCACCGAGGGGCGATGGGCTAATCCTAATAGATAAACCTCGCTGTTGTGGACTGGGTGGTGTTCGACCATGATAAGATGTGTATGGATTTAGCCGGCGGGCGAGAGGGGGGAGGGCGAAGGCGAGCCTTGCGTGGTCACGACCGTGTGTAGCGGGACAGTCCTATCAGCGAGATGGAAGCGCTCATGGCATTCGGAGTTGGTCGACACCGACTCAACGAGCCATGGCAATCTGTTCGACGGCGAAATGAAGTATGGTATGGCTTGGCTTGGCTAAACAGGAAGCAATGGTCGCCCGTTGCGCCCCCCGTGTTGCGCGAGTTGGCTAGGTGAAGTTTGTTCACGGTCGGCCGGAGACGGACGAACCTGGCTAAGTCCAGCAGCAGGACCCTGGAGAGAATATTAAAGGAGGGAAAGAGCAACCGGCGTTGCCTCTGGAGGGGCTAGGGAAGTTTAGAGAGGGGTCCGATCGATGTGATAAGAAACAGACATATGGGGCGATATCTATTGCCCATATATAGATTTACATCCATGCTCCTTCCTTATCGATCGACCTTCTCTACTTCAGGTACCTAGTTTTACCTGACCTAGGCAGTTTACTAATGTTGGTTTAGTTTAGCTGCTGCACAAGCAGATCTCCGATAAGCACTACCTGCGTTAGATTAAAAATCCAAAACGCAGGGCCCGCAAATCGCGCGTGGTGGTATGCGCGCAACTGCAGACAAGGAGACCAAGAGGCCCGATTATCTGATGAATCATTACCGAATGCGGCTGGCTGTGCCGGCTTTGTCTCGCGCACGGCGGTGGGTGTGGGAGGCTCAGGAAGGTCCAAGCAGACTGTCAGGGGCCATGGCGAGAACCATTGGTCCGCGCGGGTGGAAACCGATGGATGACGCTTATAGAAGCGTGCCTTGCGTGCTATTGCAGCTGCTAGTTGGACCGCGGCCTTCGAATGGCATCGGACGAATCAGGCCGTGCTCGGAAGGATTGGATGTCGTTCGAATGCCAATGCCGGAGCTACCGGGGCGGTCTGGTGGCGGTCTGTGACAGGGGTCTGTTAGGTTCCCGAGGTCTCTCGGTCTGCGGTCTGGGAGTCACTCAATCACTCAGTCACTCAGTCCTGTGATAAAGGAGCCATGTTGGATGCCATGCACTGTATTGCTATGCAATGGATCATGATGCCATGCAAGTATGGACTAACTAAGTAAGTATGCATGTGGGATGATGTGCATGCCGGCAGACTATATCTCTGTCTGGTGGGCGAATGGCATGAAACCTACGTCTACTGTACCACCTACCGAATCAGCTGCTCCATGTCTGCGACCCCCCATCCACCCTTTCTTTTGTTTGATTATTAACCCAGTTGAAACAAAAGCCCGCATCTCTGCGTCGGCTACTACCTTGGTGGGCTGCGGGGTTGGTCTCTACAGCACCTGCTGGCCGATCTATTATCGAGACAGCCGATATTCGCGACTAATAAGATGCTTCTGCGGGGGGATCCGGAAGGAAAAGGAACAGGCAACAAACAAGGGAAAGATGGCTACGCTTAGAGAGGTAAACAATGCGAAAACTGCGGATGCTATGCAAGACTGACGTGTTCTTTCTGACTTTATATCTACAGTACTATAAAGTGAAGCTAGGAACAATATAAAATCGTTGAATTATGTAAGCAATTAATATCTACTGCGTATGTAACCTCCATAAGCTATAACCGCGGCTGAAGCATGGAATAGTTAAACAAACCCCACTATAGGCGCCTCAGTTGCCATCATTCATCAGCAAGCTGACCTGCATGTATAGTGCCTCACTCCATACTGTAGATAAGGAGAGAGGGGTATGATTTAAAAAGTAAGCATTATATTAGTAGTACGTAGGCATCAAGCCTCACCGATCGCCGTCCACCCTCTCACATTATTGAAATCCATCACCTCGCCTTGCGCGCCCCATCTACCCTGGACATCCCACCAATTTCTGTTCACGGCTGTCTTAGGGCGCCATCGAAATGCCCGCCGTGTTTTATCATCCGCCCTACCCTCTAGAAATTCTAGCACTACCTGGCCCATGGCCGGCATCGTCTTGAAACAGTGCCCGCTACCACCTATCGCCAGCAGGAGGCGTCCTCCCCCCTCGGCAGCGTCGTCATCCGACGCATACCAATCGACAAGCGGCATGCGGTCCACCGTGTCCGCATCCCAGCATATGCGTGCGAAGCTGAACGGGCGAGCCGCAAGATGCGGCATCGTTTCTCCCAGGAAAGCGCGAACCCGCTCTTCCGACTCGATGGGAATCTGCTGTTTGGCAAAGGGCCTAGATCCTATGATGATCCGTTCGCCCTTGGACTTCTCGCCTTGGACTAGATTAGTGTCTGAAGACGGCGCCTTATAGATGGGATTGATGTAGCCCGGGTGTTCGTCACAAATCTTGAGCTCGTGGGTCTCGGCCGACGGCTCCATGAAAAACCCCTTCTCGATGTTGAATAATACCGGGAGGTCTTTGTACAGCCCCGCTTCCTCCGGCGTCATCTTGATGTGCGCCAACGTCCAGGCCGTCGGCCGGAGCTGCTGCTTCAAGTCTATCAAGTCGTCAGCACTGGCTCCGTTAGCGAGAATGACGGTATGGGCGTGGTAGATCGTTCCATCAGCGCTCCTCACACCTCCCAGCGCCCCTGACTTTGGAGCCCTGCCTTGCTCGGTGGCATTTGAAAATAGTAGCTTAGTCACCAACCCTCGCTGGCCAGTGACAAAGCGAACGCCTAATCTTTCTGCCTCCTGTTTCGCCGATATGATGGCGCCACGGGCGAAAACCCATCCTGCACCGCTCGGCTTAGCAAACCCTCTCCAAGCAACAAAGTCGCCTGTGAGGACACCCTTGGGCATGGTATTTCGGAATTGCCCCGCAGATTCGACCTTCGAATATTCAGCTTCACGCCCCCTGATGTCGCCAAGTAACGCCTCATATGCAGCGTCCGAGGAAGCAGCCATGACATAACCTGTACGATGGTAATGAGGTTTGTAGACCGGATCGTTAAGCCACGCCGTAGTGCAGAGATCGTGGAGGCGGTTCCACGCATAAGCAACGTCTGTGTCATCTCCAGACTGATGGCCTGGGTTGGTGTCATTAGTATTCCCGAAACAAACCGCATGCATCGCCTTGTTCAAACTGCGAAAACCACATGGCGCCGTTTACCTTCTTCCATGATCTTGTTGAGGTCACTCCCGGCTGCGATGCTACTGGGCACGTCCTCTCCGTCAAGCACAGTCACGTTACTATAGCCATTTCTCGCCAATTCCAGCGCGATGCTGCATCCCCAAGTGCCACCTCCAATCACCAGGACGGAGTCCTCCTTAGCCACCGTGCTCATTTTTTACCCTACTCGCCCACAGGGTAAGAATGGTAGCAAGCAAAGCCCGAGGTGAGGGGTAAGTGCGAAATCGAAAGATCCCCCATACCCTGCTACCGTGAGATTGCAGTAAGTAAACAAATACTGCATAGAATAAGTAAACAAATAGTGCGTGGAAATTTTAGATGGTCGTACGATATTAGGTATTTTAAGACCCCTCACGGACCCCTTCGGTGTTGTTTCTCGGTTTAATGTACAACGTCACCTATCTTTAGAGGGGCTGGTAGCATCCCGAGTAGGTCCCCACCATACTGCGAGTCTAAACATGCATACATACATACAGTCTATTAGCATCAAGTATTAATGTTGTAGCAACACATATATATAGTAGCATATCAACAAATCCACAGGGATTTCGACGCTTACGAAACATAAAAACAAAGTCTAGTGCTCCGTTGGCCAGCCTCTTGGCTCAGACCATCAACAAACAGATCTCTAGAAATCATTTCTTAACTACTAAAGTTAAGATTAATTTAAAATGAAATTCATGACGAGTTTCAATTGTCTTCGTTGGCTAGTAGGTGGGTGATCGAATTCTTAAAGAAATGATCCATGTCTTTAGATACGGTATATCCTTCTAGGTAGCGCAACAAGCGACGCAACTCGAGAGGGGCTTCCGGTATTCCCGGAGGAGAAATGCCCGTTCGGCCATGCAATGCAGCCGACTGGTGCGGGAAATGCCGAACATGGTTACCTGGTCGGTGACGTCGGCGTCCGATGGACAGACAACATTGCGGCCCGTCGCGAGGTGCTGGTTTATTACCAGATAGTGCTAATCAGGGTGTCGCCGATCGCTTCCGTCGAAAGTTCCCCGCTCCCGTACGTGCTGTCCAGCCCCTTGCAGACATTATCCCGGGTCTTGCCGTTAAATCTACAAAGGATCGTGGGGGTATCGGGCTAGGTCAGCGCATCGCGGGATTGTTCGCGCTCCTTATATTATTAGGGCCATTAGATCATGCAATACACCAATCACCATACGCAGCGCAAAATCCCTACGCTCTCTACCATCGATGTCAACTTTAACCTCATCAACATGCCCGCCGTATCAGACATTCGACACTACGAACGATATATATGTATCGTAGATCTCGTATGAGCTTGATGAACGTGATTCATTAAGGATGGTAACCCAGGAACATTGAGGTCACAAAACTTCGGAAACCTATACAAGGGTTGATGCTACTTCTAATATACTTCTCATGGCAAAGTCCTCTCCGTATTCACGCCCTAGCCCATTCATGGCATGCGGTTAATAACTGCTAAAGCTATATAAGGGTTTTACGGCATATAAAAAGGTTGCGGAAAAGCTGCTAATAAACAAGTCACTCCATTTCCATCCCAATTCGAATCTAGATTTAAATTTGAACTACCTAGGCTCTTCGACTTTTTACAATACATATAGGACGAATTAAAGGGCGTAGTGTCAGTGTGGTGTTAGCCATGCTATAAATTAAAAAGCAAATCGCAGCACTAGCCTTCAAGTGCGGACATTATTGGCCGAGGCGAACCTTATATGTTAAACAGGCTTAACATAAAGCATTAAATAAGCTTGCTATAAGTAATACATCATAACCAACTTTAAAATTATTATAAATGGTTTATAAGTAGTTTTAAAACAGTGTTTAAAATTTTTACTAACCTTTTATTAAAGATATAAACTAACATAAATATTATAACATTACTTCTTTTTTTAATCTATATGCCTTCATCACCTTATTACTACTCTTCTCAAATACTAATATAGATAGAAAATGGCGCACCAAAGGGATAGTCCAAATGAAGGAGAAGGACATGATGCGAATTGAACTAATCGAGGGCGGGCAAAACCAAATTACGGCCGCAGCACGTCCATATGCTCTTGGACTCGAGGACTAGAAGCTGGTAGTGACCCAGTGCATGGGTAAAGGGGGTAATTAGATAATAGTAGATTGCAGACAGGTTAATACGGCGGAATAAAGTGAGTATTTTACAGCACTAGATAAGAAAGATGAGAGGTAAGAAGCTATCACAGATTGATTTACACCTAGTTCGAATATCAATTATTCGCTAACCCTGACGTATCGACTACTGAATCTCAACGTTTGCCAAGCTCACATCAATGATCCGCACGACGTTCAGAGCTTGAGAACTGACTTCCTATCCCTAGTAGATCTATTTCTTTAGAGGAATCATCGGGCTTTGTCGCACTTTTCCCATATCTCTTCAATGATGATCGATGGGAGCTTTTGGAAGATCGACCAGACGTCGTGGTAGACTGGTTACCATACGTGGCTTTGGTGCTGGCGGCATTGAGTTTGAACGATTTCCTGAGGCTTGTTATTCACCAATCTCCTCGAGTAATGGCGGCATATATCGCAGAGCTAGTGTAAGGGAAGCGTACATATTGTCTAGAGGAGCGCGCTGGTGTTTTATGCGCTGCAAAATGTCCGTCTAGATTATTATACTGTAGACTATGGTGTAGAAATCAGGGTAGGGCGCGTTGTGAGATTGTAAGATGTGGGAAGGCTGCTTGTTGCGATGATCGGGGCGGGATCTTTGGACGACGGAAATGTCGCACATTTATAGATAGAGATTCCCACACTTCTCGCCGAGAGGAAATATGCGACCTTTCCTTATTGTACTAATCATACATCGTCCCATGATGTCCATTGATGGCGGGAGGCAAAGCCTGCGGGTTAGTAAGGCATCGCCGTACACCACACAGGTAGTTGTAACCTTCAGATACTAGACACGACTATGCAGGCTACTTGGTTGTGAAAGTAGCAAATACCCTTCTGCGTGCCCCGGGGATACAGTCGCTTTACTGTCTATGAGCCCGGTAATCGACGGTACATTACTCCGATGAATAGATTTCGTGACTATGGCTTCTCCCAGGGTATGAAGCCCTTTAGGCACTACATAAGACAGAAATGGAAATTTATTAGGCATTGTCCTTTTGTGTCTGCTTGACTCGAGCCCCCAATGTCGTCTTTGTAGGCCTATGCATTATACTCTTCTAATCGGGAACTGTCTAGAGCTGGAAGCTGTCTCAGTTCAAACTGCTCATCCGCAGCCGATCCTTGCTTCCTGCCCCTTGCTTTCTGTCCCGGGCTCACCGACTATTTTCTCGGTTCCATGGGGTAGCGTCGACGGCAAATTTCTACAACGATATGAAGCTCTTCGTTGCTAATAGGCCTGTGTCCTTTTATTTGATGCAGGATATTATTGCCAGCAGTAGGGGCTGACTGTGGAGTCCCGCTACTTGCACATGTACCTGCATGCCTACATTATCTATCGTTGTGCCAATATACATATTATTGCCAGTGGTACGAGCTGACTGTGGACTATTCTGCAATTTGCACATGTACCTACATCTCTGTGCTGATGTGTACCGTATATGCACGCCACCCACGCCACCGGCTGTCCCAAAGTAGGTAATTAGATCCTCTAGATACGTCAAATATTTGCCACGGCACCTTCAGCCTTCCTCCGCAAAATAAGGCTCCCAAGGCAACAATTCTATAGAATGCGACGCGCACCAAATCCAAACAGCCCAGCCTGCGTTGAATTGTGCCCGACACAGCCTCATGCCCCTGAGACATTCTGATTAATTGCCACAATCGTCCACCCTGCTTTCAAAGCAATTCATTCACCATAGAAAGAGGGCAACCCAGTTAGTTGTACAATGACTGACAGTAGGTAAGCTCGTTCGCTTTCACAACATCAAAGCAAGCGGGGTATGTTGAAAATGACATCAGACAGAGTTCCCTGAGCTGAACCCATTACTCTGGTCTCCTGCTGTGCGAAGGGAAGGCCAAGCTCGAGTCTATCAGGTAAGCCCGTCTTACCTACTTGTTACAGAGCGCTCCCTACAGAGTAGGTAATTATTATAGGAAATAAACCCGGGGGACGGGGGTATATGGCCCGTACTATAGGGCAACTACCTACAAGTACCTCATATGCAGGTACCTTGGTCAATAATTACTGGAAACATCAGTAGCCTAGTAATTACATTACTGCCGCTGAAAGTTTACATGCATGAGAATATTTGAAAACAATGGAAGACAATTCATTTTCTAGCATAAATGCCTAGGACATGCCTTATTCCGTAACCGTCATCGCCACAAGTACTACCGCATCATCCGTCATTCGCCGCAACTACCACATCATTCCCCAACGCGATTGCCCATCATTACTAAAATGCGGACCCTATCCATCACTTGATCAATCCAATAAACAAATGAGAACCTGAATCTTTCAAGTATCTACCCCTGCCACCTCGCCCCGAGTTATCCCCGATGGCAATGGCGCATGCTATGATATTCTGGTACTTGTGGGACTTATGAATCTCATCAAATAGAATGGCATTAAAAAACGATATATAATATTGATCGTCTTAGCTATATAATCTTAGAGTCTTGTATTAATAATTCTATAAAATATAGAACCCTACCCCGTATCCATATGGATATAATTATATAATTAGTTGTTGTGTATATATCACAGTGAGTGAACCTCTGAAAGGACTGCCACACCGCGGGGTAAAGCCTCTGCTGACTCATCATGGCGGTCCGGACGGACCCACTCTGCTATTAATACCGACCTATAGATATACCGTATTATCGACGGTACTTGGGTTAAGTACTCCGTAATCGGTTATCTTATCAGCATGGGACCTGATGGAGGGGCTTTAGCCGTTGGCCCTCAAAGTACCTACAGTAACGTCTCCCTCACCTGCAGGAATTAGGTATTCACACATTTCTGACTCATAGCAGCGGAAACAAACATCAACCATGGCGACGCCTCTGGCAGAAGGAGGTGACCTGACCTCTCAAACCCTCCATGCACTCGACAAGGCGGCACCTCTCCTATCTACCGAAGCCTTCGCAGCCTCCAACTTCACCGATCTAAAAGCAGCGCTCGACAGATTGGGTTCGCGGCGCATGATTGAGTATGCGACCATCCAGCGGGAAGAGGTCCACCTAGAGTCCGAAGGCGAGCTGATTGCTACCCATGGAAGCCACGAGGCCCGTGTCTTCGAGGCTTTGCGGACCGCTGTTGACGGGCTCACGGTTCAGGAGCTGGAAACGGCCATTGGCGACAAGAACATCTCCAAGCTCGGCCAAGGGAAAGCCTTCAAGGACAAGTGGATCACCAAAACCAAAGGTAAACAAAACAAACATGAACACCAACACTCACATCCTCGACACTGACACTCGCTTTCTAGACGGCAAGCTCAAGGCCGTACCCGACTCCATTCACGATGCCACCAAGGAGCAGTTGCTATCCATCAAGACGACCCGAACCGTCGCCGACCCGAAAGTCCTCGCCGACCTGAAGAAACGCAAGCTCGTCAGAGTCCAGAAGGTCATTGAATTTAAGATAGATAAGGGGCCCAACTTTGCCCTCGAGATACCCGAAGAAGCCACAGACCTGACGGCTGAAATGCTAGCCAACGATTCTTGGAAGACGGCCACCTTCAAGCCTTATAATTTCCAAGCATTAGGAGCCGAACAAAGATCGGGCGCATTACATCCACTAAATAAGGTCCGCGCTGAGATCAGGGACATCTTCTTTGAAATGGGTTTTGAGGAGATGCCTACAGACAAGTACTTGGCCCATGGTTACCCATTAGAGATGTTTGCAGATACTTACCGGTTTTGAAGTTTTGTCGAGACGTGTTTCTGGAACTTTGACGCCCTTTATGTGCCGCAGCAACACCCTGCCCGCGACTTACAAGACACGGCAAGGCGCATTCCTTCCTGTTCCTTGAGTTATACTAACCGATGTCCCATAGTTCTATACCTCTGACCCGCTAGTCGCCGGTATGCCATCTGATCTCACGCACTGGGAGGACGTGAAAGCTGTACATCAAGTGAGTCACAATTTGTAGCTCTTTTTCTTTCCTGGCTACTAAGAGATGCTAGGACGGCAAGTACGGCTCAGTTGGATACCGGTACCCGTGGTCCAAGGATGAGGCGCTGCGGTTGGTCCTGCGGACTCACACCACTTCGGTGAGCGCCGACATGCTGCACAGACTAGCAGCCAGCAAAGGACCCGATGGCCGCCCTCCCCCTGCGCGTTATTTTTCGATTGACCGTGTTTTTCGCAACGAAACTGTCGACAATACTCATCTCGCCGAGTTCCACCAAGTTGAGGGTATAATCGCCGATTATGATTTAACACTTGGCGGTCTCATGGCGGTTCGTCCCTCATTAGCCTGTGGTTCATACCAAAACTGATCATGCTAGTTCATGGATACCTTTTTCGGCAAGATGGGCATCACAGGCCTCCAGTATAAACCGGCATACAACCCCTGTATATACCGCCCACGCCTCACACTTAGAATACACACTGATTTTGTGCATCTAGATACTGAGCCAAGCATGGAGATATTCTCATATCGTATGTTATCTCCAAATACCCTCACACGCCCAATCTTCCAGATGCCTTGAAAATCTCCTATTTTATGCTAGCATCTTGTCATAACCACCATATTCGATGGCAATTGGATGCGGACCTCGGAAAAACTCACTCGTTATTATTGTTACTTTCCGAGAGGCTAATACTCTAATCCTAGATGCCGGTCTCGGCAAGATTGTCGAGATAGGAAACAGTGGAATGTTCCGACCTGAAATGCTTGAAGCGATGGGTTTGCCGTGAGTACACATCCTACAAGCATCTAATCCCCGTCCACCCACTGGGTCGCCAAGCCTCTGCTACCCATTTAGTCACATTAGACATAACTGACCATTTTTGATAGTAAGGAAATGCGTGTGTATGGTTGGGGACTGTCACTAGAACGTCCCACTATGATCCGGTATGGCATTAACAACATTCGAGACTTATTGGGTCATAAGGTGGATTTGAGCTTTGTACAGAAAAATCCGGCCGTGCGACTAGGGCAAGATTAAGCATCAATCTATTCTATGGCACACCTGGTTGAAACGTTCATAGCTTACTGTCACCGAATCGACGAGCTGCTGCAACTCTCACCGGCGAATTGTAGTGCATCAGGATGTTGGGCGGACATGCTGAGATAGAACATAGTAGCGCAGTAGATCTCCAGGCGTGTCAATGATCTCAGCTCCGTCTTTGAAAGACTGTGTGTACAACGCATCGCCATCCAAAGCGTTTCCAGGAGATTCACAGGTCATCAAACATTATGGTGACACCGTCAGAGTTTGCCACTCTTATAAAATGCTAGGGATCTTATAGGTAGGGATTTTTAATTAGGTATAAATTTAGAGTATTTAATCGTAATGCATACGTATAAACTAATCCGAGCTAATATACTCCGTTTATTACTTGTACAGTAAGGGGGTGCCAACCTGTGGGTCATATATATACAGTAGCATGAAGGAGTCCGTTTTCGGATCCCAACACTTGTAGGCAATAGACTCTTGTTGATGCACGGGGGTCTCAAGGCTACGTAGGCTATCCTAGATACATAACACAATGGCTGTCCCAGGGTTCTCGCACCGCCAAAAGAACCGTGGCCCTCGAAAGCCAGCTCTAAGATACGGGGATTATGGAGGATGATGTTTACTTTGAGTGCAGCGAATTTTGGTCGTCTTCAAACAAATCATTCTCAGACGATTTTGAGGGTTTAAGTAGAGAGAATAACGATGTGGTAATGGTGATTACGAAGAATTTCGTCATTAAAAACCCGCATGTCCTCTGGTAGCAGCAATAATTATCTAGTGTACCATTCAGACTAAGACTTGTGTCATCATCTAATGACACGATCTGATGGTAGTCTCCCGCATGCAACTAGCTGATGATGCAAAACGTCTCAGCCTTTCTTCGTATAACTTTACTACATACAATCTACGACGTAACAAGTTACTTAGTAACTTCTTGTGTCATGTCTGCGAGATGCAAGCCTCCTTGCTATACCTCAAAAGGAGATTAGAGCGAAGAAAAAGTTCTCAACAGGCACGACTCATATACGTGCATAAAGATATGATAGTTTCTATGTTTTTAAAGCTTGGGTGGAATATGACATCATTGCAATTATCCATCTACTGGCGATGTCGTAGCTTGACTCGAAGTCAATATTCGACGTGTAATGATAAACAGCGCAGGACATAAGGCCTATTCCGCTGGGTTCGTTTAAATTTTTTCCACAAGGAAGCAAATGCACACATAGGGATGAAAGAAGATAAGCATTCGAAGCCTAGGACTTTCGTTCTTTTTTTATAGAGGCCAAGTTTTGAATTATTCGCCCTGACCTATTGCTGAGAGATAAAAAGTTTCCTCTGAATTGGGTTCATAGCTACGGCAGCTCCCGCAACCGCTCCACGCTATCCCGCGACCAATATCCCTAACTGACTCTCTTGGCAGGCAAGTGACAGAACATCTACGTCCGGCCTTCTCGATCGGCTAGGTTTGAGTTACGCCAAGAAAAGTCTCATGTGCCTGATATCCCCTGAGAGAATATGAGCAAAGCCAGTTATCAATAAAGGGCAGCGTAAGGCCCGCATCTCTAGATCTTAGATGTGTTAAATTATAAGATTTCATATTTGGACTATTCGAAGGCAACCTCCCTACCTTGGGGCATCCTCTCGCTTATCCCTTGTCGCGATATTTCAAGTACACAATATGAAGGCCACAGTCGCGCTCTTCTTCCTCGGGCTCTGCTCGGCCGTGCCGCTCCACGAACGCCAGGGACCAGATGACCCGAATGCTACTTTCACGACTACACCACAACTTAAAATCCGCCAGGCTCCGGGTACGACTGCCTAAGCAAGCTGCGCATTCTCTCTTTCATTTCACACAACAGCTCGTAGGTAAACTAACACCTCATGTAGGAACCCAACCGCCCCCGTTTCCAACCAACACCGGACCACCTGGCTTCGGCCCCGGCCTCGGCCCTGTGGAGGGTTTGACGGGTAGACAGCGTGAGTTCTCTCATTGGTGCCTCAACCCCGTTACCGGGATTTTCTTACGGAGTAACTGATAATTCGGCAGAACCCGGCAACGACGACCAAGGGTCAGATCAGCAGTCAGGCCAGCTACCGGAGGCAGTACCGCGCAATCTCCGGCTGCCTCCCTTCGGCGGCCCACCCCCACCGGTGCCCCCGTTCATGGGAGGCCACGGACCACCAGTCCCGGTTGGCGGTCCACGTGAGTGACTTCATCCAAAACATACCCTGGGTTGGCTAACAAGGGCGAAGCGCCCCCGCCAGTTTACGACGGATTACGCCCTGATGGGTCATGTAAGTCGGATGAGCTTTCCCCCAAGATCCCGTGTTCTGCTAACGATGATAATACAACAGCGCCTCCCCCGCCTGTGCCACCAGGGGCCATGGCGTAATCGAGCCCCAGATCAAAAATAATGTATTCCATTCCCTCTCAAACGACTAACTAGGCATGTTATCATTAATTTCTTTCTCAGAAGTAACAATGTGTATATAGTTCGAGTAGTTTTTAATTCGTTCATGATAGGGAGAGTGTGTTGTGATGAAGGGTTGATATTTAGTTTATGTGTAATAAACAGCACATTCACAAAGACCGGTATCATGTAATCTTTTTTTTTCGTTTGATGAAAAAGTGAAACCTCATGAATACATCTCGATTCATTCGTAATAATTCATTATCTGATACATAATTTCGTTCCAGAAAAAAGTCATACAGCGTCGTACACAATATCGCGTTATTCATTTCCTCGTACAAGCAAGAAGAGAAGGGAATAACAGGAAGGAAAGGAAGAGAAAACCTGATCGTCACAGAATCTTAAATCTCACATCAAAGAGAAGAAAGAATAAAAGTATTAGAAGCAAACAACCTCTCATCGTGATAACGTCTCCTTCGTATCATCGTCAAATTATCCTGTCGTGTTCAGTCCCATTCCAGGCCACTTTTCTCTTATTTCCCTTGCAGGCCTGATTAGTCTCTTACCCAAGCTATACCATTACGTTCCATGCCATCTATCGTTCGTCCATTGATGCCAAACACCTACGCAAAGAGCTTCTTAAAGACAGACTTAAGGCCACTAGTAGGCGCCTCTTTCTTCTTCCTCTCGGCATCGCGTTCTCGCTGCCGCTCCGCGCGTCTGGACGAGTGTCCGTGGCGGTCCTCTTTGGTGTCCGAGGAGCGGGGCTTGGCGTGCGACGACGACGAAGGCCGCCCGTCGCTATCGCCTTTAGACCGCGTAGACGTTCTTGCGTCGCTGTCGGCTCTAGACCGCGTTGAGTGTTTACCTTCAGTCTCAGCCATAGAGCGCGACGATGCCTTGAGCTCATCATCGACCTTGGGCCGCGATGAGCGTTCCCGGTGCCGCCTCGATGAATCTTCCCGGGTCTCGTCGCGGTGTCTCGAGCTCCTCGGCCGCGGCGCATCGCTCGACTCCCGGTGTGGTCGAGAGGAGTGCGATTTCGATGTCGACGTTGGCGGGCTGGAGCGCTTGGGTGCCTCGGCTCTGTGTGATTCGGGCTTTGACGACACGCTAGCCGCGGCTAGAGTACTTTCGCCACGGCTAAAATCGAAGAACCTCTTGGTTGTGACTGGCGATGGTTCTTCTTTTATTGATACACGTCGTTCCGAGCGAGAAGGACCCGACCGTCGAGAGCTGCGTGGAGAGTTTCTGTCATCAGGGGGAGGGGTCGTCTCGGCTTCTTTACCCTTGTGCTCTCGTTCGCGTTCCCTTTCATTCCCCCTTTCATTTCCCTTTTCGTTTCCCCTTTCATTTTCCCGCTCAAGTTCGCGGCGAGCCCGGCGTTCCGCTTTGCGCTTGTCATGGGCAGCTTGTTCTTCGGGGGTGCGGTGTCGGCGGTGCGAGGAATCGTGCGAACGCTCATGGCCGCTATCATATCGCCGAGATTCTTCTCTCTTGTGTCGCGAGGACAATCGCTCGGCGCTTGTCTTGGGGGATAGCTTGCTGTCATCCTTGCTTCTGTGACGGCGATGGTGGTGATGACGGTGCTCTTCGCCGCTCCTACGCTCTTTGGATCGCGACGAATGGCGGTGGGATCGGTGAGGTCGATGCCGGTGGTGCCGGTCTCTGCCTTCATCATCTGTCGAAAGGTCAGCAACAGTCGGTGAAAGGTCACTCTCATCATCACTGTATTCTGTTGCTATCCCCGATGACACAGAATCTGAAGACACCTGAACCGGTCCCTGAGTAGCACCAAATGTTTCTATAATATTATGGTTAATTTGGTCGTCACCGCGACTGGGGCTCGACGGGGAGCTGAGCTCCTGCGCAGTAGCATAGATAACCACTGCCGTTGCCACGGTTTCCTCTGCCTCTTGAAAACGTTGCTGACGATTCGTCTGGAGGCTTTTCGCCCTACCTAAAGCTTTGATGTGACGATCGCTGAGGTCGGGCAAGACTATTGCTGGCGTTCCGGACCGTAGATTCTTAGGTATATAATTGGAGCCGCGGGAAGAGCCGCGTGGAAGCCCTTCATCCGTCTGAGTGCTTGAGTGCACTTGTATCGGTCGACGTATACGCCTAATACTTTTGGGCGGGATTGCTCTCTTCTCAAAAGGTGATATATCCTCGACTCTATCTACGTTAAAACGTATAGGATTCGCGTACTCAAATGAAGTCGAGGGTATAGAACTAAGCTCGGAGGTTTGGTCCCCATGGTCTTCCTCGGTTGGCGCTCTAACCCTTGCCAGTAGCCGTTGCCTATTAAATTCGAACCCAGCATGCCCAATGGGTAATCTGGGCACAACTGGCAGTTCTTCAAGCACTTCACTGTCTCTCGAAGAATCATAGGAGCTTGATCCCCGAATCTGTTGGAGAGGTGGGGAAATGTCTATGTCGCCTCTGGGAGTAATATCATGAGTATGTAATGCACCACCTATTGGGATCGCTGGAGGCTCGGAGTACAAATCTGCTTGTGCGTCGTTCCTTTGTTGTTTCGAGCCTATTGGGACATCTAATACCGAACCCACTTCATCGCGCTGGTCATAGTGGGGGGCGTAGAGATGAAAACCGAAACTGAGGTCGTGAGTCTCGCTAGGACTGGTGGACTCGAGTTCAAAGTCTGAGATACCGGCGTCCTCTAGGGCCTGATCCTCGGTTTGTGCAGCACCGAGAGTCTGACTCGGGATAAAGGCAACATCAATAGTGCCCAGGTGTTCGTCATCTAAGAGCGGTTCAAATCTCCCCTGGTCGGATTTTCCAATCGAGCTTGAACTAGAAGGTGCCCAGTTAAAGTCATTCCGTAGAACGCGTTGGCTTGTTTCGCTGTCGCCCCGAGCTATGCTGAACGTTCGACCAGAGTGACTGATATTACGCCGCCAAGATTCTGTCCGAGCGGCTAAACCTTCAGGTTCTTCGCCGGAATAAACCTCTCCGGCAACACGAGAGGGGCGCGCAGTCGGGACCTCGGAAATAAACCTGGCATAGTCGAATACATGGGGAAGTTGATGGGTTTCTATGTCGGTGTCATCATCTTCTTCCTCCAAAGCAGATGACCATCCGCGAGGCTCGTTTTCGGCAGCTGGAAAAGTTTCGAGAATAACCGTTTGCTCCCGTGACCTTGTAGATACACCGGCTTGCGCTTCATCGGATGCGCCCGCAGCGACTGGGGATTTCTCAACTAGAATCTCCCGAGAAACAGAGTCATCGTGGGTAGACGAATCAATCTGCTTAGAGCCGTCAACTGATCCCACCGCGCCCGACTTCTTCACGACAAACTCGTCATCAGAATCTTCAGCAATAGTATCGAAATATTGCGGGTGCGGGAGCGTTGTGGACCCAGATCCTGTCAGGGTTTCTGCTCCAGGCTTTCCCCAAGTCGTCGGGTCTTCTAATACGATCTGACATTGGGATTCATTTATGTTGGTAGCATCAGGGGATTGTCCCCTCTCGATCATTTCACCATCTATCGGTTTGGTCGGTACGACTTCTTGTGTCTGGCCCTCGTTATGTGGCAATGCCTTATCATCGGGTATTTCATTGGGTGTAAACTGATGTGGGGAGGGAGGTTGATGTGGTAGCTCTGTGTCCTTAGAACGCAGCACATCATGAAGTATCTCTACTCCTGGTGACTGCAAGTCGGTCTGTTCCATGTGCACAGAGGTAGAACCGGGAAGATAGTGCAAGTGAGTCTCAGTAATAGTCTCGCGCAGGGTTTCTCTGCCAATATTTTTATCGCCAGAATCTTCACTTAGCTCATGAGTAACCTTAGATGTCGCGCTGGAGGAGGGTTTCCCTTTGATAGTTTCAACATCTCCCCAACGTGGCTCAATTATCTCGTCTTCGTCAACTGTCTCCCAAGCAGAATCTTCGCTAGGTAGTTCTCCGCGCTGGGATGCCATAGGGGCGTAACCAACGTCAATGGTTGCAAAAGGCCAATTTTCAGTAATTTTCGGGCTTCTGTAATCTCTTGTTGGCTCATCCAGCTTGCCTTGCGCATGGTACGGCTCATATGACAACAGAGGATGTTCCGTGGCCAAACGCTTTGTACTCATCGCAGAGTCCTCTGGTAATGAATCTACGATAACACCAGTGTGGAAGGCGACTGGCTCTAGATTCACTTGAGGTATGGCTTGAGGCGAAGGTTGCTCTATATTCATGCCGTGGGCGACGAATTCGCTTCGTGTTGCTAAGTCTTCGAGCGTAAATGATCCCATTTTACCAATAACGTGGGATGTGAAATCGAGTCCAGCCATAAGGTCGCAGTCTTCGATTGAATGCAAATTTTCCACAGTATTCCGCTCTTCCAAGGCAAAGGGCTCATTCCCAACGGCGGAGTCCCAGGAGAAGGAATGATCACGTTTGGCGACGTACTCTTTTGCAGGCTCGAGAATATTTGTGGTAGCATAGCTCTCTTCGTTGGCGGGCAGCTCCGTTTGAAAGGTAGACACTGTGTCCGGTTTCTTGTCTGCGAGCGCCCTGACAGTAATATCTGGGGGTTCGTCCATATGTTCTCTTAGTTCTGATGCGATGATGCTTGTATGCAGATCATGTTCGTCTGAAATCGACGGCCCCTTGATATTAGGGTGCTGTGCCGCATCCCAAGTTCCACTATGGGCGTCACTCGAAGTATTGCGCTCAGTATGCCCGACCAAAGTAGTCCGAGTTGTGGAGTCCAGATCGTTGGGGAAATGATTGCCCAAATATTCCTCTTGAATAGCCGCATTTGCGAGCTGAACGCCTAGTTTTTGACAAGAGAAACCTGGCGCTAGTGCCTCCGCTTGTGGCACTTCTAGAGCGTCGCGCTCTGTTACTGTATCCTCCCCAACTTCGCCCGAGCTTTTAAAAACATCCTCCCCCAAAATATTCTCAGGGGCCAGTTCAGGTTCGTCTTCACCAAGGTCATTGGCCTTAACGCCAAGGGTATCTTCAAAAAAACAGGGGAGGGGTTCCTTCTTACCTCTTGACCGTCTCCTGGATTTCTCCTCGCCTCGTATCCGGCTAGTAGCATTCCTACCTTCCTCAGCTTCTCGCGACTTTTCGTCTCTAACTTCCACCTTTGGTTTCTCAGCGGCATCGGGCTGTACACTCCCATTAGTAATCAGGTATGGCCACATGCTACGTAGACTCGCCAGATCTAAAACCTAGTTTCTACGACACATAGACAATGAGGAAGACATACTGAACGCCATCCAGTGAAATCGGACCATCTTGTGAGGCTGCCAGAAATTTTGCCTTACCTGAGGTTTTGGTGCATCAGGCTCCGCGGCCACTGGGGGCATCTCCCTTGAGACACTTTCCTTCATTTCATCAACTGCAACCGCTTCAGTAGCGGGTAATTCCCTCTCGACAATTGCGGACTCCGCGCCTGGTGCCTCAACAGCAGGACCCTCCTCTACAACAGGGGTGACTTCTGCAACGGGGTGCTCCTCAACAGGGGCTTCCTTGGCCACGGGGACCTCCTCGACGGCGGGGGCTTCCTCGGTGATAGGGGTATCTTCAGCAACGAGAGTTTCTTCTGCAATCGGGGCATGTTCTTCGGCAGGAGGTGCTTCGGCGCTTGCAGGTGCCTCCTCGACAATAGGAGCCTCTCTGATAGTAGTAGCCTCTTCAATAGGGGCGTCTTCTACAGCAGGAATTACTTCTGCAGCAGAGGGCTCTTCTACGGCGAGATCTTCTTCTGTGGCAGGGACCTCTTCTGTGGCGGGAGCCTCTTCAGCGGCAGCAGTTTCTTCGGCAGGGGCGGGTTCAACGATATCAGGGGCTTGTTTGGCAACAGGAACCTCTTCAGCAACAGGAGCTTCTTCTACAATAGGAGCTTCCTCAACAGCAGGAATCTTCTCGACAACAGGAGGTTCCTCTATAACAGGAGGCTCCTCCAAAACAACAGGGGCCTCCTCCGCAGCGGGCGTTTCTTCAGAAGCAGGGGCAGACGTGGGAGCCTCTTCGGCAGCAACTTCAGCAGCCGTGGGCTCTATAGCCGACGCATCTTGAGCCGGCGATTCTTCGACAGCAGCCTCTTCTACAACAGGTTCGACTACAGGTTCAGCCACAGGTTCAGCCTTAATTGTCTCCTCAGTAGGCGCAGGCGCAGGCGCTTCCTTGGCAGATTCATCCTCGGCAGGAGCTTCTTGAGTTGGAGTGTCGTCAGAGGCAGGTTCTTCGGCAGCAGGCTGCTCAACCACGCCACCTTGAGCTGGAACCTCGTCTATAGGGACTTCTTCGCTAGTAGTCTCTTCAGCTGGCGCGCTATCTGCAAGTACTTCAGTAACAACCTCGGCCGCAGCCGCAGCCGGCTCTGGCGCCGCGTCAGTATTCTCCATAGGAGTAGGTTCATGGCTCTCTTCAGCAGGGTTGGTCTCAGTGGCCGCTGGTGCTTCTGTTGCTTCTTCCTTAGTTACAGGCTCATCAGCCGGGACCGGTTCATTGGTAGACTTGTCGGTGGCTGGTTTCTCCTCAACGATAGGCTCCTCAACAGAAGGCTCCTCAACGGAAGGCTCCTCAACGGAAGGCTCCTCAACGGAAGGCTCCTCAGCGACAGGCTCCTCAGTGACAAGCTCCTCAACGGAAGGCTCCTCAGTGACAAGCTCCTCAGTGACAGGCTCCTCAGTAACAGGCTCCTCAGCAGCGGTGGGTTCACTAGCAGCAGGCTCTTCGGGAGCAGCAGAAGACTCATCGGTAGTGGTAGGGGGGTTCTCAATCGTAACCTCGGGCTCCAACGTAGTTTCAGCAGCGGTTATTTCTTCGGACGGAGCCCCAACAGCAGCCACTTCTTTGGCGGGGGCCTCTTCAGTAGCAGTGTCAGACTCTGCAGCAGTCAGCCCAGGAGCGGCTTCAACCACGGCTATATCCTCGGGGGTGGGAGTTTCGACAGCAGTCGTTTCCGCAGAGGCAAGTTCGGCGGCAGCCGTGTCGTCAACATCGGGGGCTTCGACAACTGTTTCAGAAGTTGTCTCTGTAGGAGTAACGTCAACGGCAGCGGTTTCTTGGGGAGTAGCCTCAGGCTCGGGCTCGGAGACTGCAGTTGAGGATTCGTCGGACACTTCAGTCTTTTCAGCTGCGGCCTCTTTTGTCTCTTGCTTGGGTAAGTCCTCTTTTGGAGCGGTATCAGGGGCTTTAGCTTCATCCGACACCTTTTCTTCATCTGCCGCAGGAACTTCCGTAGCCTCGGGAGTCGACTCTTCAGCGAAAACAGTCTCAACCTCAGGAGCAGGAATATTGTCATCAAGCTTTGTCTCCGCCTCCGCCGATATTTCGGGAGCAACATCCTTAACTTCGGCAATAGCGTCTTCTGGTTGAGACTTACCGGCATCTGCCTCTGGAGCAGGAATCTCTTCAGCAGGTTTTGTGTCTGCCTCGAGCTGAGTTTCGGGGGTGACATCGTTAGCTTCACCTGTAGCTTCTTCCGGCTGAGCTTCATTGGCATCTGCCGCTGGTTCAGGGGTCTCTTGGGTAGGGATCTCTCCAGTAGAGGTCTCTTCACCAGGTTTAATCACTTCCTCGGGCTGGATTTCAGGCGGAGTTTCGAGGGCAGTATCCTTGGCTTCCTCTGCGGCTTCTTGCTGAACTGGGACCGCATCTTCTTCTGGAACTGGTTCGGTTATAGTCGGTTGAGAAGCCTCGGCAGGATCCTTCACCTCTTCCTCTGCTGATGCTTCCACCACGGGGGTAGCCTCGACTGGCTCCGCAATAGTTGTCTCATTGGCTTCTTTCTCATTGGGTTGGAAAGCGGGTGCCTCCGTCTCGCGTGCGACCATTCTTTCGAAGGCAAGATGATCGTCTATCACGATTTCACCCTCTGGTGTACTAGTCTTCTCTTCGGGAGACGCTTCTGTATCTGCATCTACATCCGCATCCGCGACCGGGGCTGGTAGCTCTTCTCGGGCTTCACTTTGTGTCTCAGCCTTGACCTGGTCTTTCTCGGCATCATCTTCAACAGCAGTATCGGTCGTAACTTCTTCGGTCTCCACAGGAATTGGGTTCGACACCTCTACTGTCGGTTCAGGGGCCGGTGGTTCCTTTTCTTTGCTATCCGCCGTCGGGTCTTCGACTACTTCTGCTTTGTCACTTTCTGGGGTAATCTCGGGCTTTTCGGAAGTATCTTCTACCGTTAAGTCGGTCTCATCGGGTTGCAGAGGCTGTGTATTCACTTCGTCAGGCGGATTCTCATCTAAAGCCGCAGACTCGTCTTTGTCTTCTGTAGAGATCGTCTCGGTTTGTGGATCACCACCATCGGCGGTCACCGGAGCGGTAATACTGGGTGAAATTACGTTAGCATATCGAATAACTTCTCGGCTGAGGTGAATTAATACATACACATCTGTTTTCTCATCAGGGTGAGCTTGCTTTCCAGCTGATTCCTCCTCCTCAGTGGCTTCGGCTTTCGCGGGCTCCGCTTGTTGTTCTGATGTATCGTCTGCATTAGTTGGCTCAGGCTCTTGTTTCGGCAGCTCTGATTCGTCCGCTGAGCCAACAGGCTCCTCAGCTGAGGTGTCTTTGCTTTGCTCGGGCTCCGGACTTTCGACAGCATCTTCGGGCTTGGTGCTCCCTTCCGTCCCTACGGGGTCAGTAGGCGGCTCGATTTCGGAAGTTTCGGCGGCAGAAGTCGCTACCGGTTCACTATCTGCCTCTGGAACTTCGATGATTTGGTTTTGGTCTTCATCTTGGACAGTATCTGTCGGTGTAGGGCTACTTTCATCCGATTTATCCGCAGTCTCTGGTTCCACAGCTTCTTTGGTTGCTTCGCTACTGGGCTCCGTTGCCTTTTCCTTAGGCTCTTTATCGGTGTTCTGTTCAGGCTCGACCTCATCTTTTGAAGCATCAAGTTGTGAAGCATCGCCTTCGGCCGGAGGGGTATCCGGATCAGCTTGAGACTCCGCACCGGGCACCTCCTCGACAATTTCCTTCTCGGCAGGAGTCTCCTCGGCAATGTCCTTATCAATAGTAGCTTCATTGGAAGGAGTTTCTTCGCTTGGAGCTCCCTCAGGGGCTACTTCAGTTGTAGCATCTGCGGTAGACACTTCTTCGCCAGCGTACTCCTCCGTCACTTGAACCTCTGCATTTCCGGTACCGTCAGCTGCCGTCTCTTTGTTCTCTTCAGAGGCTGGCTTCTCAGGCTCGGCCGGGCCATCATCTTTAGAAAGTTCGCTAGACTGATCTGGCGATTGAGGTTCCTCGGCAGGGGTAGTTTGGGGTTCAACCGGTGTATCAACTACTTTTTCTGCAGTCTCAGATTGAATATCATTCGCAGTAGGCGGCGAAGCCTCCTCCTCAGCTTTAGGCTCCTCATCGGTAGTTCCCTCGACAGGTTCAATGGCCGTTTCGTCTTCCTTCTTAACTTCACTCGGCCGGTCTGTAGGCGTAACCTCAAGCAGAGCAGGCTCGAGGACGGTTTTAGGCTCAGCTTCAGATTCCTCGTTTGAAGTATCTATTTCCTGGACGGTTTCAATAGGCTTCTCAACTTCCTTCTCAACTTCGCTCGGCTCATCCTTAGGCTTGGTCTCAGACGTAGCAGCCGCAACCACGGCTTCAGGCTCACTTTCGGGTTCAGCTGTAGATTCTTCGGCTTTTTCGGGCGCGGGCTCCAGCTTAGGCTCCGGGTCTTTAGCAGGATCTACACCAGCAGATTCGGTCGCAGCTGGGTCAGATGCCTCTTTCAACGCTTCCGTAGTAGCATCTACAGTCGGCACCTCTTTTGATTCATCTGCTATGGACTCCGTAGGGCCTGCTGGAGTTGACTCGGTCTCCACCTTTTCGACCTCTGGTGTAGAATCGCATTCCTTTGGGCCGTCAGTTCCCCCAACGGCAGCCACGTCCTGGGATTCAGCCGCAGGTGGACTTTCTGTCATAGCAATAGGCCCAGGTGCGGACGCAGCTTCGTCCGATTTATTCAGTGACTCGTCAATAGCATCAGCCGCAGGCGAACCATCTGGCTCTGGTGTTGATTCTGATGCTGGTTCGGCCGGTGGCATTGGTGGTGCTACTGCTGTCTCTGGCTCGGCTTCCGGTGTTGATTCTGGTTCCGTTGCTGGTGTCGTGTCTGGATCGGCCGCTGGTTCCGCTTCCAGTGCCACTGGCTCCGCTGTCGGTTCCGTTGTTGGCTCTATTGTCGGCTCTGTAGTTGACTCAGCTGCTAATTCTGCGGCTGGTTCTACCGCTGGTTCTGCTGCCGATTCCGTTGTAGGCTCAGCTACTGGCTCTGCTGCTGGCTCTGCTGCTGGCTCTGCTGTTGGTTCTGCTGCCGGTTCCGTTGTAGGCTCAGCTACTGGCTCAGCTACTGGCTCTGCTGCTGGCTCTGCTGCCGGTTCCGTTGTAGGCTCAGCTGCTGGCTCAGCTGCTGGTTCTGCTGCCAATTCTGCCGCTGGCTCTGCTGCTGGCTCTGCTGCCGGCTCTGCTGCTGGCTCTGTTGCCGGTTCCGTTGTAGGCTCAGCTGCTGGTTCTGCTGCCGGCTCTGCTGCTGGCTCTGTTGCCGGTTCCGTTGTAGGCTCAGCTGCTGGTTCTGCTGCCGATTCTGCCGCTGGCTCCGCTGCTGGTTCTGCTGTCGGTTCTGCTGCCGGTTTTGCTGCCGGCTCCGCCGCTACTTCCGGTGTTGTCTCTTGTTCTGGCGGGCTTTCATTCGGGGAATCAGCTTCTTCACCAGCCTCTGTCGTTAAAGCCTCATCCTTTACTTCTTTAGTTGTAACATCGGGTTCTGCCGTAGGCTCAGGTTCCGATTTCGCCTCCTCCGTTTCCGCGGGCTCGGTGGTAGTAGGGGTATTCTCTGCTGATGGTGGTTTCTCATCCGCGGTGGTAGTAGGCGGGTCATCCGTTGAGGCGAGTGCTGCTGTTGGCGGGGGTTGTGACTTTTCCACAGATGAAGAATCACGCTTCGACTTCGTACCCTTCCCTTTCTTCGAGGGTTTCTCTACCACTTTCTCTACCGCTTTCTCCGGCTCTTTGCTCTTCTTCTTTTTGGACTCCTTTTTCCGAGAAGTTTTGGTTTTCTTCTTGGGGGTTTCTACCTCTCCCTTATCTGATTCGGGCTCTGATTCTAGCTTTGGCTCTGGCTTTGATTCCGGCTTTGGTTCCGGTTTCGATTCCGGCTTTGATTCCGGTTTTGGTTCCGGTTTTGGTTCCGGTTTCGATTCCGGCTTTGATTCCGCCACAGGTTCTGGCTCAGGTTCTTGATTCGGCTCTTCCTTTTGCCGTTCAGGATCTGTTAAACCCTTATGCTTCTGCTTATGCTTCTGCTGCTGCTGCTGCTGCTGCTGCTGCTGCTTCTGCTTCTTCAGCCTCTTCCTTTCCGCTTTGGTTAATATTGGTTGCTCGTCTAAAGGCGGGGTTTCAAACGGGCCTTCTTCTGCATCCCTTCCTTCTATATCACCATTCTCGCCTCCTAGTGGAATTAGTTCGCTTCAGAGAACGAGAATCTACGACATACCGTTCTGTTCTGAGTCAGAATGCGATACCTGGAGGTACTGAATATTAGAAAAATCGGCGACCTGCATGTTCTGACATGGATCCATGCGAGCAGGAGAATATATGATGCCGAATTGCTCGGCCATCTTCTTCTGTGGTCTAGTAGGTGATACAAATATGAAGTAAGTCTGGATTTCCCCAGTATAATTCGAAAAACGAAAAAAAAAAAAGAATAACGACTAAAGGGACGGGTGTGTGCAGCGATTACGTCAAAATGGTTGGGTATTGAGATGCTAAATCTTGCAGCTGGGTATCGGAACGCCGCTGCTATGAAACAATGACAACGTGGATCTGGCAAAACAAACAGATGCACAAGCTGTTAGTACCTGTGGTACATGGCGGTGATGCCTGGGGATGGGAGGCAAAGGGAAGCAAAGAGAGGCAAGGGGAGTCGTCAATGGCCTCGCAACCAACGGGAGCGTGGAGTTGAGAAAATAGTTTCACGATGGGGTTGACAATAGCACCCCACACGAGGGACCAGCAGTCCACAGAGTCATATTTGATTGCTCTAGTCTGGCAGATAGGTGATACAGGGTAAGCATGCATGGTACATGCCACATGCGGCTTCAAGCAGGGAGACGCAATTGTACCCCACGACTCGACGAACGATGGCCGCAGTGGAGACGAGCCTGAAGGCGTGGTGATCAATAACATCGTGCACGAGGGTGATTGGTGAGCGAGGTCCAATAGGAGCCACGTCGCATCATCGACACTTGGGTAGGTTGGAGACCGCCGTGGAAGAGCTTGGTCGGGTCACAGTGGTGTGTTCTGGGCCTCATATGGGCAAATGGGCAAATGAGCAAATAGGCAAGCAGAAGCAGGCAAGCAAACAGGCGAACGGGACGGTGCTGACGGTTGGACCGAGGGGCTTAAGGTAGATACAGTTGGAGCCTACAGTACAGCATTGCGGCAATTTACGGCAGGTCCGGACGAGACTAGGCGCGGGCCGGATTGGATTGGCGAAGGAAGGTTGGGAGTGGGAAGCTTGGAGTTGGGAGGAAGCTGCTGTTGCTGCTGCTTGCTACTGCTGCCGCTGCCGCTGCTGCTATTGCCGCTGCTATTGCTGCAGAGCTACCTACCTACCTACCTCCCTCCCTCCCTCCCTACCTACCTGATCACAGCCCAATCGCCGTCTGACGCAGCGCCGTCGCTTCAACACACCCGCCACCTCTCGAATTCGGCTGCAGCCATTGGGCGTCAAGCTACCCTCCCTCGGCGGTGCGTGGTTGGTCAATACCTGGGTCAATACATCTGCCATCTGCCATATCGAGGGGAGGCAACCAGACCGTGTCCAAATGGTTCCTGAATTGGCCAAGGAGGGGGTGGGAAAAGCCGCCCAACCGGCAGCTAAGCAGGGTGGGCTGCAGGTGTGCAGGGGACCGATGCCGGATGGGTGCTAGTATCGCGTGCAACGTGGTCGGTTAGGCTTCGTTGGCACCGCTCGGGTGCACCTGCTGGCGAGGGCCACGACAGCCAACCGATCTCCGCGGGGCGTGGGGCGCGCGAGACGTGGTAGGTCCTCGGCCGCCGACTGTCTAGGTACAGCAGGTACTGTATGCTGAGAGAATTATTATAGGCAGCATGCCCGATCCCGAGTACAGCACCGTACACCAGAACGAAGCAATAAGGCTACAGTACACTTCGCTCCCTGCCACAACCCCTCATATATCGACAGTGCCGTCTATAAAATGAGGTCACAGTCGCGCCTAAAGAAACGTAGTATGGCTCGCACAGAGACGGCAAGGGGGGAGAACCTTGAAGGTGAGACCTTCTTCTTCAAGAACAGCCCGGATATCGACATGTGAAACCTGGATGAGTAAGCATCCGACAGCATGTCAGCATGTGAGTTCCAATCTTAGGTGAGGTGGTGCGATGAGACGAAGTAATGCCAATGAAAAAATCATCCAGAAGGTACTCCGTATGTAAAGAAAGAGAGATGCAATAGCACATACCGGACGATGTAGGCCATTTCGATCAATAACATATGTAATGTACCTTGTTATTTTTTTTCTATATGTGGACTCCCCTATGCCCAGGAGATCCTTCTCCTTGTCATGAGCTGTGATGTCATCTCAAGTTGATGCTGTTGCACTCACTTGACGCGAAGTTGAGTCCCAGCAGAATAATAACCCAGTGCTATCCTATCACAGATATCTTGTTCGCATTCTCGTCTAGATATACAGAAATAATGAGAAGCCATCATCTAGGCGCAGATCATTTTGAAGTGCATATACTTCGTCTCTCTGTTTTGTCATGTTCACGGTCGCTCATCACATTCAGATGTTCAACACTTCATAATTAACCTTGACATGACCGATTTCATGCCAGTACACAGTAAGCCGAACCCCAATGTATGCACGCCGGCAACTTTGACTTCCTGGTACATCAGATTTATGATTGAAACTTATTTGTGAGATATTAGAACTACTAATAACACAAACCAGATAGTCCAAGATGTTATACTATCTTATTGTAGACAGTTTCCTTACCCGAAGTAGGTGGTGGCCAAAAACAATCTTGAAACGTCCCATCGACCAGTTCAAGGCTTTGGTCGAAGTATTATGCTGGAGTGATGTACACAGAAGGAACGGGAAGTTTCTAAGTTGATCTTAAGATAATAGAAATCATTTTCAAAGATTTGCTGAGAATTAGAAAGACACGGCATCACACGGAGACGCAAGAAATTCGATAAGTATATTTACTCCAGATTCTACCGCGAATTCGAATAAGGAAGTACCTACTAACTACAGATGAGCATCTGGTACTAGAATAACCGTAAATGTGAGTCTAGACTACCATGTGAGTGATCGCAATAAACATGATATGCCTTATCATTTAAGCATCCAGTTTACGACGCTTAGCATCAAACCTGCCTGGTTAACTCTGCCTTCTAGCTAGTCCATTTAATGCGCCTGAATTACGAAGTTAGAGGAAGGATTGGATAAAAAAAGAACCAGCTCTATGAGCAAAATACGACGATCCAATAGACATTTTATAGAATCTGCTAAACTCATAAGCAATTGATCTTGATGAGATGGCCTGGACGATGTTTTAGGTCAAGAATTCCAGCCGCGGCCTCGTTTGGAACAGATACCCGGTTCTTATTTCTCCTCTTATATGCTAACCACCTTCTTTACAAGACGCCAAAACAGGGTACATGGGGGTTAAGTATATACACTGCTGATGGCGTGGTGTTCATGCATTATCAAGTAATACCGACGGCCAACAAGCTTCAACCCTGGGTACTACTCTTCGACACTAATACCGAGCCAGGATGGATGCCCAAACCTGTAGCCGCAACACATTGTCAATAACACATGCTGACAATATAAATGTGAAAATAGGCTTGGACACATATAAACGGATTTCGATCCCAATAAATACTAACGATGTGGCTCATCTAGAGTTGGTGCTGGCCAAATGAAAATAGCCCCCAAGCAAAAAAAAAAACAAAAACAAAAAAAACAAGAGTGTATCAAAGAGCACCTGTGGTCTCGCAAACGCCAACGCCTGAACCAGCGATGAAGTACATGCCAGGTAGGCTAATAGGGGATTGGGGCGTCGTGCGTGGCTGTATCCCGTCAACAACAACAGACCACCGCTCTGTGCCAAGTCATTATCTACAATCTGACCCGACCCCTTTCCTTGCTCCCCTTGCGGCAGCTGATGTCCACCCGCGCATGCGATTCTATGATCTGCAAAGACGCAAATACACCAGTAGATTGCCAAATTATGTCTCTCACATGGCCATTTCTGCTTGCAGTTTCCGAAACTCTTCTTCTTCGTCGTCCTCGGTTTGTGCGTGGTTTTTGACTATTGAGATATGTTAGCTCGTAGAAACAGTGCAAACCCGGAGCAGAGGAGTCGTACTATCTGAATTTGCCACGTTGGGTAGTTTATGGACATCTGACGACACGGTTACAGGCACCGTGCCGGACTCGAGCATTTGCTTGTCGAGTGCTTCTTGCTGCAGAGCCTCCAGCTCATCGTCTAGTTCGTCCTCGTCCAAGGGTTCACCAATGTGGTTACTTGTGATGGCCTGGACGATCTCTTCGCTGAGGGCGTTTTGCTCACGGAGTGCATCCCTGTTTCGATAGTTGTAAGTAACTCGACAACAAAGACGACGACAACAACGCAGGATGAATAAAAGCACGAGAACGGCGGCATACATTGTCTGATCCACTTTGTCTACCGTCAACTTGCCATGTATCTGCTGCATAGCCTCACCTGCCCGCTGCATGGCGGCAAGCGTCTCTCTGTTGATGTTGGCTGACTCGATGGCGTTAATCTGCTGCTCGAGGGTTCCTATCTGGGCGATGGTCTGGTCTAGGCTGTGCTCGTGGCCCTTCTTCCTCCGCAGCGCAGCCTTGGCAGCTATTGAAGACTCAGGGTCAGCGACTCCGGATTCCCGTCACGGGGCATGTGACATGTGATAGGGAGACGAACCGGTCTTATTGGTGTTTACATTCTTCCGTGCGATGGCATCCTGCTCGTCCATCTGATTCATGAGGTGCTTCTCGCGCTTCTGCAGCATATCCAGCTGGGTGCGCAACCCGAGGATAGCATTCTTGGGAGTGTCCTTTTTCTTCGCGGCACCACCACCAAACCAGCCCCAAACTCCCGACATGGTGATAGATAGACGGCGGGAACGCAGCCGAAAACGCGGATGACAGGATACGACGGAGAGGGTCGATACTTGGGACTGGAGCAGAGATGGCTATCAGGCAGTTGCTGGAATGCCGCGATGGCGTTGGTATTGACGATGGCGATGGTGATGGCGGGGTATAATTCGATAGGCGGCAGCTCGGAGCCTGGACAGGGGCGCGAGAGCCAGATTAGTGCTGCCTTAACAACGGGCAAAGCCGGAATGTCGCTAGGGGTTAAGTATTAGTGGTTGGAACGAGACGCGGCGTCGCAGGAGAATGGGGAGAGGTGAAGCCCGGTCGATAACAAGCGGTGGTTTGGATGTAGATAGGTTTAGAGGTTTAGGTGTTGAGTTAAACTCTACCGGTTGCCGGGCTGCAGAAGATGGATGGACGATGATGCAAGTGGTGCTAGCTGCCCAGTGATAACATGACCTGCCTGCTGGAACAATGAGCCTACCGCCAGGCTGCCGTACTGCACTGTGAGGTACATATGTATGCTGGAACGCTGCAAGTGCCAGCTGCCAACTGCCCACTCGCCAACGCGGCCACCTGCTCCGCCCCGCATGCGTACAGCAGGTAAGGTACTGTACTGTATAATACATACAGTGCGTAATGTAGATCTTTCAGGTACTATAAGCACTGTACTCAAACTAACCTACCTAGCCTAACAATTGGGTTTATCCGGCGATTAGCCAGGCTACCTAGGTAGGTATGTACCTTAGTCACTGCCTGGCTATCAAGAGCCAAGAACAAGCTCTGGGGAAGGCTTTGACCTGTCATTTCTCTCATCAGCTAAAACCACCCGGATATCCCCTGCGTAGATACCGATTGTTCACCGTGACTCCTACTTCCATCCAATATGCCAGCCCTTCCGCTCTCTTTTTATAGTGCATGAGCTGGTGCTCCATCGTCTCTGCATACGAAGCCATGACACACTGGCCATACTACAAGAATAAAGCGTTGTAAGCCAGGACTAGCCAGCTCTCCCAGTCACGCATCACGCAAGCGAAAGCAGCTCGGGGATTCGAGGATAATATGCTCGCTACCCCATGTACGCAGTAGAGTGCTTGCTCCAACGCCATCATGTCGAACGGGCCACTCCCCTCAGAACGTTGTCTTCTTTCCACCCTATGCAACAAACAGATAGGCGACAAGGTCAGGTTCCTAGGATGGTAAGGCTATATCGCCGCGCAGTAGCATCCTCCCATGCTATCGTGTTTTCTCAGTATTCAAGGCGCATTCGCACGACCAACTTGCAATGACGAAGCCCGAGGCCCGACTTCCCGCGTTGTTGCGTCAGTCCGTCGAGCGCTTGGAAATCCCCGCTTGCCGTTCTGCTGACCATGTTGAAGTGTGACAGGATATTCAGCCCACCACGCACGCGTTACTCTCAAACACAGTTACCCCAAGGAGAACAGCCACGTTGAGGCTCTAGTTGACGTAAAACTCCTCCTCGAAACACTGAAGGCCGAGCAAACTGATCCGGGACAATGGGTGCACGTGATTGGGTATCTTACCTTCGTCGACCCCGCGTCACCTGCGACGGCAGCCGACTCTCGGCATTCGTCGACAAGCACGACTGCAACTACAACGCGCGTTGGCGTGCAGGCCCTGTTCCTCTGGATAGCCCGAGGTCTTGATCTCGGGACCTACGAGAAGTCGATGCTGGCCACTGCTAATTGAAACACTGTGAGCCTAGCGCCTAGGAACCGAGATGCGAGATGAACTCGGGTGCTCTCCTCCAATAGTCGGTGCAGCGGGCGATAAGGGTCTGACCACCAGCCAAAGTCACGTGCCATCAAAGCCGTGCAATGACATGGCATATACGTTGTGCGGTCTTGCGGTATCGGGTTTCCGAGTGGCCATTCGAAATCGGCTGCTTGTTATTACACGGCACATGAGAGTGCCCCTCCCCCTCCCCATCAGGCAACAGAAGAAGGGATGAACCCAAAATCGCAAAGCTCTTGGGCAAATCACAGATAATCCATGCCGATCAATGCACGCGATACCCAGGACCAAATATAGCTAGGCGGTTCATGCTATCGACCTCACGTTTAGGTACGCTGTCATGGGCTAGTCTCTTGGAAGCAAGGGTCATGTTCACACAGATAAGAGGGTGCGCCATTGTGCAAAAACTCGTCTACTAGCAAACCTATTAGCTTGCAAGCCGCTTTTTGAGCTTCCGACGACCACCAGACTACCCCTGGCTACTAGGCGTAATGAACTGCTCACCGCGGCTCTCGTGGATGCAGCAAACCACCACCGAGATGCATGCCTTTTACGTGGCATCAAACAGCTGATAACCAATTGAAATCGGTAGTAGATGGATTCGCCGCAGTTGTTGAAATACCTCGCATTACACATTACATTATGCAGCACGTATCGAATTGGGATGCAGCTACCCTTCCTTGCCAGGTTCCAATCTAGGTATCCACAAAGAAGATCAGCATTTTGCCAGATGGCACGCCCTTCTTGGATGATGACCCTCTTTATTCCAAACTTCCATCTTAGATTCCATTTCCGGGCAACTATTGATTCACCGAACCCGCTCGGCCTTCACCAAATGGTCGCTTAGTCTCCCGTTTATGTAACGTCAACTGCTGCAATGCTTAACGTACCACGCCATTCTATGTCGCAGCCAGATGCAATACGCTAGCCTGCCGTCTCGCTGGATCCATGTCTGCTAAGTGTCAATTTCGGGATGGTTCACACCCTCTTCTATCGTTATACGCTCGCTTCGAGACAGCACCTCTTCGGTTGTTGCGGCGCTTCGATGTGTCTACCGATCCTGTTCCCGATCCCGATCCTTTCGAAATGAGAACTGGCTGGTGTAGCGGGCGTTTGAGCGGCTTTTCTAGGTTCTGTTGGGCTTTGGCTGCAGCTTGCCTTTCCCACATCTCCTTTGACTTGAGACAAATGTCGTCGATTTGCTCCTGAGGGGAAATTAATAACGTCTCACAGCCGCGCCGAGAACGGACCCCAGCTCACATCCGTCAAACAGGCACCTGGGGTGGTGATAAGAAAACCATCCTCGCCCTGCAAGGATGTGTAAGTGTGGTACTTGATGAGCTCGTCGTTTATCGTACTTGTCGCGTATATGGTCTCACTGTGGCCTCCGGCCCAAGATAACACTGGAGTTCCTGTGTAATGACTTTTTTGTTGATATCGAGATGTGGGATCCAATATCTATTCATGGGGGCAGACGACATCTTTATTTGGCTGCTGAGTTGGATGTGTGTCGGGTCTTCCTATCCAAGGACGTCGGGTATCAGTATTTGATGCGCAACAAGAGGCACCAGCTATTTATATAAGCATTCACTAGATCAGCCTCATCAACTCCGGGATACTCGACCGACTCCGCAGTGGGACTCGCGACTCCGGCAGTATTGCACTGCATGCTTTATTCACCGCTAGGGTGAATGTTGCTGAGACGTAAAAGGACATGCATTGCATCCGTGTCTGCTTGATCAACTCTGTGGCTCCCGCCGAGTCCGCTTCCGGCAATCTTGTCCGCCTCACTTGTGCGCCCCGTTTTGAGACAGACGAATCGTACCATCAAGTTTGGAGAGTCTCGAACAACCTCACCTCAGAAGGAGGATCATCTGCTCTTGTGCTCATCTGTGGTTGGAACACTAGTTTGCTGTAGTGTCACAGTCCTGTGCTCCATGCATGGTCCTCACATATATGCTTTGTTATTGTCGCCCGCAGAAGCACGTCTTGATAGACTTGCTTCCCGGATATGGACGTTTCTGTTCGTCTCCGCTCATCACATTTACTTAGCATCATCGTGCCAATCATACTACAATATCTCTCCACTCCCTATGGCTGCAAGACAGGCATTTCTATCCTCCTGTAGGTCGTAAACATGCAGCAAAGGGCGTTCATAGGAACGACTTATCAACAAATCAACTGCTACCTGGCGGATGTTCATAGAGGGGCTTAGACCCAGTGGCAGGTGCAATTGGATATGTAAGATGTCACATTAGTGAGCCTTTGTCAAGGCCAGAATACACGAATAGAAATGTCAAAACAAGGTTTCAAGGTAGATGCTATTGAAGAAAGCCCACCAACTGGGTATATGGGAGACTACGAAGGTATATCCTAAGAGCCGATGGGTGGACCACTGGTGCAATTGAGTTGGCGAAACCAAACAACATTCAACCTTGTTCTAGTCCGGGTTCTGCTGCCGTATTCGATGAGGATATGGCTGGTTGCAAGGACATTAGTTGGCAATCAGACCACTTGAGCCCAATACTATCTTGTTGAGAGTGTCTGCTTGAAGCCAATGTAGTGGTCACAAAGTCTGAATTCTCCCGCTGCCAAGGAAAGAAAAGAAAAAGTTTACAGACAGGAAAAGAAGGAAGCGAAAGAAGGAAGCAAGGAAGTAAAATAGATAAGTAAACAAACGAGTTGGCGAATAAACTGCGATTAACGCACGCGTCTTATTCCAGGCGTCACTACACTAGGGAACGGAGAGGCCAACATCCGAGTTTAGCGTGAGTGATCAGATTGATGATGGCTGCCACGCTGAAAAACGAGGTTAACCGACCAAGATACAACCCTTAGCAGTAAGAGGGGGGGTGTCCAGGATGATCTGAGAGCTCAGTGCGGATTTAGGTGGATTGTCACGTGTGTCAGCTAAACAAGTGGCAAGCCTGCGTTCTACGGAGAAAGCATGTTCCGTATCTTAATATGTCGTCAAATCGATTTCATATTTCAATTATTTGGATCTATGAAGCTCGAAGCTCGAAGCTCGAAGCTCGGTAGGGCCGAGCACTCTCTCCTAAACCTGTCTCTGGTGAACGCAATGTATACATACCAGACCATGGATGAAAGTATTGCAACCTAACACGGACAGTTGAGTGGCCTCCTATTCCACCAAGCCATCGTCCCTTCAAGGTCTCACCTTCAGGGTCTTCCCTATATGCAAGAAACTAAAGCCGACTGGCTAGATGGCAAAATGCCTTCACCTGTGGATATCACCGTTGTCCTCGTCAAGCATGCTAGGGATGAAGGTAAGAATTGGCCTCTCTACGGACTTAGAATAGTCCGAGCCAACTCCAACTCATAGACTCCACGTCTCCAAATAAGCTGACTTGATATCATTGCATTTCGAATGAAACTGCAGATATTAGACATGTGGCAGAGTCTACCTCTGTGAGTGGTCTCAAGCCTGCCTCTGTTCATGGAGTGATGGCTGGTGTTTATTGCAAACTTACGCTGGCTTTGTATTTGCCATTATAGGGCCCATGTGCATATTGTATGGTTGAACCCTGCAAAAGAATATCGATCTGACAATCAAATTACAGACGTGTTCCATGCTTTGAGGTACATAGGTACTTCGGGCACCTCCCTACTAACGGGGCAAGCCACACGCGGTGGTACCTAGTGGCGGTGTCAGCTGTGGCTCAACCTTGATGGATATGCCGGTACTCACTTGTTCAAGCACTTACCAAACATCTCACCGTCCACGTGGCTGCGGGCGGCATCAACCTCAGCTTCACCATCCCGCGTGGCAGAGAACGGAGACAGGAGGGTCCTTGTCTCCAACTCCGGGTGCTCCAAGTCAAGTCAAGCATACCGCAAAATGACTAGATAGCAAAACCAGCGAGGAAAGCGATGTGAGCCCGAGACCTTCTCAACCCCGCCGGATTGATTCGAGGCTTCTTCTACTTTATCCAAGGCAGACAGACGGACATCTCTACATTTAATAAAGCAAAATCATCAGCCCTATGAGAAAGGAAGGCAGAGACGGAACGAGCTGCAAATGAGTACCGCCGTCTCCGTTCCCCAGACCCTGTGGGATCTGCAGGTCCCCTTGTACATCACGCATGCGAGTGCGTCCAACGCACCTTTCGTGACAGCCGTGCCGCGGTTTAGCTACCTGGCGTTGCTGCTACCCCGCTTGTCTGCGTACTTTGGAGTGCCGTGCTCGAGTTTCCACCACGAGGATGTCCTTCTGCGGAACTTGGCCGTTGGGCTGCTGGTCGATCTCTACCAACCGACATTGCCGTGGCGGTTGGTGGTTGGTGATGGTGTTAGCTGGGACATTGGAGACACCTTCCTAAATAGTGCGAAAGAGGTCAGTTGACGAATATGCCCGTGTTCGAAAATGGGGGCATCTTTCTTTTCCATGCAGAAATAAGCTCAGGACAGCAAGTGTTTAGAAGGAAGAGTCAGGGCTAATACGGATAGCAGGCCGACTTCATACGCAATGGCAATGCCAAGCAGATCATGTCGTTATCTAAAGAAAATACGACGGCGCTCTGGAATGCGGTCCAAGACAGTAAGTCCAACAAACCAACCCCTACTTCCACTTCAGGTGATCCTTCCATGATCTGACAGGCCTGGTAGATGACTATGCATCATTTAACAAGGTGAACTCGCGGCTGCTGAACACGTCACGCGAGCTCAGAAACGTACCGCTTCGTATCTACATCCCGACATCTCCGAGCGATGTGACAGGTAGCACCAGCAACGCGGCCGGTGCGTTCAAGGTCATGCAGTCCCTGGTACAACCACGGATCAACGATCGTATGTCTCACCTGCCCGATTGTGCTTCTCCACAATCGACTCCCCTGCGTCGTCATGTCCTACCTCGCCTCCTCCAACATGCTTTAAAAAGCTACATTGCCAAGCTAATCAGCGACGATCTTTGCAGGGACACCGCAGACCGTGGGCGCGGCATTGCGCCTCTTGCTGCCCAAGCTGTTCCCAAGCAGCCGGGACCCCGTCCTCGCCGCCGCCATCCTGCATGGCGCGCGCATACCGTTCCACGCGCCCCTCGAGGAGCTCATGCGTGAGGCCGCATACCCGGACGGCTGGTTATGTCTTGTGGTCGTGCCGCTGGATATATGAAACTTCAACTTAGGGAGTTAGCGGGGTTCTAGTTATTGCTTAGACGAATACCTACTAGAGGTACTGTGGGGAGAACGATGGCGCATGGAACCACGACACGTGCGCAGAACATCGATTTTGTCACTGGCGAATTACGTCAGCAGCTTCTATAATATGGATGTCGGCGTGACTGTCTAGCATCTATCGTGCGCGTACTATATGACGATCCTTGAAGGAAGGAAGGGAGAGAGGCATCTTACGGGACCTACCGCATTCCCTCACTACGTCACTAGTGATAGGTCCTGCTTACCTAGTCTGAGAGGAGGGGAAGGTATCGATACCTTAACCAGATCAACTGAGTTCCCCAACTCTTCCGTAACACCGGCTCATCTGACTATAATAGCTGTACCGATGCTCTGGAGCCCAAAGGCCACGAGCGAGGTATACTATACTAGTGACGATGAACGACGGGGGTATTGAGGCCCGAGTTCAGGCCCGAGTTTTGGTCCGAGCCCTCGTCAGAGGGTAGGTTAGGTACCAACAGCATACAAAATCACGTAGGCTCAGTCCCCCGGTGGCGATTGTACAGTAACATTTAGGCACTAACGAAGGAAGCCGGGGACGACGATGATCTACAATACATGTCGGGAGGTCGGCGTCTACTATTATAGATACTACGCTAGTTCGACGGAAGTATAATGCAGGAACAACTTTTCCGTATATAACGAAACGCACGAGGCGGAACGGCGACGAATTTCCCCATTACCAAATAATTACCCTCGGCATATTTGCTTTCCCCATTTGTCCGGGCGTATTATAAGCTTTTTTCGTTAGATGCTACTGTATGTCCGTGGCAGTGCCAGCTAAGGTTAGGTAACAAGAGGTACATCCATCCATCATAAGATTGGTGATATTACCCAACGCCGCGAGATCCACACTATCTACCTACAGTAAGTGCGGTAGATTACCACATCTAGATTACCTAACCAGGTAGGTCCCATCTTGCGGGACCCAGCCAGCTGGAACAGACGTCGTCATCCATCCATGGACCATCCCCCAATGAAGTGGAGTCGAGTTAGTTATAGGATCGCCAGATATTTTGATAATCACCTGGGTATATTATCTAGATAGTTCGTTTTCTAGAACAACGCACTAGCACGGAAAACGGGCAAGTCCGGCTGGTCTTGGCCGGTTCTACTTAGACTTTTGATTATGATCACACATACAACCCATAACTAAGTAGGCATTGTCGATATAAAGCTAGTCTGAGCTACCTGGCTACTTACCTACCCGGACTCCTGCCCGGGTATTTAGCATCTATACGACCATGTCTCGTTCATCTCGTATCGCTGGATCGACTTATGCTACCTAGAGAGCGCCGGCGAGTTTAGTATCTAGGTATTCATTTACTTAACTACTGTACGGAGTAGATAGCCCATCGATCTATACAATATTGCCTCGTTTATCTCGTACCTGTCGTGTCGGGTCGGATCTAGGCGCGTGAGCGGGTTTTAGGTAAGATGCGTTAATCTCCGATGGTTTCTTTCTCGGGATAATTACCTTACCTATCTACATATGTACCTACCTACCTGAGTACCCAGCAAGCCAGCGTGAGCGTGGCACGGGAACCAGAATCTTACTTCCACCGCACGTACCGACGAAACTAATGTGTTGGTACCACTTACTTACTTGCCTAACCCCGGTTCTAGAACACGTTGCTGATACCTACCACCGTTTTCGGGGGACCATGGTACAGCCAGTAGATAGTGTGTTTCCTGTACCAGAAGCCGTAGAATTCCGGGGCAAAGGATCGTCTATGTATGTACAGTAGCAGTATGTATGGATGTATGCACAGATGATAGAACCCGAACTCGGGGCTCTGTACCTACATTAGATATGTACGCGGTACATACCCAAGTAGGTATTCCGCTTTGAGCAAGGTTACATTGCCGGCTGTTAGCAGAACGGCGTTTAGGTCAGCGAACGCGCCGTGCTGAATAATCCAACTTTCTGGACTACTAACTAAAACTACTCTGCTTACCAAGGTTAAATAAGTACACAGTAAAAGAAATCACTAAAAGATAATAAGCTTAACAGTATACATTAATATACATAGTAATCCTAAGAAATAGTTAATACACTAGATTAAAGCTAGAAAGAAAAGAGAAGGGGGGGGGGGGGGACTTAACTTTTATTTTCAATATGTACCTTGTATTTTGTACCGTAGACATGCTGTACTTAACCCTCAGGTAGGGTAGGTACCTACGTATTTAGGCATTTTACGGGAACGGGTCCAAGGATCAGGTTCCCAGGATGCAGCCAAAGCTCCACACTAATATGATTCGGGGCGCACAAGCCCTATGGCGTCATGCAACGCGAAAACAGTTCGCGCGCGTGTGTCGGTTACGGTCTCACTGGTTACCTACCCGTTATACTACGTAGCGTACCACCATTTCACTGACTACCTACTGTACAGTATCTATACTAATTACCAATTTTTAGTACCAGGTACTGTAGGTACTATAACCTACCACCACAACTATTAGTTAGTGTAAAGTTCACAAGCAACATATGTTAAATAGACACCTATACAAAGTATACCTATAGTAGATTAGTATACCTAGGTAGGGAACAAGTGTGCTGTATATGTATGTATAGTTAACTATATATATATTTGTCCGTGTTAAAATTGATTGCTTATGTAATACCCCCGGAGTACCTATTATACAGTATGAAACCATGTTGCCAATCAATCCCGAACCAGCCAACCAACCAATTGATCAACCATCAAGGTTCTCCTTCTCCCACCGCATCGCACCGCACCGCGCCGCGCCGCGCCTCGCGCGCCCCTTCCCCTCCCCTGGTCCGTCCATTCGTTCGTTCCGTTTCGCCAGCCAACCCGATGGCATGGTTCTTGGGTAACCTTACTGAACCAACCAACCAAGGATTTCCCCCCCTTGGGTGTAATGGGTATGGTAAGGTACCTAACCTACTGAGTATGGTAGTAGTATATGCCAAGCTGCGCGGCCACCAAACCAAACCGGCGGGGCGGGCGAGCTTTGCGCCGAGTATATTTACTTCGTACTTAGTATACTTACCTTGCTTAACTTAACTTATTTTACCCTTTTCTGCTGTACTAAACTTAGGTAGGTTAGGTAGATAAAACGGGACCTTGCCTACCTAGTCTACGCCACCTACACTACACTACACTACACGTGTGCGGTAAGTTTAGTTAAGTCACGTTATATCTGGTAGCGTGGCTGTAGTGCGTCGGCTGAGAGAACTAAGTGCCTGAGTAGACCATACTAAACGAGCAATGACTAATCTCGCAATAGCATGCAGGAACAGGCCAAGCGCAGTTGGCGGTGTTGAATTTAGGTAGTTTTAGGCCTTCAGCCTCGAGGCGCATCAAGGCAATGTACGAAATCAGCAACGGATCGAAGTTGTGCTGCAATAGGATGGTCGCTAGATTTCATGCTTTATGCGTGGAATGAAGACATCCTTTTCTCAATATACTGTTGTTTTGGGGTGATCCTTAGATGAATGCTCGTGCGAGACTAGAGGGACCAAGCGGTCCCATCTGCGCCCCAGAGCCAGGTAGGTACATTTTCGTCTTCGCTTTTCAACTTTTTCATGCTCAAGCCAAACCCAATGCAATGGATGGATATCTGGATGTTACTCTCAAATTTCCCTCTCTCCCAAAGACCCCCTCCCCCAAGACTTTGGCCACCTCGTGGATTGGGCAATCCAAGCCGTAGTCACCGTCCCCTGCCACGCATCTGGTGGTCTACTCCTATATCACTGATTATACCCCGGCCGCCTATTTACATAGGCCCCATCGTCATATACAAGTTTACCGAATACAAAATCACAAATGTGCCTCCCCCCACTGCTGTCCCGCATTGTCATTGTATGCCGTGATACCGCCCTTCCGGATGACAGAAAGCAATGATGTGATGCTAATGATGGCGAATGATTCCTCGGAGTGACCGGTAATATAGGGAAAATGGTATCTCCTCCACGGCCTCTGGAAGCAAGAACCAGGAAAGGAAAGAATACAAAAACACGAGAAGGCCACCCAATCAACGCCAAGCACCCATGTTCCGAGGCTTAAAAAGAATGCTGCCGCTCCAGATACTCGCCACCCGTCTAAATCACCCCCAGCCGTAACAACTGTACAGCGAGGTACACAAGTCGCTCGAAGATCAAGACTTAGGCCAATCGCTTGAAGAGAACATCGGAGTCGTAGTGAGAGCCCCGCGGTATGCTAAATTAGTAGTATGTAGTCGACCATGTACGTCTTGCGCGCCAGTTTCTTATGCAAGCAAGCGTCGTAGGTTTTTTTGTTGTTCCGATCGAGTGTAAGAGGAGTATGGCCGTTTATGTATATACGCTTTGCAAAGCCACGAATTCGAAAGGGTACGAAAACGCTCGCACAGGGGTATCATCCGCAATCATATGCCGCAGAAAATCAGATGGCGCTAATTCCATGTTGACTTTAGTTCAATATCGTTCAAACTCATCCAAAACTTGGGTCTGTAGGTGTTCCATAAGATAAGCGCATCGCTGCCCAGAATTCCCAATAGTCTTCGATATAAATTTCGATGATGATCGGGGCCACAGCCGTGGCAGTGTTTAATGCGTTCTCATCATAGAGGGTGACGAAGCGCCATGGAAATGGTAGTTATTAGTAGTTGCGTGCACGGGAGGTACTGCCGCACTACCTGTAGCACTCGAAAAGCTTGAATCGGCCCTCACATCCGTCTCATCGGGCGTAAACCCTAATTCCTTCGCTAGGCCAGTCAGTATGTTCATGTCTAGCTTGAGTGCACTAGATGGTTGAGCAAACGTCGCGAAAAATCTAATGGTACGAGAGAAAAGACTACTCAGGTCTTCTGCGGATATGAAAGCGCGAAGAGCCTCATTCTTGTAGCAAGCCGCCAGAGTCAATAGATTTCCCCACTGGCTAAAGGAAGTGTCAGTAAATGCCCAGCAGTGCCCGGTGCATGGTTCGCAACTTACGCATGTGCAGTCCCGAAGATGTTGGTCACGATGATACGGTGTTTGCTTGTATCTATACCGTGAAACGCGCGGGTACTTTCGATCAGCGCACGTATTGCCAACCTCGCATTTTGAATCGTGCGGGGGTCGTGGTCTTCCATTGTTTTCTCATTGATGCCCGTGGCATGTTCATTCTGGTACGCCAATGGAGTTTGTGCCTCCGCATCGAGGATACGTCGTAGAAACGGTCGGTAAAGAATGACTTGTGAGCCCCAATACTTAGCACGAAGTCGTGCTGCAAGTATGTCTTTTGGTGGAGGATCATCATCATTCCAGCTAAAAGACGGGGGCACCCATTTATCCCTAGCACCACCGAGAACAGCTTGAATTTGATTGATCTCGTCGTGGATTGTCTGATAAGGTCCGCGATGGGTGTTGTCCGGATTCGGGTTGTATAGCAGATCATGCACCCTATTCAACTGTTTTCGCAGGTACAATTGCGCAACATAACTTTGCACTACATCCATAGTAAATCCGTGCTTCTCGGCGAATACGCCATTTGGGTAAGGCATTTGTGATTCGTACGCTAAAATGCCGGACTGCGGGAGTTGCAATTCAGCCAGTATGTCGCTGTTAGAGGTTAGTCTAACGATTACCACTGGCACAGGCAAACGACCTACCTTTCCAGTTGTAGACATGTCCAAAAAGCGAAGGATAGCTGGTTATCTCTTCGAGATTCGGGGCTGCATTGAGTGATTGTTGAAAGACGGCCGAGGCTCCTTTTAAGTCCATGTTAGTAGCACACCATAGTTGTCGAGAATGGGGTTATTGAAACTCACGGTCGTAGCACAACTTGGAGCTTCCGGCTCGCCGTGGATATATGTTCCCAGCTCTCCAAGACACGTCCCAGCTGCCCGTGATATAATCCGGCGAGGATATGGACATATACGTGCCTCAGGCAAAACCCACCATAGTCCCCACCCATGATGTCGGATGCAAGCGCGAAATACTCGAGCCCAGGAATTACATCAATGTTACGCTTGTGCGTTGACGATGCTCTATTGAATGGCAAGCTACCTTGCAATGATGACCTGCGGCTCATCATGACAGCTCGGTCGTTGTTCTCTTTCGGCGAGGGCAAGCCAGAGGACTGCGAAGGGGCGAACTGACCCGGGGAACCTTGAACAGGAGATGCTAGAACGCCATTACGTACTAAAGGGGAATTGCTCGCGAAATCGTCGGGCTCATGAACAACTTCAGGAATATTGCCTTTATGAAGACATATCTTGCCCAGAGCAAGAACCACGAGAACAAGAGCGCTTTGCACATTTCTGTAAGGCCGGCCAGGCTTTCTGAAGCTGGTCACTGGACTTGGCTCATCCCCGGCTGGGGATCGCTTGCGCTTACTCCCAACCTCAGAAGGCAGGGTTTGGGCCGGTTGGATGAAGCCCGCGGAGAAGTTGCCCGCCTTGTTGCTTGGAGTATTGGACGACTTGGGTAATTGTTCGATGAACACTCTAACCATGGCGTCAAGCTCCTTAGGAATGATGATGGGATGCATATTAAGAATGTGCTCCTTAAAGCTCGCAACATATTTCCAGATCCTGACAGAATCCCAGTCAGGGTTCCCATCTGAACTCAAGGCGCCTCCTTTGTAGTCAACTCCTGGGCCGGGCGCCAGGCCTCCGACTTGACCCCAGATCTCAGGGCCCGGTGTCGGGCCAGCCACATCGGAAGCATCATCCCTGTCGATCGAGCTCACATCCTGCGGTGTGCCCTTATCAAAGGTTCGAGTATCCGAATCGGGCCCTTCACCTCTCCCAAAAAGCCGGAGAACACCCCTTTGTTGTTCTTGCCGAATCGGGTATTCCTCCACATAGCGGATTCCCTCGTCTAATAAGATGTGATGAACCATATTGTGGATGGACGGCCACTTCAATAATAGACTGGCGAGTGTCGTGTGGTTTGGAGGGATAGCAGGGCGCCCCGGCGGTACCATCGGACCAGGCTCGGCTTCGATATTATCATACTCTCCCTGTCGCAGCGTCTCATGAGCCTCGATAAGACTCAAGGGAGGTTCGACGACGCTGGTTCGCCCTGGTGTCGAAACCTCTGTTGCTATTTCCTCATGGATGTCCCTAGCATCCGAAACGGATGACTGTTGGGGATCGGGTCGGTCATCCTCCTCGATAGACTCGAGTTTCATCTTGGCTACGTCCGGATTCCCATTCATCACCAAGGTCTCCAGATGAGCTAGACGGTTTTCCACTCTCTCAAACTGGTCAATTTTGGCGTCCAAAGACTTTATCGATTTCTTGACTTCGCTGAGCATATCCAAGATATCTGAGGACATCTTATCCGGTCTAATCTCGTGTCAAAAGCGCTCGCAAACCACCACACCCGATAAGGTAGACTTACTGTTTCGCGGGGGGATCCCTGTACTTGCACTCAACATTCTTTTCGCGGCAGTTCTTACAGGGCTTTGTCTCGTCGCATTTGGCTTTCAGCTGCCTACAGTTATCGCAAGCCTATGAGATACTTGCATTAGCAATTGTCGCAGATTGTGTGCATATACGCATATACATGTACATCTCAAACACAGAATTCAGGCATAGACATACTTGCGACGCCCTTTGCGCTTTCCGCTTGGCACTGGCATTCTGGATCTCCAGTGCGGGATACATCGGAGGCGGTGGTCCATAGTGAGGTCCCTCATAGTGCTGCGGTTGCTGAGAGGCTGGCGGGGGAGGAGGATGGTAGCCCTGGGGCAGAGACGGCGGCCGGTACAGGGCCGGCGAATGCGGCATCGACGCTCCGTTATCGTAGTTCATGTGACGGCGCGGGTCCTCTGGATGATGCTGGACTGGATGCGGTGGACCATGCGGTGTAGGGGGAAGTCCGTCGACGGTGTGGCCGGTGGAGCTCGGGCGACGTAGTTGGGGGAGAGCCGGCTCCTCACCGACGTCGCGCTTCACGATAGGTTCTCGTGGGGGGTACGAGGGATACGGTGGATGGGCTGGAGAGGGCGGGAGCTGACGAGGCGTGTCCTGGATCGGAGGGTAGAGCTCGTGGTCATGGTGGTGATGACGGTGGTCGTCGAGGGGCTGGTGATGGGCTGGCGGCAGAGGAGGCTCTGGCGGACGCGAGAAGGAAGGCGGCGGTTGATACTGAGCTGGCGGCGGTGGGTGGTGAGGGCCTCCCGAGACGGATGGATGGTGAGCAGGATTCGGTTGCGGCAGCGACACGGCTTGGCCGTGGAGTTTATTCGACCATGAGGCAGCAGCAGGAGTCGTTAGACGAGGTCGCTTGCTCGGATGCGCGCCAGGTTCCATGCTTGGGAGACTGGTGGTTATATCTGCGAGCTCCGGTCATGCGGCTGGCCAAACACAAGCACGGGTCAACTCGACAACGACGTAACTATGATCAGGGGAGGTGGCCATGGAAAAGAGGACCTCGAGGATAGCACGAGAGAGGATCCCCGGCGGGCAAGACCAGAGCAATCGGCCTCTCCTCGGTTGGGGTGTGGAGGTTGCGATTTGCGTGATGCCCACTTGCACTTGCGGACAAGCAAGTACTGTGCTGGGCTGGGCTGGTACAGGAGGAGTACGGGCGTGCGGGAGTATAATACGTCGTTGTACGTTGTACGCCGGAGGTGGTAGCGGTAGTAGTAGTAGCAGTGGTAAAAATAAATAGGTAGTAGGTAGTAGGTAGCAGAGGTGGAGGCGGTGGTGTATGGTGTATGGTGTATGGTGTACTTGTTGCCGGATCCAGACGGAGACGGAGGCAAAGACGGAAAATTCGATGATGATGCCCGCTACTGCGCTGCGCTGCCGACTTGTCACTCGTGTCTCCCGCTCCGTACCAGCTTGAAGTATCAGGGCCCCTGTTCGACGAACACCCTCTAGTGCTGTTCTTGGACAGGCCGTGCTACGTACGTACCCAAGTACACCCGTAGTCCGGTATGTATAGTCGTCCAGTACGTACTGTAGTCCTATAGTACGACGGTGCTATTGGACGAAGCAGAGCCCTGCCTGCCGTTGCGTTTAGTACAGAAGGAGGAGCTTGTGATATGATGTGTACCACAGTAGTGCCTGAGCCCAAACTAGAGCCGAAGGTGTAGAGATCAGCAAACGTGCGCAGTTGGGCAGGGACAGGAGCATGAGCAGGAGCATGAGAAGTCGGCGGCGGGACTGGGACTGGGATTCTGCTGTACAGTCGAGAGGTGGTATAGGGATTGGTATTGGCAGGTACTGGGTGTTTCGAGGGAGAAGACCTGGAGACACTACTTTGAGGCTACGCCAAGCCAAAATAGTTGCAGTATGTAGGTATGTATGTAGGGATGGTAGTATATGCAAGTACTGTCGAGCTGGAGCCAGCAAAGCCGTGCGTGCAAGAGGTGGGTGGCAGGTGGTGGACCGAAGCTACGTCCACACATGCGTATATAGAAGCCTGGCAAGAGGAAAAAAGAAAGTGCAGTTGGCGAATGGGCAAGGACTGTCTGTCTGCCTGCGTGCCTGCCTGCCACAACGACGACGCCGACGACGACAGTATACAATACTGTATTGTACCACTCGCACTCGCACTCCCACGCCCACACCCACGCCCACGCCCACAACCTCGACCAGGTACTGCTGTAAGTAAGTATACTACCTACTAAGTAATACAGTAGCCCCAGGTTGCTTCAGGGATTGATTTTGTCCTCGAAACGAGGGTGCCTCCAGCCATATTCTGCTAATTGCCTAGCATGATCCACCCTGAGCCTAGGGCCTGGGATAGATTGATGACTGAAATCAGGTACGGTATGTACATTCAGGTCCAGTACAGTGTATACTTACTGCAGCCCAGGTCGTTGTCCTACTACATATGTTAGGTATACGTAGGTAGTATGTAGTAGGGGCATGGCACGGAGCATCGCAGCTACACTACGATCAGCGCAGAGGACAGAGGACGAGCTCCAACACTGTGGTGTCATAGGGAGCTACCTGCTTGGAGCTACTGGAGCACCGCAGCAGGGGCCATGCGACAGGGGTCGCTATCGATGCTGGACTAGGTACCTTAGTGTAGGTACACTAGTGTAGGTATGTAGGTAGCACATGTAGGCGGACAGGGGACCGACTGGGATGGCCGAACAAGGGTGGTTCCGACAAGGATAGCCGGTCAAGGGTAAGAGGCGTGGGTGAGGGAGGGGCAATGGCGACCGGCCATCCCATCGGTACAACATACCTGCCATGTACTGGTACCTCCGCTACGAACCAAAAGGGTACATAATACTAGCTACAGCTGCTGCGGGCATTTTTAGGTGGCTACATATACTATTGGCAAAGTAAAGTAGGACGGGGTGTTCCACCATGACAGAACACGCTCATCTCCACGTCTCCATCTCCATCTCGATATGCGGTATACGTAGAAAACTGAATTGAACAAATACTGCACGGTTTTCAAGTTGCTATCAGCGCGAGACTGCCTGCTCTACAGTACTTACTTATTTACTTACTTACTTACTTACTTACTTACTTACTTACTTACAGTACAATACAGTATCTAAGTAAGTAGGTCGTGGCAGTGTAGCATAGATAGATATATGGTTGCAATCACACTCATTGTCTCGACATCGATCGATAAGGATCCATACTTATACTATGTGTTATATTAAGACAGTTTCTGGACAAGGTGCCACTCTCCTGCCCGGTTTCGCATGTCACCTGCGCGGTACCAAGCACGTTGCCGCAGCGAGCAGCAAGAGATCTATTTCATCATTGCTTCTTGTTTCTTTCCTGAGCTGAACGAGAAGCGGTGAGTCAATCAATGTTGGGCATGGGCAGGATGGGAGCGAAAGTGACCGTCGAGGTGACCAGAGCCCTTCGGCCTTCGGTACGGAGATAGACCTACGCCCTAGTAGGTAGGTACTTACCTACTTACATCATTCCTGGCCTGCCGCCCGACATGGTAGTGAGATCGTTCGTTGGTGGTCAGCACCAGGAAACTGCTCGAACCGTGCATATGTCCCCGAAGCAGAGAGGGAGAGAACAGGTAGGAGGAGCCTACCAACTTGGGTCATGGCAGTGACAGGTCGATGTGACTTAGATCCCTTACTACCTACGATATACTGCTGCTTGCAGTATGTAAGAAGGTAGTGTAGGAGCAATGGCGATGCCGACGGAGCTCCGGTGCGGAAGCTGTAAGGGACATACGGTTGAACCTGGATACTGGTAGCAGAGGTGTTGGTCTGCCGCAAGCTGTATGAAGCGCTCTTTTCTTTTGTCTCCGCTCTATTCCCGAGGCATTCCTACACACCTTATGTCAGCCTCAAGTTCTAATATGCAAAGTTGTTGTTCAAAGACTACTAAATACCTGGCCTGAGTTAACTTGCCTACTACATACAGTACGTGGCTAGAGATGACAAGTGCAGCTTGATAACGGGTGATCCTATTCCCAGTTCTATGCCCTTTTCGGCATCCCGCCAGGGCAGTCCACTACTCAGGCTATTTACGAATCCAATGTTCGCTTCTGTAACCCCCCTGCTCGGTCGCGGAAATGCAACTCTCGATAAAGTGCGAAAACATTTCCACATACATACAGAACAACTTAGACGGGTTATTACCTTATCTCGAGTTGCATCTCGAGTTGTATCCAATGTGTTGGACGACGGCTGTGGCAAATCACATAGGCTTGGCACAACCTTAACAGACCATGAACCAGCCACCGGTCGATCTGGGTTATAGGTTGTAGGTGCCTTCGTCTTTGATAAGCGCCCCTCGATACGTTGTATGTCGCTTGTCCAAATATAGTAGTTCCGTAGGTTACGGAATGCAAATAAAGCAGTGATGGGCGAAAGTGGCGATGCAAACGCCAACCGTCATGATATGATAATTAGAGATTGCAATGACCCAAACAGATACTTCTGGTGTATTACTTCGGGTTGTCAAGTCCCGACTATGCTGCTATCTATACGTATGTAAGTCGATGAGACAAGATGGGATTTAACTGGCCTAGTTTGTTAGTGCGTACACAGTAGTCTGCTGAAGACGTAACTTCAATGCGGTAAAGATTTGCATTTTTGGGTTTTTGGGCGAGGCTAGAACAAATGCACGCCCGCCGTCTTGCGCGGCACTTATACAGGGTAAAGATATGCGTTGCAACTATGGCTTGTTTGGTACGGTAGGTCGTAGTCAGTGGGGGGGGATCTGACATCTGGAAACTGCAGAGGTCCATGGCACGCAGCTTAGCTATCCGTGCAATGGAGTAACGTCCGTAACAGCTGCGAATCAAAAGTGGCAACATGTGCCGTATCCCGTTCCAATATGTCGACATCACTGGCACAAAAGCCGACAGAAAACGGGAGAGAGGGGAGGCGGGGGGAGACGGGGAGACGGGGAGACAGGGCAGGGAGGAATCGCGAGGGCTGGTGTCGTTTGCCTCTCGCTTCCATCGCAGTTGGAGGCGGCATTTCGCCAACATTGGTATGAACCGACCAGAACCTATCATATTTCTCCTGGTTCCAATAACTTTTGGAGACAACGAACGGATAAGGTCGCTACGAGGTAGCTTCACCGTTCTTCACTACTGGTTGGTTGGTCGATAAAGATGGCCGCCTGCGCCAACAGACTTGTTTTAGTGGTGTGTTCACTGCAACCGCATGTTCATTCGAACTCGGCGACATCAGGCCACTTGCATGCCCCCAAACAAGAGGTATTGAAAGCCCTCGAAGATAAATTGTAATCCGCCGGAAGCATCAGTATGCTGCTTGATGTTAGCCAAGGAGGAAGGAGATGCTTGGCTTCAGCTGAACGCTTTCAAATATACGGTATCCCAGACTACATACGGTAGACCCATAAGGTACCCTCTTTTCCCCACACGCATCTCGTTGGTGCATGGGAAGCATGGCAGCGACTTCGAGTTCCGTTTTCCGAATCCGTTTTGACGGAATAGAGACAGTAATGGTACACGTTACGTCGGACAGAGGGATGTCTCCGCGGACTCGCCTCACCTTGCGGTGAAGCTTCCAAAGTATAAAAGTAGGTGCGGGAAAAAGAAAGAAAGAAACTCTGTGCTCACAAGGATAGCACTTCCAATATCGTAGAAATTCTTACAGTATAATTCCTGAATAGCGTAGTTGTACAAGTAGGCGATAAATGATAGAATGTGGTTACCAGTAACCACATACATTGACCGGTCAAAGGGTGTAAAGCCACCCCAGTTTGATCAACTTGGCCTGTGTTTCTTTCTTTTTCAGGGAAGGCATCGCAGTTCTCATTGTAATTTTGTGATAAGTGCCAGATTGAGGAGATGACAGATCATCTTAACCAGCAACACCAAATACTACGTGATAGTAGTACCTTGTAAAGGCAGGTAAGGCACGGGAAGACTGCATTAACCCATGTACGCAATTCATACTAAGAAAACGGGCATCATGGATCGATGGCATTGTAAAAATCCATTACAACAGATTGTTCAACGACCAAAAGAAAAAGACCGGCGGCTAACAAGTTCCCAGTCTATCATTGCATTTAGACCGACGCCTCATCGCCAAGTCTTTCGCAAAAGGAAGTTCTCGACGGGTTTCAGATGCAAGATCCAGCAGTGTTCCCGGCGCATTAGCTCTGCTGTTCCCGATGCCTGATGCTTGAAGAACGTATCGGTAGAGATCTGAAGACTGATAATACCTCCGAAGCTGTGTAATGTCGTAATCCTCCAGGATTCAGATTACCTATTCTGATGTTGCACATTCTCAATTCAGGGCTGACATTGTGGGGGATAAGGCCATTATCCTTACGCCAAGCATGGTATACTAGTCATGAGTTCTTGAGAGCTCGGCTTTTTGGCATAAGCATCTTAATGCCTCGAGCCTAACATAGTAGGTGTGATCGTGGTTTTTCAGTCACAACAAGCAATGTCGCACTAAGCCCCAGATGCCGGGAGTGTCGTTCGCCTTATAATCTGGGGCTTCGCATCCGGATCGAGAGTGCTCGATTGCCTGCCGCAACTAGCGACTTGCATACAAGTAAGATTGACGAAAGTGTGAGACCAGTTGTCACAGATCTCCCGAGAATCTGCATCAGATGAATGAGGCCGTCAAAATCTGGTCACACTATCAATGCAGCCCTGTCTGCTTTTGATACGGTGTCATGTTGCACGACCACAACTAGTGTTTTCCCTAGCAGTATGGAAGAACGCAGTTGAGTAGCACGCAACGTACGGTAGTGGTGTACAGTATGTAAACAAAGGTAGGCCTTGATACCACGACCCCCCATGGCCTAGGTACACTACATACTCAGTAGCATAAGCCGCGTTCCCACGCGATGATGGTTTCCCACTTCGAGCGGCTGTCAAATTTTAAGGACCCCCAGTCACTGCATGCTCTGTCGACCACGTGAATCAACGTAATCCAGTGAGGTACACGTGTACGTGTCCACCATACTTATACCTCAGGTAACGGGCTAGCAAGGTAGTAGTCACCGATAATTTCTTTTCTCTTATCGTCTCTTGGCACACATGGGTCCCCTCGACTGGACGGAATATTCTGTCGAAGACGATGAGGGGCATCGTTCGATGATATACCGGTGCTACTTTGTCCCATGCGGCTAAACAAATAGGGATAGAGGATAGTAATGAAATCTGATACTCTAAATTGCTACACTTGTTGCGGCGTGCTGTTTACTGCGGTGTTTACTGCGGTGTACAGCTTGACTCCTGAAACCTAGACAGGATCCTGTCCTATACTGCTGCGCGTAAACGCGCGACAATAGGTGGCGTAAACACTCCAGGGTTCCTAGCCGCCCGACAAGCCACCATTCCCATACAGTTATATCTATAGCTCCGACCTGTCCTACCCCAGAAACCTCATAGTTCTGCTCAGAGCTATTGGTGTAAGACAATTCAGGTAGCATAGTAATTGAATCATATTACCTACTGTGTAGTACATTGATGCTCAGAAAGTGGGGGTTGTTTATACCAGCGAGATACTTACATGATGATGCCTGGCACTTTTGCAAGAAGCAAAGATGTAATAGGTCTAGCCAATACTCAAATATGGTAAGCGTGTTGCTACCAACTCTGAATTCTGAAATGCCTATTCCCACAATGTGCTCTACCTTGAGGTACAACTATACTAAATATCCCTTAGGGCAAGTTTCTAGTGTCTAGGCAATGCATTGCCCAGGCACTCTACATAAAAGCACCCTACTGTAAGTCTGCCGTATAGCCGGTGTGGCTGGTTACCCAAGACGGTATTCTGTATCGTTAGCGTAGATCTTATTCAGCAGAGCGCCATGAAGCCTAGTTAGTGTAAGTAGTTCGACGCTAACTTCATCGAGCGCCAACAACCCAACGCTCGCTTACAGAGCAGGGCAAACGAGTCATGTCATCAGGGTCGGGCAAGAAGCTTGACTCTTAAAAAGCTTACTGATGACACCATCCCACTTCCTTTTCATCCATCCTCATCTCCAGTGCTATTCACTACTGTAGGTACTGTAAATGAATCGATTTCAAGGCATGTTATACCACACACCAGAACATAACGGTGAGAAATAGTGGCTAGGAGTATGTGGCTGAGTTTAAGTGGGATTCTGACACTATAGATCCCAACTACCTTGCTTTACTAGATTAACCTTAGTTAGTATAGATTAACCTGGCCTCTGCAACCCAAATACCTATGATGTACCTAATGGACGCAGTACAGTATCAAATACAGTACTTCGAGATCCGCCCACAGTCCTAACGTCCGGTGGTTATTTCCATTAGTGCTGGTTATTACAGTATAGCTGTGGGGTAACCGGTGTATATACCCTGCTAACTACAGTATTTGCATACTGTAGTGCATGTACTGTGCAGATATGTGCCATAATTCCAATATACTGTGGACCTCTCTGGATTCCATAACAATTATCGTACACTGTGCCTACCAACATTTCATTGAAGTGTTCCCTTAACACTATACATAAATAGGTAGGCAACCCGTGAATCATAGTGCAATGATCCTCGCAATACGAAGCAGCTTGTGGCAACCTGGTTGCCCATCAACCCCTTCCTGAGGCTAAGCTACTTGAGGGCGATCCCGAGCCCATCTCCTTGTCAATCTCAGGGGTTTCTCCAATGATCAGCCGTTTTGGGACCCAGCAGACTGGAAGCTCATGACGGGCTTTGACAGGGACAAAAAAAATGCTGGTTAGTTTATGATTTGCTGCTAGGTACTATTGAGCAAGTCCACAAAAGCAAATCCCGAATACTACAGTACATCGTCTAAGCACGGTACACTACAGTACGTAGGTAATTGCAAGTTATTTTACCAGACCCTCCAACGCAAATATGAAATTCTAGACGAATGGGCGCATCAATAGTTTCGGTAATGTATGTAGTATAATTAGAGTATTTTTTATCAGGTTTCCTATATATGCCTCAGCTTTGCTTTATAAATATCCAATCCAGAGTCTAGAATGGTGCGGTCCAAGCGCTTTCTGTACGCCCATGGCACCCCATAACTGGTTTTCCCTGGTAATACTTGTCAGTTGTAACACACTTGAAACATTCTAGATAGATGGTAGTCTTCTTCCTGCTATATTACATCATATTAGGTACCGATAGCCGATCTCAACTGTCGTCATGATACAGCAGGCCCTCAATGTTACCCAGTAACTGCTTCATTGTCGAACCGCCAGCCTGTGTCTAACGTCTATTACTATCTAAGTAGGGGGGCTAAAGCCAGTCTCCTATTCTTTCGTTAGTAGATATCATGTCTTCGTCCTCGCCGATGCCAAATCCAGGTATATGAAACGACTCCATACACAATTTAGGAAAGGGAACCTCCCAAACAATTACGTTTGATCATAGCCCCTTAGTCAGCCCCATCATCTCGATAACCCTCTCGCTTGCTCCTGTCCTGTTAAACATCTTGCCCTGTGTTCGTCTATCCCCCCGCGCCGAGCCATTGGAGACCGTTAGAAACATAATAGGGTCTGTTATGAAACTTGGTTCAATTGTAAAATGAGGATCGCTATGCACCTAGTGATTAGTTATTGTATATCACGAAAGCTTTTCGTATATCCACCAGCCCAGTATAAAGCTGGTTTGGGGGCCATTTGTGCATCAACCAGTGTTCACGATATATATTATTTTGACAGGTCCAGTACCCTAGAGGCACGATCCAAACCGGTTTTTATTTCGGGTTTTCTGTCACACGACATGATTGCCTATTACGTGCATACGGGAAAGGCAAAGTAGGACAAACTCGTACAGCACGTGCCGAACGCAGGCTACGGTAAGTAAACATTTCGTCGCCATGAGCTGAGGAACATTGCACCGTGCTTATCAGGGTACAACCTCGCTGCTCCCTGGGTCAGGGCACGCACGCAAGTCACGCACGCACGGATGGGGTTCGAACCCGGCTTACAAGCTCCCGCCACGGAAAGTAGTCGCACAAACACACGTTCCCGTCTCTCGGAATTGATCTGACTCAGCGACGCGAGAGAGTGACCCCCTTCCATTTGCTGTACTTACTTACCTACTACAGGTAAGTAGATGGTGTGGGCTACCTGCCACTCGCTCTCCGCTAGGTGGGCAATAACCCGGTCAGTATATGTATATACAGACGCGAAGCAAGCTCCAACGACGCGTTTACTGGACACGGGGCGGACGCTCATGCGGCTCGTGTCCCAATGATCACCACTCGCTCCCTCAGCTCTGCTCCGCTCGAAACCATCTCATCCACCGCCATTGTCACCCCGGCTTCGCCAACAGATGCCCTGCGATCGCAGACTCGGTTCTATCGGTGCGCTTTGTGGGGATGAAAGACGACCCGCATGCCGTCCTGTGTCATGTGTTCCGGAACATGCCACCACCCACCACACGTCCAAGTCGGGTCGTCGCAGTGCTGCTGCTGCTGGTTGCTGCTGCTGGTTGCTTGCTTGATTGCTTGCGTATGGTGTAAGACCTGGGCATCAGCGCTGTGGGGAAGCCTGCCCTCTCCTTCGCCGGAGTGGTTGGTAAGTTGCGCGTCCAGACCTTTTTGGACAACGGTTCTACCCGTCGACGACATCTGACTTCATTCCTTGGCTCTAATATTACTTACGTATCCTTGCAAGACCCTTTTTCAGGTGATGCTGGACAGGACACAATCCAACGAATACAATCGTCCGAATAGGAGCTTTTCTGCTCATTTGTTCATTCATCTTCCCGTTTCCCTATCTCGCACATGCACTCATACACGCACACCCAAACAAAAACAATCAAACATGCAGACGTGCATTCCATTCCATTATATTATACACACACCCCCTCGCCGCGGCGTTGTGCCGACCATGGCTAATTTAGCCGGCGGCGGAGGGGAACTCTTCGCACTGCGACGGATACATATCTATATATTATCCCTCTACGAATAGATTCGGTCGAGCGCGGGCCAGTAACCAGGCATACGGGTCGGCCGGGGTGGCGGTCGGCCCCCAAATGCTGCTAGCGAGCGCCTGACCAATTTGTCACCCGCGGGTGGGCTGAGATTGGTTCGAATTGGGCTTGCTCTCGAGAGCTATCTCACGGTCGGCCCACTGATGCCTGCTTACTGCATATGCTGCAATGCGCGTCCCGTGACCTCGGCGCCGTTGGGGGGATCTTCTGAGACACACGCACCACCACCGCTCCAGAAACATCCCGAACAGTATAGTCTGGTGTAATGCGCCGCTGGCCTGCGTGGCTGCCGTCGTCGTATCAGTCAACAGACGCTGTACGAGAGAGGTACCGTATCCAGGTACCAGTTACGTGTTCTCCCGGTAACTCGAGGTTTGGGTACATGTGCGCCAACTAACCCCAGACGCCGTACAGCATACCTACATGTTCCGCTAGATACTACCTACCTATCCCGTCCGACCTTGTTTGCTTTGTCTTCCCGGGTCGCTGGCTATATGGTTATCCTCGGCCCTGAGAAAGTTACGGGAACTCGGTTCTTGGTAACTAGTGCATTGAATGCGTCCGATAACCGAGACTCTCGGCAGTGCAGGTTTGTTCCGGATGCAGATGTGGTGTGGTTTTTGCAGCCCCCCGGGATCTCGATGATGTGCCCATCGTGGTTTGCAGTTGTGTGACTTATCATATTCTACCTATACTATCTCATCCTTCGACGCATGCATCCCCGCGGAACGTGGCTTGTCGATTTTTGCCCTCTTTTGAACCCTGAAAAAAAAAGGTTTAGTTACGAGAAGAAAAAAAAAACGGGCAAATTCTTCATATGAGGGAGGATGGATTATCTTGCTTGTCTCGAACTATACATGCTGATTAGGACTCTGCATCATGGAGATGGGCGAGGCGTCCTCATTTGCTTGTTTCGCATCGTAGTGTATGCTGGCCCAGGTCAGCATCTGGCGCCACTCGAGATGAAGGATACGTACCCCAAGGTACCTACAGTACCTACTCTTACTTCTGAATCAAGCCAGTCTCATGCCGCCATTGCCCTCAAGTCGACGGACGTCCGCCATTTTTGGTTTTCCCAAGCATTGGGTTCTAGTGGATGAAGCATATTGAACACATTCATTTGTTGTGGCGCGCTGAACCACCTACAACCTATAAGAGATGCCGGCCTCTGATTGATGCACCGAGATTCATAGACAGACAGGGTACCATGCTTACTCATACCAATATAGGCAAACATAACCTAGGTATTCCTTGATGTATCTAGTGAACCAATATTTATCTACTCGCGTGATCCCAACGAATAGAACCCTAAAAATGGTGAAATAATGATGGTAATATGACGCCTCTTACATGCAGCAGCATACCTACGATAAAATTGAAGAGCCAGTAAAGATAATATCCGCTCCTTCTGTGATCTGATAGAGAAGAACCTTGATGCCTGGATGCCTCATCCTGGGATGTCACATCAGAAGCACGAATCGCCTACTGAATACAGTAGGTATCTAGAATGCAGATGCGGAGAGATATCCACCGGGTATTCTTCCCCACGGGCGGTAAGGATTCCCCGGGGGATCTGAATACCAGATGCCAATCTCCGCTACGCACATATTATACAAGGTTTGAAATCATATGTCAAGCATATATACTGGATGAGCTGAGTTTGGTAACTACAACGAGCAGTTTGAACCGTGAAACGAGGCGCTCGATCGTTAACGAAATGGCTCCCGAGGTGCCGGCCGTGTAAGTCGTGCGTCGCAGGATCAGACGAGGCGTCTGTTGCAGCAAGCAAAAAGAAATCGTCCCCAGTCGATAGGTCATATCACCCCCAAGTACTTGGGAGTATCCTGTAGGTAGTAGGTACCTCCGGTTATTCTTGTGGTCGAGGTTATAATCCATGGTATTAGTACATTTGAAGTAAACAGCCAAGGTACGAATCTAGCCCTTCGTCTCGAACACTTGCATTGCATGGACAGAAACTGCAGGAAATCAAAGGTTTGTATCGTAAGGCGTTGGAGAAAAAAAATATTACAAACAATCGTATGTTTTACATATTGGCGAGTGCAAAGCAAAAAGTTTTAGCCACGAAATCTAAGAATGCTGGCCTACAACTATATTCTATGCATACATGGATATGATAAGCTATAATATGACCCGGCTAAATGTCAAAGGAAAATAATAATTCTTACGTTGTTTTCTGTGTATGTAACATTTACTACTATTGTCATATTAAGCTTGATTTATCCTAAGATATGGGGTGTTGGATAAAAGAGAGAACCCCCCTAGAAGTATGTCTCGATAAGGTATATTTATGTGTCACGAAAGGCCAACTGGTAAGGCCCAAGTAGTCAGGTGTGGTGCTGTACAATAGTAATAGTCTTGCCAGATAGTGGGTATCCAAGAAGACTACAGCTCGAGGGAGGACAAAAGTAGGTGTGAAAAGTGTCTGTGATAGCCAATAGTAGGTCTTGACCTGCACGCATGGCATTTGTCTGGTGGCACAATTATCGATTCGAAACTCGATAACCTTTCCTCCAATGACACAAAATGTTGCCCCCCATGAGCTCACACAAGGTAGTAACTTTAGTTTCGCATGAAAATAAGGCGAGCGCGAATCCTCCCACCTTCAGCCCTTCAGCCATCGTAAGAGCAACCATGGAACAAATCGTCCATGTCGGAGAAAGAAAATAATATTTGCATAATAACTCGGCAGCGGGATGACATGCCTACCAAGCTCGCTTTGCCTCGATGATGCCACGCATACATACACAGTGTTGCGTAACTATTAGATGCACATTGTGAAGATATCGTGGGTTTATCCGTGGGGGTAGCTAAGGACGTTGGTTGTTGCCCGAGGCGGTCTACCTAAACCACTACGAAGTACATGTGAATTTGTTACAGGGATAGTATCGCGAGCATCGGCATCGTAACACTCGTACATGAATCTGGTAGGAATTAGCTGACGATCACCTTTTCCAACAATTTCACCTATCCCCAGCCTCGTCCCCTGCGTTTTTGTTGTCTTTCGGGGGTGGTGGCAGTTCTTCACAAGCGATATTTCGGACCCGGAGGAATGCCATTTCTGGTCGCATGCTGGGGGCCCTGGCGATTCGACTAACTGGAGTACCCTTGGTTGGGGCACCGTAAGATCGACGCAGGCTATAAACTTTCTGTCATCCTGTCATTACCTATGAGAGGTGGGTTTATTGCCTCTCTTTCACCCCCTTCCTCATTCCCGGTGCCTGGGACAATAATCGGAGTATAACATGCATCCGCAGGAGCCCGGGGCTACCCGGCAAAGCTTCTTTTTCGTTCCATCGAAAATCTGTACAGGCATTCCCCTGGTTTACGGGCAGTGAGGGTAGAACGAAATAGGGACAACTTTGCGACGACGAGTGGGTTAGTGCGGTGTGGTGTAGATCTGTTGATGCCCAATGGCTCTGGAATGGTGTTATAGCATCATGGGGCCTCCGTAGTGTCGTTTGAAACGGAAGGATTCTATTTTTGTCAATAATTGGGGGTCATGAGGGTAATTGTACCCCGCGGCGTTTTAACCTGTTGACGTGCCAAATGGTGCACAGACTTCGCCGCTGCAGCTCGGTGCTTTATAGGGCAGGTTTCGCGATATCACGTTTCAGTTTCGCGTTGTTGGGTTGGGCAGTGCTGGACAGTATGCTGGATTCCCATGTTACTAAGACGAGCCCGTTGGTAATATACCGGTTTTACCCACCTTTGGCCGTGGATCGGCTGGCGAATCAAGCCCCCCAGCTTGGAACCCGCCCAGCAGATATCGCTTCGAAAAATCATCAGACGACCAGCTTCCCTTTTCAGGAGATGCCGATACTTGTTCCAGGCTTGTGTGTCAACCCAAATTCATCGTCGGTGACCTGGCGATACGTCAACATCCTTGACAACTTGAGCATCGCTCGGATTCCTTATTTCTAGGCAGTACAGCACGGTAGTCCACGAGAGGCAAAAGCTCCCCAAGAATCGGTGAGGCTTGGGTGGTTCTATTGGTGCAATTTGACATGCTTCGAAGGTGTCTTTTCTGTTTGGGGCCATATGAGCCGACCCTTAATTATATGTGCTCTATTAACGCACACAGACAAGAAATAATTCTCTCGGCCTAGACATCACGTCTGTGCGAGATGCGAAACGCATCCGTAGCGAGCACAAAGGTGACTGTCTAAGCAAGCTGCATGCCAGTGCTACTCAATCTTTATCAGACCCACGAGGCCGCTTCAGGCGGCCTCGAGCTTCGTATCTAGACGCGTCTTTGAACCCGAACACCTCAGCTTCCTCGGCCTCGCCAGACCGCTCTCCACCTTCTCCCACTTCCACGCCCTCCGTAAACACGAGGTCGCCCCTCTTGCCCAACGCTTCGCGACTGGCTTCCTCGAGCAAGATACCGAAGGCTAGAAGCGCTGTCTCGTCCATGCTTCGCTCGCTAACGCCTGCCCCGCTCTCACCGCGGACGGTCTGCTTGTTGGTAGGTAGGTCTCTGTAAAAGTGGCTGGCGTAGCTGTGGATGGTCTTCAGCAGGTCACTGTCGGGGAGAAAGCCTCGCCCGCCATCAGGGAGATGCTCGTGGGCGTGGTATATATCCTTCTCGGCGTAACGGACAGGCGCGCCTGCACGCTTGAAGAGCACCTCTTCGGGCGCGAGAGTAGTGTTCCGACGCGAGTCAGGGGCATTTCGCCTGTGGTGTTTCACAGGCAGTCGTCGGGACTCATAGGAGTCGATGGGAAGCGTTGTTGTTACGCGACCTAGACAGGTAACACAATGAGCAGGGCTCGCCGGTGACATTGACATTGGCGGATGAGAAAGAATGGCACAAACCTGCGGCAGCGTCATAAAGACTAGCCTGTCTTCTCCTGAAGACGGGTGCCTCGTCGCCGGCAGCAGACCCGGCGTCCGTATTGGTGGCATCGGTGGAATCAGCTCGGGATGGAGGTCGTGTGGAACGCTTGTCTTGTCTTTTTTTAGATGGCATTGTGACGACAGGTCAATATGAGCCCATCTGTCTCAGCCGGCTGGCGATCTTGATATGAGAGAACTTGCAGCGATGTTACTATCTGGGAACATACTCGCGACCACAGATAGGTCAGGTCAGGTCAGGTCAGGTCAGGTCAGGTCAATTCAATAGGATCTGTCGAATCGTATCACTGCTATTTACGCCATCAGCATTCTTTTTTATCAAGGTGTAGAATGAATGGTCTAGGACTGTGGATTGTGGACTGTGGACTGTGGACTGTGGACTGTGGACTGTGGACTGTGGACTGTGGACTGTGGACTGGGGACTGTGGACTTCGATGAACCGAGCAATCAGATTATGCTGCAGAGCTACCCCTCCATGCTACGTACCCGCAAGAGCTCTCCACGCTAGACCCTCTTTGGTCCAACCCACAGTGCTCCGCTATAGTGGAGCATCTAGTGGAGAATGGTGGAGCACGGGATTCACCCCACCGAACCTGTGAAGGAGTCACATTGAGGCGTCATCGTATTCTGGTTCGAATGACCTGTTACAACTACTAACCATCACGATCACGACTGTGGCACGCCAGTGCACGTCCCCAACCACCAGGCCCTAGTCCCTGATCCCTGGTCCTCAACCCTCGATTGTCGACGTCCCGCCACTTTCGAACCATCGAGATCGATAGCAGATGAATGAATCAGCTTCTCCTTGAAAGGGCCACCGGCGCAGCCGGGCCCAATGTGTTCGCCCGGCTCCAGACCACGCGTCTGCTCACGTCGTTCCAGCCCGCGCCGCAATATCGCTTCGATGGCGGTGAGCACGGCGTCGCCGTCCATCATGGCGAGCCCTCGTCTGCCGACGTCGCCACGTCGATCTGGGCCCACCAAGCTGGCGTGAGTGCCCTGGCCCTCGAGCGGTTCGATGGCCGAATGTGGGTTGTGTCTCCCCCCTAGAGCCTTGCAGCTTTGCCCGCTCACGCATTGCATGATCGCAGCCTTGTTTCGGGTGGCTCCGATGCCTCGATCAGGCTGTGGGATCTCGAGCAGTGCGGTAACCCGTCTAACCCGCATACCTTTACGCCCGTCGGCACCATCCACCCGTCAGCCCAGACTCACAAGTTCGGCATCACCCACTTGTCTTTCTACCCCTTCGACTCGGCCGCTTTCATCTCTACATCCTACGACCAGACCTTGAAGCTGTGGTCGACCGACGAAGCTAGATTATCTGCCTCTTTCAGTCTGGGGTCCAAAGTCTACACGCACGGCATCTCGCCTATTGCTTCACACTTACTCGTGGCATGCGGGACCCAGCATCCCTCTGTTCGGCTTGTAGACTTGCGCTCCGGCTCTAGCATCCAGTCCTTAACAGGCCATGGAGGCGCTATTCTCGCGACAGCGTGGTCTCCCCGGCATGAACATGTGCTAGCCACGGGCAGTGTAGACGGGACGGTTAGGATTTGGGATATTCGCCGAGCAGGCGCTTTAATCGGCATGCTTGATCACGAGGACAGTCTTGGTCTATACTACAATGGGCTACTGAGCCAAGATGGTAAAGTTAGGATGCGTGCTTCCGCTAAGGCCCATGTTGCCCCAGTAAACAGTTTGACGTGGACCGACGACGGTAGCTACATCGTCTCAGCCGGCCATGATAACCGTATTCGAGTATGGGATGCCGCGACGGGCCGTAACACGCTCGCCAGCTTTGGGCCGAGCATCAGGAACTCCCAGCTAGCTAGTGTGACTATGTTTACCTCGCCCGTGGGGTTGACCCATCCGGGCAGAGAACTTCTCTTCTGGCCAAACGAGACAGAGATTTTGGTCTGTGACTTACACGATGGACGCATAATTACGAGGTTGCGCGGTACTGGTGCTGCAGTCGCTGGTGTCCGTGGATCCTCGAAGAAATCCGAGCGGTCGGTGAAGAACCGGATTTCTAGCATTGTGTGGCGGAGCGCCGGCGGCGGGGGCGGCTCCAGCGGTGTCGTCATGGGCGGGACGAACATGCCGGGGGCCGTTTTTAGTGCCCACCTGGACGGCCAGATCCGGGCCTGGACGCCGCAGCTTACGGGCACGGACGAAGATGCTGATGACGAGGACACCAACCTCGACATAGGCGAGGAGAAGGCCCGGAAGCGAAAGGCCCTCAACGATGTCTACAAGAGTTTAATAGGACAGAAGATCACGTTTGCATAAATTTAGATCTATCAAAACTTGTGAGACCGGGGGATACACAGTGCTTTGGATATGGAGGTAGTTGCTATTCCTCATCGCCGATTTCATTTATACATCCATCCATCTATCCACACATCTATATACTTCATTCATGCTCTCTCTCACGCTGTCTAGGACACAACCCCTTGGCGCTCCGTTACTTGACTTGATGTGCCGTGGCTGAAACAACGCGCTGCAGAGCTCAACCGACGTGTCAGACAGACTCTGTGCGGAATGCTACGCTGAGGCGCATCATACATACATAATCGAGGAAGTAAGGAAATTGTTTCGATCCCCATCCATGGCAGTTCTGTACCGGTACATGCGATCAAGTATCGCAAATTACACCGCGATGGGGTAGGTAGCATAGGATGGATGGAATCTGTCATCCGCAATCTGCATTATATATATTTATGTACTGTAGGGTTCGATGCCAGGTACTTATTTATGATGATGACATGTCAGACTTTTGATACCACGCTGATTTTGTCCCGTGCGCCGCAGGGGGTAGGTTTTTTTTCTTTCGATTCTTATGTTGCATCAACCTACCTGTTTGCATTGTCGCTATTTACGTAACTTGGGGTACTGTGCCTTGGATATTGCAATGCAGAACGCAGACGAGATTACCGCGGTTGTTTCAACACCTTGTTATTGGCTTGAGGCGAACTTCGGGTTTGTAACTGAGGTTCATGCGTTTGTCTTCGTATCTATGGATGCACGTACTAGCCCGGGCAACTTGGTAATAGATCCTACGTACGTAGACGACGGATATCCCGTCGTCGTCGTCGTCGTCGTCGCTGCTGACTGCCTACGCAGTATCCTGTATGCAAAAGTTCCTTGCGGATCTCCCGGAAGGAAGAGAGGATGGACGGATTGGTGTTTCTGAACCCTTTATGCGTCTTAGAAGTGTAGTGATAACTTACATTCAAGCCGAAGTTGCGCAGTGTTACTACGTACGTCTGTGAGGCGCGGCTAGTCGGGACGGGATATTCGGAGTTAGGTAGGACAGTACAGTAAATCGAAAGTTTGATTTGCCTGCGGGTTCGTATGCAGTGTACTATGTAGGCTGACAACATGCTTGCTTGCTCGTACATATACTGTGTTCGTCCTCGTGGCGCCGCAAGGGGCTGTATACTTACTTCTACCGCGAGGAGAACTGGGGGAGGGTTATTGCGGAGGAGTCACATCACATCACATCACTGTGCTGCTCTAGACCCTGGCGCGGGGAACTTGCTCTTCGTTCGCCTGGCCTGTTCTTCTCCCGCCTTTCTCCCGTCCGTGTTGTACAGTACTTCGCGGTATTGCCGTAGGTTGGTAGGGGACTTCCTTGCCGTGGGTATACTGTATAGGTAGCAGGGAGGGCGGCTAGACCGGTGGTTATAGATTGTTTTCCTATTGCGGCACTTACATGCTGCTATGCCCTGTCATGCACACAGGGAGTCGATAATTGGCTTCCTTCTGGTTTCGGTACGTATCCGAGCCCTGTAAGATAGATGTCCGGGATAACTTTCATACGGAGGAGACGTTCGTGTGGCGCAAACAGGGGGGGAGGGAGACGGGGACACTACGCATCGCATTCGTTGCGGTCTCTCTAGATTTAAGCGGTGGCTTGTCTGCAGATATCGCGTAGACCTCTCGGACCCGGCTCTTTCGGGAATAATGGAAGCTGAGTCTGTGGCTGCTGCATGAATCGGGGCTTTTGGTTTCATTCAGGGTCTTGCTACGCCTTCTATGCTGATATGTGTATCGTTTCGCCGATGGAATCTCTTTAACCTGAAGTGGTCACTGGGAGGGCTTCTTTACTTTGATTATTATCCTTTATGAGTTAGGGCTTTCTCGATTTAACGGTAGCGAAAATTATATCTGTAGTCCCCTTATTCATCAAGTAAACAAATACTTTTGAGCCCCTACTTAGTTAAGTGAATGTAGAAGAACCCTTGTCTGCTGCTACGTTACAGTCAGTAACAGCTTACCACCTTCATAAACCCTAAGGATTCGAGATTGAAATCAGATTGTCTAAGTTCAAAGGATTCATTCAAGGTGACGTAGATTGATCTTCTCTTGATGCGTGCAACCTAGATGTTTCAACTACCCGCCCGTTTTGCATGAACGATTTTCGCATGAACGATGATGGTACGTGCGCGTTTCTGCTTTCAAATTATCGCTCGCTCATTAGCTGCTTGCTGCCCTTTCGCCCGGCGGCCAAGGCGGAGTAGTTCGTTCGCTTCGCCCACGAGATTTCATGCACGTTGTCCCAATGCAGTAGCGTCTTCCCAGCACTGTGGTAAATGGGTCGAGACTGGGTTGGAGATCCTTCGGGCCTTTGCGTTTCTTGGGGGTGTCCGGGGGTGGGATTGACAGGCAGGGGTTGACATTTCCGCTATCGTCGCCGACAGTTATAGTAAACTATCTGCTTTGAGCAGGTCATACGTCTATATCCACGTTCCTGGCCATGGGCGTGGGGGATTATGCGTATGGTGTCACATTGCAACTCTGCCCCCTCGGTGAATGAGAGCCGCTCTTATCGCATTCGTACTGTAGGAATGTCAAGTCGCCGAAGAGGAAGGAAGGGTGGCAGAGGTCTGATAGAAGAGACTGGGGGGGAAGATCCCCCGCTCACCCCATATGGACATGATAACCTCGGTGAGTCGGTGACGGGGACCCTTTTCTGACAAACATAACACCAGGGATGGTTTGATCCGCTATTCTTAATGATGGACGAATAACCTACCCCTGGACCCTGACAGTTCAACCCCTACCTACGCACCTTGCTTACCAGCTTAATGGTTCTGGATATGGGGTGACCCACAGGATGTTTCTGCGGCACGGGATGCAAGTACATTAACATGGCAAGGCGCGCATGAGGTGAGAGAGGGTAAGGATTTAATGGGGTATCTTTAAGCGTAACGGATGGGTGCGGCATTGTACGTTTCTATGCAACGGTTTGAAAACGTATCGTGGATATCGCGGGGCATATGTAGAGACGAAGAATAGTTCACCGATGAGAGTGAGGCTCATCAATAGACAATATCTAGTAACTATCTATCTCATACACTTACTTTATTTTTAAACTAAGGTAGATTTGGGAATGAAATGTGATTACTAATATCTTACGAAATGCAACGTTCATGCTAGGAATAGACAATATTAGTTACTCGTTGCAACCGACCACTCACCTCATTTTCAAAATAAATGAGCAAGTCTTAAATATTTCAATGAGCTAGCTATTTAATAATTACGACTCATTAACTGCCTCATAAACCATAGTATATCCGCGTGCTAAAACAAATCAATGAGAACGAGGGCTTGAAGCCTGTGTCCTTAGTGATATAAGAATCCATCATTGCAAAAATTAATCTCACATAACACATAGGAGATTTCCAACTGTATATAGTCGGTTTTAGTTCACAAAAGTCCGCTTGAACACTTTCGCGAAATAACAAGTGTTTATTGACCACCCCAAGTGCAGGTTACCTGGCAGTTGGCCTGTAGCCATCACCTAAACGGTAGGGTATCTGAGACTTGTGACTAGAGCTTAGCGTTTCCCTTAGCCATCGTTCCTAATGAGAATGTTTAAATACTCATCCTTATTGATAGTTAGTGCGTCAATATCTGACAAGCGCATGAGTAAATCATACAGGTTTATTTACTCTATAGAGTTTAGCTAACATAGATGCCGTTGACACTCAAGTTTGTACTTCTATTCACGTTTGACGTGGTGTAAAGTCCCAAGGTGAGGTATATGACGATGTTTGTTAGTCCACACTCCCAAGGACTTCATAGAGTCACAAGTACTAGATTATCTCACAAGAGGCTTGCAGTAGAATGGGAGAGGGGCCAGTTATACTTAGATAGAGGGTGTAACCGTGAGCTTTTCGAGTGTGATATATGAATTTCTCTCGTCAAACCTCGCAATACGCCCCTCACAAACACCCCGATGATCCAACCCGGTCTCAGTTGTAAGATAAGCCTTTAACCTTACATACACCACGAAACACGAGACGTTGACTACCTAGATATTACTTCACTTCCCTAAAATTTTAAGGAGAGTGTAGCGTGCGATGCGTTCCATTAGATGGGTGAGATAGATAAATCCTTGGCATGCGTACCTGTGGCAAGAAGCAGGTATTACCTAACTAACACTGTAACTAAAGAGGTAGATATTAGATAATTTATACACACTGTTAGTTACTATCCTAATATACTCACCAAAACACTGGATATGCGGGAATCAAAATCGTGTCTCTTTTGTTGACTAGGTAGTCTGGCGGTGTCTTCATCCGTCGAGGACATGTGCCTCTGCCCTGAGTGCCAGATGGGAGAGAAAGGTTTGATAGAACCAAGTATTCTCTACTTGTTCCGCGATCAAGTTCGAACAGCATCAATGACTTGAACATGAAGCTACTTTCTATTTGACATCAACACAACCTAAGTCACTTCAATTAGCTGCTTCTCTAAGTTATCAATTTGTCCACAAAATAAATGAATGGACGCATATAGCATCATAAACTATCTGGTTTTCTTCTACCTACTCCTGGGATATCTATCTGTCGACTTACACTTCCATTTCCACCCTCGGACAAAATGTGTTTCGCGTTACGCGCCCACTTGAATTCACTCACGTCTGCTGTGTATCTCTCAAATATCCCACCCATCCTCACGGCTATTGAGTTCAGCAATCATCCATGGAACCTATCATCCATCACTCACCTCGAAGCCGGAAGCTCACAGATGGCGAAAAAAAAAACCCCTCTCTCCTGCGACACCATACTAAGGCAGATTCTCTAGGTCACCTAACCTACTCTTGATGTAAGTAAAGAGAACGTTCCTATCTATTAAACACTAGTTGTTACATTCATGTGCGTAATCAAGACATAGCAGCTATCTATGCTCGTAGACTCACTGTACCTAACTAACCCACTGTGAAACAAACGAACCCGTAGATTGGTGCTCTGCCCTGCAGGAAGTAATCTCGTCCTGCGTACTACCAGCCAAACAACTATGAAGGAGTTACAGTAGGTACCGCGCGGGTTTTCTTGATAAACATGCATTATTCACCCTGATCTGGCCTACGTAGTACGCGCGCAAGTACGTATGTAGTCGAGGAATAGACGAACCCGTGGGGTAGTTTCTCAGCCTCAACAAGGTTGCAATGAATGGTACGACGGTACTTAAAGCCCCGTTTCTCTCGTAGCCGAACGTATACCAATCTGGGAAAAAGAAAAAGAAAAAAGGGGGGGAGGGAAAGGACCACGTTATGGTTCCAGATGGTACGGTTATGGAGCGCAGTCGTTGTAATTTTCACAGATAGTCAGCTGCAGGATTCAAGTTATCAAATATCATTGGATATTTATATTTCGTCAGAAACTACCGCTTAGTGTGCATTCTCATATCGCCCGGCATTTCGTGAAATTGTCACGCCTCATCATGCCACTTTGCAGCACGTTGATGTCCAAGTAGAGTAGCTAAATCAACCAACCCCGCTAGCATTAAAATAGGTCTTCAGTTAGCAAGCTGGTGATGCAGCTAGATCTAACCGCAGACCTAGGAATAAGGGCAAGCCTGGGACCCAGCTGCTTTCAAGATATCAAACGACCCCTTCTCTTACAACAAGAACCTTCATTTTCTTGATGGAAATAAAGGGCTTCACAACCTCCCCAAACTGTATCGTCGGCGCAGAGTTGACAAAAAGATGCAAGAATGAATCGTGGAGGAGTAAAGCTGAGGAAAATGTCCACGGTTGTATGCCGAGTCTGTAGCTGACCACACACTATCTGAGTAGCGTTCTGTTGATTTCGAGATATTTACGACGTTTCTAGTGAGAGCCAAGATCTGGCCGGAATAGCGGCTGCAGGTTGATAGCAGGCAGCGATGCGAGAAATCCCCCTGTCTATCCACAATGCTGAATCACTTGAGATCGGACGTTCGTATTCGCATATGACGATGTAATATTCTGGGCCGTGCTACGAGAGATGCGAGATAAACCTGTGGAAAAATAGCCGTAGCATGCCCAAGATCGCAGTTCCCGGGGCCGATGGTATAAATCGTTCTCGGTTGTTATGTTTTGGTAATACATTTGGTGGTGGGTGTAACGTAGTCTGGCCAGGTTCGACGACCGATATCTGGACGGACCATACCCGTTCTTTAGGGGCTTCCATAGTCGACAAAATCGGTCGTTGATTAGTACGGCGCGAAACCGCCATGGCCCCTACCTCGGTATCCACCGCGATATCCGCCTCTGGGCGCATAACCCCCTCTTCCTCCGTGGAAGCCTCTCCCAAAGCCACCCCTCCCACGTCCACGACCGCGGCTCATGCCTGGAATGTTGGTGCGCTTAGGGGTCACCTTGATATTTCTGCCTTTCAGAACACTGTCGTTGAGAACAAGGGCTTGCGCAACAAGACTGGGTTCCGTAAATTCGACGTAGGCATACCTGTACGCATTCAACAGTTAGCCGCCCATTGCATTAGCATGGCGCAAGCCACCAGCTACAGGGAAGCACAAGGGATTAAAAAGATTAGGGGAAGTCAATACCCTTTGGGTTGGCCGGTGAACTTATCTAGCAGAATGGTCACGCGGTTAATGGAGCCACAGCTCTGGAAGTGTGCCTGGATCTCCTCGGGGGAGACGGAGTAGTCGACGTTGCCGACGAAGATGCTGCGGCTGTCGATATCATTGCGATCGTCGGACGCCTCTTGGTTCTTTTCCTCGAGGGCGGCATGCATCTCGCGGAGCTTAGCCGCCTCCTGCTCCATCTCGGCAACACGGCGCTTCATAGCCGAGATCTCCTCCTGTTGGATGATGAATTGAGGGTTAGTCGACCAGATCTCATCAACCGCTTCGGAGGTGCGAGACACCTAGTCTGCCTGGTGGGAGTATAGGGGATGGCGCACCTCGTCGTTGCCCTCTTCAGCGACCAGAGGGTCTTCGCTGGCGACATCGTGGTCGTTATGCGCCTTATCTGACATGGTTGGGGATATAGTTGGTCTGCGCTTTAGTTGAACAGTTAGCTGTCAAGGTTTCCTACTAAGTACTTTATTTCGTCGGCATGGCGGTGCCCACAACACGGTAGATGTGTGGCTAGCTGATAGGGGAGCGAAGGGGAGCGAAGGGGAGAAAGAGAAGGAAGGGGGAAAGAAGCCAGCGATGGAATGCATGTAACAGAGATGGCTTACTCGGCGCGTATCCGAGCTTACACCGAGGTCTCGCGTACCGCTCAAGTTGGTAGATCAGAGTACTGTAAGAAGGGAGCGAGGGAACAAGATAGAGAGGCAGATAGAGAGGCCAAGGTGAAGATATCCGTTATCGACAGGCGAGCACAGCACAGAAGAAGACGCAGAAAGCTACGTGGATTGAATGATGGGCGGGAGACAAGACAGTAGGGGGAGGGAAGGGAAGGGCCGCTGTTCGCGAGGGCTGCCTTGGGTACGGAGGTCGATGGATGGACGAGGCGGAAGGCCGCGTTGAGTGGTGAACAGTAAAATATAGATGCTCGTTGCAGCAGAAAGCTTGCATGGAATCATTAGGTAACCTGAAAGTAACCTGGGAAGGCTGCCACTACTGTACAGCACACCCACCTAGGTACAGCGCTGTGCTGTGGGGCTACCTACGTAAGAGAGGTATGTATGTACAGTACCGCTGAGGTTAGACCCGGCGCGTTGGGTTAGTAGGTACATACCTCTATAGCAAGTGGCCGCCCTAGGTCCCTAACATCTCATCTCTGCATCGACAGTAGCTTAACCTTATCTACCTAAGTGAAAAGTGAAAAATGCCCAACGAAGCTCGACGACGTGTACCTATTGTCCACTATACCATCTACTTCATAATTATTGGGGGATAATTGATTGAGCAAGTTGGATTTTGGGATCGACCCGAGGGGCCTTGTTCTGTCAAGGTGTCAACCTTGTTTGTCATGTTTGTGTGTGGCAAGAATCCATTCCCTTTACGGGATACAATATTTTGTTTGTGCCAGAGTAAAAAAAGGCCGGTTGCAGGAATGCAATTTTCTACCTCTTCGTGCGGATACTTCAGTGAGATGCCAACTGCCAATGTGCCCAGATGCTTCTTTTTCTGACCGAACCTAAGGAACACGGCGAATAAGTGTAGTGTCCAAGTTGCGATTTAGCAACGTGACAGTTCCACGGTTACCAAATAAGAGAATGGGGGTCTGTGTTACTTCAATGCTTGTTGTTATCGTGATATATCCACGGAATAAAGAAGACATGTACACTGATGTAGAACCAGAAGTGGCTGACAAAGGTGTGGTAAGACCCTTCCTGCGTTGACGGCAATCATAAACCATACTCAGGGCCAACAGTTCAACGAAACGTCACACTGACTATTGCGCACAAATACAATGCCTCCTTACGGAGAACGAGAGCCTAACAGCCGACAAGCCGACATTATATACGCCGGTCGCTAATAGTTCGTATCCATTCGTTATAGCCAGAGGTTGTAGTAGACAGGACATACTATGTATAGATAGGAGTCATCCTCCCATTCCTGACTGGGTGGAAGTAGGAGGCTTCATTAAACTAAGGCAGCTGCTAAGTGAGTATTATAGAAGCTGTGAAAGGGCATCCCTAGACGTCGACCAACCCCTTAGTCCTCATACTAGTATTTAGCGAGTGTTTGCTACGTAGCAGCTTGATAGGTCTACACATTCACACAAGTCGACAAGAGCATACAAATGCTCGAAACTCAATGCTCCCGCAGAGAAACGAATGGCAGAGCAGGCGGACTCAATTTCCGGATATCATATTTCACGCAATCCTGCTGAAGAAACGGTCGCGAAGGGTCTGAAGATACCCCCATTGGTTGGTTCCTCATCGTAGGCACGTAGATGCTTGCTTCCGTTGTGACGAAGGTGCCCGAGTCGGCACATATGGGTTGCTGGAGATGCCGATGTGACATCATGATGACACATTAAAGCTTTTGGATTATTAGCATTGACATGTTGGCTGAATTAGATAACGCTGGAATATTATAAAAATCAGTAAGTAAATATGAACGGAAGCATGATACTCGTATAGGCTTAATTGCATATAACTCTGCGCTACATTGCGTAATAGCTCCGTCGATTTCCTCACAATATCATCTCGGGCATGATATCTTCCGGCGGCGTAAGTACCAGAGATAAATGGAATCGTGTTAGGCGTGGTCGGACCTGGATATAAAAATGTCGTCTCTGAGAGGCTGCCTCCTAAGGAGATACAGGGTTGCTTTTGATACGCATACGTATAAGGGGAACAGACCAGACCGTTTTTGGACTTTAGAGCCGGACAAGGCTGGCAAGTCAACTCAATCTGGTATTTTTCCAGTATTTTGATCGGATGAACAAGAGAATATAGACGGATGCGATTGGGTAGACGGATTGGCTGCCGGTGGAAGACTTTACCGATAAAGATAATTTTGTTAAGGATCGTGGCGTGGTCTGCATGTCTACGTAGCTGTAACAATGTTGTGCTTCAGATCCTGGTTGCAGATCTTCTGACACGCTGTCGTTCAAGCTTGCGTAAGCTTCGAATACCACGGCGACCTTGGTTTTTCGGGTAGGTAGTGAATAGGGTTAAGTAGTAGCAGAGACACGTATCCCATAAATGCCTAAACATATAGTATATACATCCCACGAGCAAACGATATGCAAGGGTTTTATATGGACTTTTTCGAGTTTTACCATCAATGAACGCGCTAGAACGATCGCGCTGGGATCGTGGTCAGATCATTCAAATAGGACGATGGAGATACTTCAAACAAGTTGGTTTGAGAACTTCCACAGGGGATTCGCACGTGTCGCATGATCTTGGCATTTGGTTTTGGGACGCCGGGGTTGCGCGGTTTCAGATCGACTTCGGACCCTCCACTTCTGCAATGGCCCTGGCCCTCATCTGGACTCTTCTTAAGATGGTAGACGGCACGGACTGCTCTAGGTTAAGTCCTTATATAAAGCGGGAGATCACTACTCGTTGCAGATCATCGACTGAAAATCTTAAGAACATCCGGTCTACTAGTTTCGATCGATCTTATTCATTCCTTAACTCCTGGGTTCTTCTCCCGTCGCAGTCACCCGCGCCAGTCCACGTCTCTGCGCATACCCGGGCCTCTATCAACATGAGAGTCTCATCTTGCTTACAGGCCGTCATGGCTGTGGCCATTAGCATATCCCCTGCCGTTGCACTGGTGATTGGAGAGGGCGAAAACCATGTCAAAGTTATGCTTCGGGACCTCGGCTGTAACAGAGACGCCATTAACGCCTGCGTCACATCTACAGGTCAAGACAGCTCAGCCTGCTTCGGCCACCTCTGCGCGGGGAGGCCAATAGAGAGAGCTGTAAAGCGACAAGACGACTGCACCGAGGACAACTTGCTCCAATGCGCCATATTGGACTGGAACGAGGCGCAAGCCTGCTTCCAATCACTCTGCCTATAATAGAAGAGTGAGAGCACGAGGTAGAACGATAGGACGAAAACGCCGAATCCGTACCCTCTTATGGCACAACTGACGATCACACGAAGCAAGGACGTGCTTAACGAAGCGTCGTCCAGGCCGACGACGATGGGAGGGCTATTTGGCTGTGGCGCAGTCCAGATAGAAGGGTTAGGATCACAATATGGCCTCGAAGGCTATGTGATTGGGAATTTGGGACGACTCGGCGATTCACATTAATCAACACCGACTTCGGATGCCTTCTCTGTCGACCATTTTCCATTTCGGTTCTTCCCGAGGATGACTTGTCTTCGGCGAACGAAGCGTCCACGTCACGGTTTCATAGACGATAGACAACCCAATGACAATGAATTGACACAAACTCCTGGGGTTTGTTTCGTGTCCGGCGACAATAGCCCCTGACGTATAGTAGCGCCGTTTGTAAGCCGGTTTCACCCGTTGATAGAACTTGTAGTATTCCCTATATACGAAGCAGGCAGGTTAGTTAGCACGAGAGAAGGAGTGTAATGCCCGTATAAGTATTTTTTTTGGTGAAACAGTAGAAGATAAAAGTGCTGAGATGGCAGCTAGACGGTTGACATGGCTGACAAGATTGGATGACCGATTACTCATGCCTGCCAAGGTTACCTCATGTAGGTAGACCTCGGGACCACACGATTGGAACCAACGCTTACCTACTTAACCCACCAATAATTGCATAACCGCAAGCCACAATATGGATTCATCCTTGGCGCATGCAAGGTCCGTATAGGGATGTCTCTAACTGCACTGATCGTATACTATCAAGCGTATACAGGTATACATATCGGCTGAACTTTTAGTCGGGCTTAGGTTACATTCACATGAGAGAGCAGTAATCGTGTAGACTGGTGCTTTATCTCGCATTTCGCTTCGTGAGAATTACTGTAGTAGTATGATGGTTTGACGAAGAAACTATCATTGTCTTGGGATTGGGATCGTACGGTGGGTATATAAATTTGGCATGAGGGTATTACCTATACGGTACTAGAGCACGGGACTTATCGTACGGCACAGCAATAAGCTTATTAAAAATACACTACATTACTGTCTAGTGTACGGCGAATTATTATTGATTCGGGTGCCAGATAGTATATGTAGTAGCGTATAGGAACGGACCGTGTAATCCTTCTTCTCCACGTCCGAGTCCTGGCCAGAATCCCAGGCTTTCAAAATCTCCAAGCGCCATCCAAGTCGCAGCAGGTTTTCCGCGAGCATTCGCGGCATAATACCGTAATCAGCTTACTTGTTGCTTTGGCGCCGGCGGGGAATTTAAAATAACCATTTACGGTCCATCCCCGTCCGTGTAACCCTGGTGTATGCTGTCGGTACACGTGTAATGCGATAAAAAGGACTCCATCCAGTAGGTACCAAGCCGTAAATTTGTCATAATTGAGGGGTAAGCCTAGGAGGGACCTAGATCTAGGAGGTAACATATATATAGCTACCATACCAGCATCTCGGATTCAAGTCCTTGTGAGGCTCTCAGTGCTTGTTCCCCATTGTGTTGTGCTCGGCGTCGTTTCGAGATGGCTGACTTCTCGAGACCTTTTACCACCGTGCTTGGTGAGGTTGACCTCTTATCATGGCAGGGTATCGGTCGCGTGGCGCTTGGTCTCCTCGCCCTCACCGTCATCCGCCTCTTCGGCATTGCGGTGTATAACCTTTATTTCCACCCACTCCGCCATATTCCAGGGCCACCGCTATGGATCGCGTTCAATGGGCTCAGGTCGATATACAAGATGCGTGGGATATTGGAGTTTAAGTATCTCGAATTCCACCAGAAATACGGTGAGGTGGTCCGAGTCAACGCCGATGAGGTTGCTTTCATCCGCCCCGAGGCCTGGAAGGATATTTATGGCCACGGACATGCCGAGTTCCCGAAGCACTTCCCCGGCCTTAAGCTAGACACGAAGAAGATTGTCTTCTCTGCCTCGAAGGACCACTTCCGGTACCGACGAGCCATGTTGCCGGCCTTCTCCGACAAGGCCTTGCGTCTGCAGGAGCCCCTTATCCGCGTCTATATCGACCTGCTCATCAAGAGACTGCGAGAGCAGTCAGAGATCGGCAAACCCGTCAACATGGTAAGATGGTACAACTTCACGACTTTCGATCTAATTGCCGATCTCGCCTACGGGACCCCGTTGCAGGGCCTTGCAGAGGGGAAAAGCAACGCGTGGCTGGACAACATTGGCAATATCATCAAACTGCTGCCCATCATAGCTTTTGGCAGTGTGTTTCCCTTTTTTGGCCCCATCATGCAGTTCCTTGCAGGGCCTCAGATCCGTAATGCCGAGAAGAGGCACTACGACTTTGCGTCTGGCATGACCATGGATCGAATTTACCACAAGAAGCAGCCCGATCGCGGTGACTTCATGGACTTCATGTTGCGATCTCGAGGACAGCCACATGAGATGAAGGACGACGAGCTCGCAAGTAATGCCGATCTAATCATGCTTGCCGGCTCCGAGACTACGGCCACGCTGTTGAGCGGTGTCACATATTGGTTATTGAAAACGCCTCATGCCCTCAAGAAAGTCACAGATGAAGTCCGCGAGGCCTTCAAATCTGATGAAGAAATCACCTTTGACGACACCCGAGCGAGGCTTCCTTACATGTGGGCCTGTCTCCAAGAAGCGCTCCGAATCTTCCCCCCTCTTCCCTTGGGCATGCTACGTATTGTCCCTGAGGGCCCGCCAGTCCAAATCGCGGGTGTCACTATTCCCGGAAAGGTCAGTCTTGCCATCAAACTTAATTTTCCCTCTATAATTTAAACTGATTCAATGTAGACACAAGTTAGTGTGCCCCAGCTAGCGGCTTTTCACTCCGAGTACAACTACCATCGGCCACGGGAGTACGTTCCGGAACGCTGGCTTCCTGAATCGACAACAGACCCGAAGTCTCCCTTCTTTAATGATAGGCGAGAAATCCATAAGCCATTCAGCGTGGGGCGCCGAGACTGCATTGGTCAGAATCTAGCAATGCGTAAGTGATCTCTTTTTTCTTCCATGCTTATTTTCTTGAATGTTAGGTGCATATCTGCTCAGAGGGGTTTGATGTGCTCCGCGTGTCTATACATACATACCATTAGCAGAGTCCTTCGTGTATTACTGGTGTATGAACGGCGGATGCTGACTGATAATTATTGATAGACGAGATGCGATCCATCTTGGCCAAGGTTCTATGGAACTTCGACTTGACACTTGACGAGAGTTCCAATTCCTGGCATAACCAGAAGATCTTAGCCCTGTGGGTGAAACCCCCACTAATGGTGCATATCAAAGAGCGAGCGACTTAAGGAGTCCTCATGTACGAGTTCAAAATAGGCTATCTGGACGGATAGCCTAGGCGTTGAAGGAGCATTCCGTGTTGGGTTTAGAGAGGGTAGGACTTTATTTGATTATTCGTATAAAATCATCAACCACAAGGCTAGAGCCGGTCACAACTGCTGTCCGGAATCGGTGTGTGGTCTTTCCGTATCCCGATCATTCTTCTGGCTATAGCTTGTTGGTTAGGACAACTTCTATCTTGGTACCTATATTGGTGCTAGCCCAGTAGTTAACTACCAACTATCCTAGCTGACGCAAGCGGGCTGTATATGATGGGGCCTTGCTAGCGAGTCTTTCGGGTCCTTCCGGCAACAGGAGACCCTAATACCTACCCGTCGCTAGGTCAATGGGCCCTGGCAGGTTGTTGGGTTAGAAAGGCATAGAGAAAAAAAGACCAGAAAACATTTGACTTGCATAACCTCATAGAGTCTCCATCGAACCCATATATTACAAGACTTCAATATCGTGAAAAACCTACATTGACGCACTTCAGTACCTAATGTCACAAACCCTAGTATGTGGTAGGCAATAAACGCTTGTTGTCGCACATCTCAAGTCAGTGTCTCCAAATTAAAACTGATCCCTCACAATTGTTGGTAGATCTTCTATTTAGGACCATCGCGATGTCGTGGCTACGAAGCGATCATTCCTAATTCACCAATCTCGCTCAAAAATATTAGTCATATGAGACCCTCGCCAGCTGTTCGAATATAAGGGCGGTTGGTGTTCGCCAACTCTGTGGCGATGCTGTTGCTTTGGGGACACCGAAGGTTTGCTTAACTGAATCCCTTAACCCGGTAGGAAGGGATGCTCAGAAGGTTAGGTACCAGGTAATGAGTAAGACATACGTCGGCTTTGCTTCTAAGGTAGCAGGCTACTTAAGTAATCAGTACTTTATTAGAGCATTGCATATACTTTAATGCGCTTTTGGCTTCTATGGGTAACTTTCACCTTCCTTGAAAATCAGTGCCTACTATTGCTCTTCACTACCCTTTGCGCAATATATTTATAAACATACATCTCTTCTTTAGTATTTAACATTAAACCATTAGGTTCGCGATGAATGATTATACGTAAGCCCATAAATTTTAAATACACGTCTTACCCGAAGAGATACCAAGTCTTCTCGGTCGATACTGACTCCAGTCTCTAAAGGCTGTTCTGGTTTGGCAGTCCCGAAGCACCGGCGTAAGACCACAGTGGATACCTAGTAGGACAGTCAATGACGAACGTAAGTACCTAGGTAGTGACCATAGACAGCGATGGGGAGTTCTTGCTCAACACGTATCTGTGCATTCGATGGAAAGGACCCTGAAGAGTCTGGTAAAGTGAATTTATGTCTTCTCAACCCGGCTAAGCTGGGTATACAACACCAAGCTGGACGCATGTCATATAAGGTAGACTGGGTAATCTTGATTCTATGGTTTGACGAAGCATCCGTTGGCTTATTAGCAAACCAACGCGTACGCTACTATAATCTTATGTTCTGAAACATAAGTATATAACACTGACGACTCACTCCCACTGCAAAATCTACTCACGATTTCCGCACACTTCGCCCGACGAACGACACGCCGATATTTTCGACAGTAATTAGCATGGGGGTTGATCCACCAACATCATTTCCGAAAGTTGCACTCCTTCCGGCCGAAATTCGCCACAAGATATAGGCCTATTGCCTCCCGCCACGCATCGTAGAAGTTAAATAGATGCCTCACCATGGTAGAAGGGAGATCGATGAGGCCAAGGCGGACGTTGTGTTAGGCCTGCGTGTCCAATCACCGCTAGTATCACGAGTCTGTCGAGAATCTCGCGCGCAAGCTCTACTTTCCGCCGAGTATCATAGCGAAAGACCTATCAAGCTTCTGCGCCGTCTCCAAAGTGATAGAAAACGTCACAGGCGACCGCAGGGTAGCCTCTGGTTCAACAGGAATGCAGATATAATATGCTTTTCTAGTATTTGATTGTGGAAACTAGTACACGGTTCTCTATCACTAGACAGGAAGAGCACTGATGATCAAGAAAGCACCCCAGAACTACGACAGCTCCTCTCTGACCCGAATATTCTTCTCTCCATCGGCTACAATCTCTTCAAGGGCGGACATTTCTCTTTGGTGCCTGGAAATTGGATGTTCCGATTTGCTAAATGGGCGCTCGACTTCATGACTAAATGAAAGGAATGCACTATAGTCGTCAGGGAAATAGAGCTATTGACGACTTATAAAAAGGCTTGCGAATGTGGACCCTTCGGACTTCTTGCTGATGCGGAAGTAATTCATATTGATATATGCGACGTAATTGCTCACAGTTTTTTTTTCGATGGAGACTACTTCTGGGAGCAAGGTGCTCTGAATATCATAAGTGTCTCTTCTATCCTAAGATCTATTTGGCCTAGAAGGGTCCTCACTGTGACTCGCACTGATGCCGAGGGGCTGGGTTACCCGACATCATTTATAGAATCATATGAGTAGGAAGCCACGGGTGCAGCTTCCCAGAAACTACACTACCTGATCTTTTGAGATAGGAAGTTTCGATAACAGCAGAACCGGCTATCTGAGTGAGGCTATTCAGACATAAAGGCTGTAGTTCACCCGCCTGACTGATAAGACCTTCATAGCTCCCTTGACCGTAGAGAAGGTTGTTTTATATATGAATAACTTTTCAAGCCATTGAACACGAGCCCCTTTTACGTCCTTGGCCTTTGCCAAAAAGAATGCTCGCTGACCTTGACTGCTGCAGCAACCAATGCTAAGAAAGTTACGGAAATTCGGCCGATTATACTGTAGGGAAGTGCAAAGGTATACGAAATCCGCAAGTTCTGTAGGGAAATAAATGTTTTATGGCGTCAGAAGAAGCTTTTCCCACGGACCCTACAACGCGTCGGCTTGCCGCTTCCAGACCAGGACGTTTTACCGGCAGAAGGGCTACCAGAAATCAAACTAAAACTTGTTGTTTCTGGTCGTCGAGGTTTCTCCAGATGGCATCCTGATAGAGAAAGCCGCACGGGGAGGGTTAATATGGGATTCCTTCAAACCGCTGATGAGAATTAAAAAACGTAATTGTCATAAGGCACCAGTAGGCGACACGATAAAGAGACTTCTACATATACCTAGACCTTTACACAACAACAAGAAAGAGTCCATTGTCTACCTCGCATACGTGGTTCATGACAGTGATATTCGAGAATCTCCCTCCCTTAGGTAGTGGGATAATCACCGACGTTAGGCTTGAGGACTGGATACAGTAGATGCCCTAATTTTGACTACCAACGAATCTAATAGGCCTACTAGTGAAGAGTTTAGTATAGTGACTGTAAAACCACGACCGGGCTGTGACTGTCCTTCTGTTCATCTGCTGTAGGAACAGTTCTACTGTAATGTGGCTTGCGTGGCTTATGTAGGTAGGTTTCGAATGACGTTACGGATTACACCTCACGAATCTGCTGTGCCTCGATGCTTATCGAAAGCGAGTCGCCTTCGCCGGGAGGCATCAGCCTCAGCCCCAGGATTAGCGATTGGCGCAAGGTAATGCCAGGCATCAGTGTTCTGGAAAGCCAGCGCCCTGTTCGTCGGCAAGCAAAACAGCGCTATGACGAATGAAGGCATTCGGCTTAAAGAAGTAAGCCCTGATAAATCATGTACAGTATCGCCAAGTATCTCTCTAAGCGCGAACCCAGTACCGCTAACAGCGGCACGTGCCATGCTCACTTATAACCAGAGGGATACACTACGATGGTCAGTGGACCATCAAAATCTTCTTGGAAAAAAACAAGTTTCCAAAAGTGGGATATGGGCTTTCTGAAATGCCGTTGATCCCGGGGGCCATGATGAACAATATCTACTTACTGTAAGAGACCCGTAACACTACCCACCTTGGTACAGTAGGTATAGTTCGTGAGATTTGTCTAGTTTCCTGCTTATTCATCGTCACCACCGATACTTAGGAGGCGAAGCAGAATTATGACGGCATCGACAAGAAGCCGAAGTTGCGGCTCAGCTTGGCAGTGAGTCGACCCCGAGGCCAGTACAAGCGAGTGCCGGTCCTTTGCGCTTCGCCCTACGCCGATGACTAACTGCACTAACACGACATAGCCCCCAAACCAAAAAGAATCACTGCTGAATTTGTGGTCAGCCGGTCCCAACATCTTTTCCGTCGTAATACAAACAGGTGATCTGCCACCTGTCTGCCTTATGCTTTACGCCCTTGTGGTGCGTGCGACATGGTGCGTGGTGCGTGGTGCGTGGTGCGGCAAAGAGCACGGAAACCCGCAGCTTCGGCAACCCTATTCTGCTTAACCACGGTTGTTCTCCAGCACGGTCCATCAGTTAGATTGGTTGTACATAGTAGGTGCTTGACGGATGGCCATGGACGAACGGGTAGATTGTAATATAATCATCAGGTTGTAGCCCATGTGGGCCGTATTGTCTACTGCTGACCATTGTCGTAGAATTGTTGTTGCCCATGTTTCACTGGCCCTCCCATTATTAGACAATCGAGTTAGCAGTAGCAGAAGGGAGAGGGAGAGGGGAGCCGAATCTCGTCACAAGGGGAATGATTCATTTGTACATAGAGGGGTTCGTCCGAGTCTTAAATCGCTAGCTATGTCTACGCATGTACTCAATACTTGTTTGCTGACGTAAACTCATCAGGCTTGGGACCACATCTGCAGGCGGGACGGGGTTGCCGGTACCAGAGATACCCCTCATGTACTCCCATGTACCTCATATACAGATGCACACTGCTGTCGGTACCTCGCTCACGATGGGCGCCCTCGGGGGGTAGGAAACAGCTAGAATCATTGCCACAAGGTATTGGCAGCAGACTTCTCTACCAGTCCTGCACAACACACTGCACTGACACCACCCGCCTGCCCCATATCCAACCTAAGCCATTATTACATGATAGTACAGTACCTACCGCTGCAAGCATGCTGTAGGCACCCCAGATAGAATGACCCCATCTTGCCCGCTTTCCTCCCTCTTCCCAACTCAACTTTCCTCAACTCTCAACTTTCAACCCTCAAATCTCAACTCTACCATCCTTTTTCACTTGCACGTTGCAGCGGCAATCCTTGCAAACCTTATATACTAGTATAGCGATTTACGGTTTGCTAGCTTCGATTAACCCATCTCCATCTGCAGTCTATCGCAGCATAATCAACCGTTGCGACGACTCGTAGCACCTGGTGACGTCACGTCGTCGTCGCAGCAGCGCATTCTCAGGCACCGGTACGCTTCACCGTGTGTGTGTTGCGCCTAAGATGGCCCAAGTGTATCGAGAGCGTGACGTTCGCTACACCCGGGAACGCAGCCGGTCCTCTTCCGATGACGAGCACCGTTACAAGACGGTTTCCCACTACAAGGTCGGCGGCCCCCGTGGCACCACCACCCGCCTAGAGCGGGTCGAGCGGTATGATGAGGACGACGACCGCCGTTCAAGATACTCCCATTCTCACTCAGGGCGCGTTGCCGCCGAGGTCGTCGAGGTCGACCGTCGCATCGAAAAAACCGCCTACCCTGATCGCCCGCGCTCTGCCTTCGACGATTCTTTCCGCGGCGATGGCGATCGCCTTAGGACCGTCGAATATGAGCGTGATGTGGAGAGGGACCGTGACTACTACCTCCCTGAGCGACGTTCCCGGGGTCGCGTCGTCGAGGAGACAAGGGAAGTTGTTGAGGACACCCGAGACCATTTCTGGGACCGTGTGCCCCCGTGGAACGACCGTGAGACTGATGTGCGCCTCGAGAAGCGTGTCGTTCGCCGGGACTCGGATGGCGATGTGGAGGTCAAGAAGAAGACTTTAGATATTGACATTCATAAGGACAAGCACCACCACCATCATCACGACGAACCTCGCGAGTATAAGGAGCGAGATGTCAAGATTGAACGCCGGTATATTGACGAAAGAGATGCCCATGACCCTGAGATCGAGCGTATTCGTAGAGAGGTCGAATACTATTCGAAGGCCGACCCTCCGCAACAGCCCATTGTCATCCGTCAAAAGATGCCCGAACAAAAGGTCATTGTGCACGAGGCGCCTGCCCCTCCACCAGTTATTGTCCCACGTGCTGATCCAGCGTTCATTGTTTTGCGCGAGGAAAACCGCGAGCCAAGACGCGATGATGACTACTACCGACGGCATGACGACAGACGCTATGAGCGAGATTCCTATGATGAGGATTATTATATCAAGAAGACCGTTATCCGGCGTGATCGAAGTTCCAGCTCCGATCATCACAAGAAACGCCACATTGCCGAGGGCGCGCTTGCTGGGGCCGGCGTCGCCGCTCTGGTTGGGGGTCGGGGTAAAGGCGGCGAGCCTCATCAGCATAAGGGACGAAAGGTCCTCGCTGGCGCCGCCCTAGGTGCGCTTGGCACTGAAGTTATTCGTCGAGCCAGGAGTGCCTACGATGATAGACATGACGAATACGAGTCTGATGATTACGACCGACACCGCCATCGGAGCAAGTCGCGGAGTCGCCTTGCCACTGGCCTAGCTATTGTAAGGATCCCTCCACTATAATTAAATGGCTGTGACTGACCGTTGAGAAGGGTGCTGCCGCTCTTGCCGTTGCTGGCGGCTTAAAATACATGCAGAACAACAAGATTGAGAAAGAAGAATCGCACCGCGGTCGCCGCCGACGGCGCCATTCCGATGATAGCTATTCTCTATCTCGAAGTAGTTCTCGCCGTGGTCGTACCCGTAGCAAGTCCAACGTAGCTAAGGCAGGCGCAGCGACTGCGTAAGTATACTCAGCGTCTTGACATCGTGCCCCTTTCTGACCATACTTGTATTCTTTCATTTTACATATGATCCTCTCATGCTAACTAGTCATAGTGCTCTGGCTGGGTTGGTTCACCACTATAGATCCAAATCCCGTAGCAAATCACGATCCAAATCCCGCCTAAGGACAGGTAAGTAGTGAGACAGTGCCTCCATAGTCGCACATCTTTAACACCCGAAACAGGTGCCGAAATCGCCGCCGCGGGTTTAACTGGCGCTGCCGCTACTAAACTCTGGGAGCGCCACCAGGATAAGAAAAACCGTGAGCATCACGCGGAATCTGATAACGAATCCCAAAGTAGAGATCGCAGCATTTCAAAGAGCCGATCCAGATCCAGGTCTCTTGGTCGCCACCACCACCCTGGAGACACCACGGCTGATAGAGAATTAGGCCTGGTTCGCGTTCATGACGTTGAGTATGGCAGCGAACCCCTCGAACCCTACGATTCACCCTCCGAAGAACCTAGGAGACGTCGGCATAAGCATCGACATCGGTCAACATCTGGGTCTGACCTAGAAGCTCGAAAGAAGCGGAGTAGGAGCAAGCTGCGTGATATCGCAGCTGCGGGCTTGGGGACTGCCGCTGCTGCGATAGGGATAAAACAGTATTCGAATCACCAGAAGAACAAGGAGCGTAGTGAGAGGTCAAGGGAGCGAAGTGTAAACCCATCTAGGTCGCGAGATCGGAGCGATAGGGCTCGTGACCGGCGATCACGAGATCGCGAGCGTAGACGTAAGAGGATAGAGACTTCCCACCATTGAGGTTGAATTAGCTAATATCAATCAGGTTACGAGGAAGCTGCCGCGGGGGGTCCCTACCATCCTCCTTACGATGTCGAAGCCCCTCCCCCCTCTCCTCCCAATGCTTCCGGAGGCTTTGGGCCTACAAATCAAAACCCGCCTCCACCGCCCGTAGACCCTGGCTACTTCACTCATCATCCCAACCAATCTACCACAAACCTCAATACCAATACCCCGTATCGGCCCTATAATCCTCAGGACTATGCAAATCTACCCCCTCCTCCCCCAGGACCGCCCCCAGCATCGGGTTCATATTTCCCGCCACCAGGAGGTCCGGGTAATCACCCAGGTCCAGAAAACGTGAGTCAACTTCCAAATATCGGTGTCAGCCGTGCCCACCCCGATGCCTCTCGGAGCGCGGCTACTAAGCAGGGTGCGTCTCCTTGAATGTACCGCTATTTCGCGTGACCTTATATGCCGCGCAGTCCTTTTGGTTCTGATTCAGGTACTAACACGCAGTAAAGATGGTGTAAAGTTTGAGGATGACCGGCTGCCAACGCGATCGTCATCCGCCAGCTCCAGCACCGAGATGAATCGAAATAGTCCCAAGGTGCATTTTCGTCCCCTCTCACCCGAATCATCACGGACTCTCCAGAGACACCGTATAGAAACAAACGAAATCCCTTCGCACGGTAGCAATGATGAGAACACCTCACGACACGATCAAGATAGTAGGAGGTCCAAGGACCGATACCCAAGGACACGTTCATCCTCAGAACCCGCGTCCGACCGCCTGGCACTTACTCACCGGGACCTCCACCGACGTGGTGTCTCGCCACATTCCTCGGACGAGGACGGTGACGTAGTAGACTTGCCCGACCGCTTTGACTCCTCTGGCAGACCCTTAAACCCACGGGACAGGCCATCCTTGCACCGCTCCCGCTCAAGCTACGGTGAATTCGAGTATCGACCCCAACACCCCGGAGACCTAAGCATGCGTGGGGTATGGGCAGCGTTCCCGGCAGGCGAGAACCCCGACGTGGCACGGCTCGTGCAGACAGTCGGCGGCTTGCTCCAGAACCAACGGGGCTTCCTGGGCACCTTGGGTCATTTGTTGCAGGATGGGCGGGGCCGATAGATTCTATTCTTTGGGGTTTCGTCATTTCTTTATATGCCTTCTAATTTCTCTGGGTAGCGAGCGATCTTGGGTTGAAGAGGTCGGGTTCTCTTTTGTCGCAATTTCTTATCGTCGTTGTAATTACATCCCGTCTCATTTTCTCTCTCTCTCTCTTTCCTTGCGTTTCTGATGCATAGACTGCTAGCATGATATTTACGGATATTTACGACTTGATGACACGAATTAACGATTACGCTACTATAATCAAACTCTGTTGGCTATCTAATTTTATTGTTTTTTTTTCCCCTGAGCCCGTCCTTCTCCCTTTGTGCTTGAATGGGGCAATCATGTGTGAAATTGAAAGGAGCTTGCTTGGGTTGTCTTTTTCTTCTTCTTTAGGTTTGGGGCAAGAATGTTTGGTTTATGAGCTTGTCCATAATAATTTACTAAATACTATGTTCTCATCACTCACTTTAACTCGTCTTCGAAAGGCGCGAGAGTTTCTTTTGCGACATTTGGCTCAGCCACTTTATGCTCCTAATTTGGCCGTCAAGCAGACCGCTATCTACCTTGGTGAGATTGTAAGACCTGACGGAGGTTTATCTACTACGAGCAAGATTGGGCAAATGTTGGGCATCAATGAGCCAATAATCATTGCGTATTCTGTTTCACTGTTGCCAAATCTGGTTTAACATGTACTCCGTATATGGGGGACAGTGAGAGGTCGTCTGTTACACCCCCCACCAACGAAAATTTTGCGCTGAAGCTTTTTACAGTGGGCTGGCTCAAAAGAAGAAAAAAAACCTCCCAACCATCACTTACACTAGGCAGAGATACTCGCTAGGAAAAGGCGAATATGGGTGTTATCTTACAAGTAATAAGGGCAAGAAACTATCTGTATAATAACTAGAAGATTATTATTATTATATTATTAGACAGTATACTGTCATGGTATATTTCTATTTGGCTGGAGATGGTATACTGAGATTACCTACCTAAGGTATTAACATTTTTTTGGCGGGGCCAGGCAAGCAAGTAGCCAGCCGTAGCTCCCCGCGCCTGCACCCATCCGTGCGCGTTGTGTTCCACCACGAGCAGCTCCCTATCCAATCCGCCTTTTAATTAATTACGTAGATAAGTACAACCGACCTTACCTTGCTTCTTCATGACCATACAAAATTTCCACCGACGACTACTTCTTCCCCTGCGCTCCCGCTACTTCTCACCACCTGTTGCTGCTGCTGCTGCTGCTGCTGTCAAGCTTCCACTACCCTCTTGTAGAGCACGCGGATTCGCTGCCCCCCCTTCCTCGAGCATGTCTTCTGAAATCACACACGCGACCATCAAGGGTACGTACAGCACCTAGATTTTTTGCAGTTGGTGGTAGTGCTGGTGCAGGTGGCTTGTTTGCCCCTCCTCACCCCGCGCTCGCTATCGTCATTTTTTGTTTACCCCACGTCGCTGGCTCGCTCCCTCGCTGGTACGGCGCAACACGTGCGCGTCGGTGTGAGAGGCATCATTGTGTCAAGGAAAAAAATGTTGATCCTTATTTATATATATATATGATCGTGTCTTATATTTCCTTAATTTTGTTTTATTTCTTGTCGAGTTGTAGAATGGTTTTCTATCTCATTCTTTTATACTAACCTGGCTCCGCTTGTTGAGATCAGGATCTACCCCTTTTTCTTCTTTTTTCTCGACTGCAAGCTTCTATATATATTCTGCTGGCACCAAAGATGTGGATAGATACCACAGCTCGTATAACAAGCTCGCTAACATATTCATATAGATGGCTGGTTCAGAGAGATCTCTCACATGTGGCCCGGTGAGTGACCAGCGGGATAAGGCAACGCCTATCTATCTACTTAGATATCTTCTCCGTGAGGAAGCCACTTCATTCTTTCTAACGAGTTTTATTATATCAGGCCAAGCCATGACCCTTAAGGTGGACAAGGTTTTGCACCACGAGAAGAGCCAATACCAGGATGTCTTGATTTTCAAGTCGACCGACTACGGCACTGTACTGGTCCTCGATAACGTCATCCAGTGCACTGAGCGTGACGAGTTCGCTTACCAGGAGATGATCACACATCTCGCCATGCACTCGCACCCCGATCCCAAGAAGGTTCTCGTCATTGGTGGTGGCGATGGCGGTGTCCTCCGTGAGGTTGTCAAGCATGAGTGTGTGGAGGAGGCTATTCTTTGTGATATCGATGAGGTAAGATCCTACGGCTCCATTGAATTAGAACGGTCGCTTTTTTGCGTCTGTCCAGATTGTAGAGAGAGATGCAAAGAGAGAGAAAAATACAATTCACTCACTGTGATTAAACTATAGGCCGTCATCCGCCTCTCCAAGGAATACCTCCCCGGCATGGCCGAGGGCTTCAAGCACCCCAAGGTTAAGGTGCATGTGGGTGATGGCTTCAAGTTCCTCGACGAGTACAAGAACGCCTTCGACGTGATCATCACCGACTCGTCGGACCCGGACGGCCCCGCCGAGTCCCTGTTCCAGAAGTCTTACTTCCAGCTCCTACATGACGCCTTGCGTCCCGGCGGCGTCATCACTACTCAAGGTTGTATGTCTCCTTTATATCACCGGGTGTGTGGGAGGAAGTTTGTCTGTGGCTGAAACTTGGAAACAGGTCATCCCTTTCCGTCTATCCACTACTACTTACTGCCTTCCCGTCACCCATCCCCTTGTCCTGGCTAGAAACCTCGCGAAGGAGAAGAGAAAACCGGTCTTCTATCTTTATAATCCTCTCTTCGAGTCACCTGTTTTTGTGCTCCTCCGCTGGCTTGGTTTCCTGTTCCTCTATGGGATATTACCACTCATGCTCTCCACCCCCCTTATATAGCCCAACCGCGCCCAAAGCGTGTATAAAGGATAATTCAACTAACTCCCCCGTTCTAGCCGAGAACCAATGGCTTCACCTGCCGCTAATCACTAAGTTGAAGAAGGAGTGCGGCGAGGTCTTCCCCGTGGCCGAGTACGCCTACACCACGATCCCGACGTACCCCTCGGGCCAGATCGGCTTCATGGTGTGCTGCAAGGAGGCCGGCCGCAACGTCCGCGAGCCCCTGCGCTCCTGGTCCCCCGAGGAAGAGGACCGCCTCTGCCGCTACTACAACACCGAGATCCACAAGGCCAGCTTCATCCTGCCGACCTTTGCTAAGAAGGCTCTGCAGTAGAAAAGGCAATGGAAGTAAATGTAGGAGAAAAAAAAGGGGAGATCGAGCAAACAGATCAGATTTTTGTGAACAAATCCACGTGGCTGATAAAAGGGATGCAATAAAAAGCTTCTTGGGAGGGTTTATTTCTACCCTGATTCATCTCCTTGTTTGGAAGTCAGTCATAGCGATTGCAATGAATCGGCTGGCGCAGTCATGAAACTAGACATATTATCTACCAATGTGTCTGTGAGGGAAAGGGGCGAAAAATTAACTAGAGGTGGCCTGGCTTGGTCCGGACGGGATGAATGATACATAGAGCTTTTTTCCTGATGACGGAAGGGAAAAGGATGGATGGAAAAAAGGTCTGACGAAATGGGATGAAACGAATTCAACGCGCCCTTTCGCTTGGTGGCTTCTTCTTCTCTTATGTGCTCTCACCACTACGTAGAGAATTTACAGAAATGAGGAGACGACCTACCTACCTAACCAACCTATTCATGAATGAATCAATGATGATGGCTTAGATAGTCGACTTCTGGCTAACTTCTCTTCTTCTTTTTCTCTTGGTAAGCCATTTATGAAACAAGGATAAACGGCCCCAGCTCTCTGAGATCTCAAGTCCACACATAGGATGAATCAAAACAATCTTAGGATCTCGGAACATAAACCAGGTGGTATTGGGGCAATACGCATACTGATACACTTTCTCTCAAATGAGTAGTAGATGAGCCGCTATGCATACGGAGCGTATCGCGATAACCGAGATAATCATAAAATAAAGGAGGATTCCACGAGCCAGACAAACCGACCAACACCCTATTTTGAATGCGAGAACCCAATGTTGCTGTCCTTCTGATGCCACTATTCCCGCTCGACAAAATGCTGAAGGTATAAATACAGAACGCGAAACGTCATTTCCAGTATAGACAACTACTGCTCGCACATCCTCGCTGAATTACGTGCTCTCAGAATGAACATGTAGTACAGAAAGCTACCGCCTATAGTCCTTTCCTCTCCTTTCCTTTCCTCACTTCTTATTGGCACTTTTGTTCGCTTCTAGCACACTCGCCAACTCGGTTGCGAACTCGGGCTTCTTCACCTGCAGGAGCCACGTCTCCAGGCCCGAGCCGTCGTCGCTGGCCGCTACCATGTGAACCGTCTTATCCTTGGCCTTGTATTCCACGTCGGAGAGGATCGTCTTGTTCATAGCAATATGGCCTCTCGGCTCTGCTCGAAGTAGAATTCGCACAGCTCCGGTCGACTTATTCTTGAGAACGCGAAGGGGCCCTACTCCTCGGGTAGACCATGGTGACTTAGCCTCCTCTTCGTCTCCCTTCTGCACTGGGATATACTTGATCACCTTGGCCCGAACCTCGTGAAGAATGGTCTCATCCTCCTCACCCGGTCCACCGTCGGTGAGTTTAATCTGCTCTTGTGGTGCCTCTTCTCCATCTGCGTGAGGGGATTGCGGTTCAGGTGTACCGTTCACCGGGGTTGTCCCTATGCTAGAGGGCGCAGGGAATGGGGAATCTACACGAGAATTAGTTTCTTGATTGTTTCCACATGCAATACAATGTGACCTACTAGCGATTGTGGATCCTTCGCTAGCCTGTAGATGACCGAATGGGTTCACTGCCGACGGCTTCGGGAACTTGACATCTAAGGAATTTTGACTCGGAGAGGCCTGACTGAAACTAAAGCTTGGAGCCCCGTTCGTGATAGTAGGGCCTCCAAAGAGGGCGCCACCCTGAGAAGAGGGCGCCGCCTTGGGAGTAGACGGTGGCTGACCGAAACTGAAGTTAAAACTAGAAGACGGCGTTGCTATAGATGAATTCCCCCCAAACACAGGGACTGACGGCTGAGAGCTAGGCTGTGGCGCCGCAAACGGGTTATTGATTTGCTGTTTGTCTGCCCCGGCAGTGAAGGTGAAGCCAGATCCGGCTGATGAGTCCTGACCAAACGTGAAGGAGGCAGATCCTACACTGGGCCCCGTGCTTCCAAATTGGAACCCGGCCTTCTCAGGGCCAACTCCATTCGGTTGGGAGTTTGGGGCACCAAAAGAAACGGCTGGGCTGGAAGTAGCGCTGGCACCAAAGGTCATCGACGGTGTTTGGGCAATATTCGAACTGGATTGAGACCCAAAATTGAAAATTGAGCCGGGTGCCGATGGTGTGCTGCCAAAAATCCCTGAGCTGGGTTTGGAAGGTTCTTCTGGCTTCTTTTGTCCAAATAATGTCGAAGTAGTTGCAGCCGGTTTAGAGCCTCCCTGCTGACCGAAAATTGATACTGTAGTCTCTTTCTTGTCGTCCTTTGGTGTCTGTAGCATTCCATTGCTGGAAGTTGTGGTTGAAGAGACTGGTTTCTCTGCCTGGCCAAAGATAGACTTGGTATCAGAGGAAGTAGTTCCATTAGTCTTTGCACTACTCGTAGTACCAAATAACGGGTTTGATCCACGGCTAAAGAGGTCTGGCGAAGGTTGAGGGCTATCGGGCAATTTCTTGGCTTGGGCCGCATTGTTTGCAATAAACGACTTGTCAAAAATGCTTGGGGTCTGGTCTTTGGCCTGGTCTTTTGTTACGGGGGCACTCGAGTCAGTCTTGGGGTCCTTCACACCACCAAATAATGGATTGGAGTTGCGATTGAAGAGATCTGGAGATGGCTTGGAACTGTTGGACAATGTTTTGGCTTGAGCAGCATTATTTGCAATGAATGTCTTGTCAAAAATACTGGGAACCTTGTTCTCGGTAGTAGGGACGTTTGGACCAGTCTTGCTATTATCATTGCTGGTGGGCGCCTTGGTCTCGGATGTGGTAGAGCCGCTGGTTGTCGCTGTGTCAAAGACACCGACAGTTTGCTTCTCAGTGACAGAAGCCGCAGAAGCCGCTTCACCTGTCTGCTGCTCGCGTCCAAATAGCGAATTCGCAGCAACAGTGGAAGGCGTACCAAAGATACTGGGAGTAATAGCAACAGGCTTCTGTGGGGCGAACATGGAAACTGGTGCTCCAGACGATTTGGGCTTCGTTGTAGACAAAGACCCAAACAAACTAGGCGCATTCGGGGCAGGCCCGGAGCTACCTTGACTGCTGACTCCGAAGATAGAGACAGGTTTCTTGGGCTCGGAAGCTTCAGATTTTGTATTGGGTACCACCTCTGCCGTAGCCGCAAGTTTTGAGACATCGAGGGCTGGTTTCCCAAAAGAGATCGGCGTGGTTGCCGGATCGAATGTGTAATCACCTGGCCTTTTGGGTGGTGTCTCATTGCTGATCAAGGGTTGGCTCACAGAGCTACCTTGCTTTTCATCCGGACCAGGGCTTGCACGAACTGGTTGGCCGTCAGCCCCCATTTGGACGCGGCCGAATAGGCCACCTTTTGTAGTTTGGTCAGTAGGCTTTGACAGCCCGCCAAAAATAGTGGAAGTGCTGCCCGACTTGCTGGCACCGAACAGTGAGGTTCCATTTTGGATAGGTGGAGTACTTGTATCTGTGCTAACAGCGGCGCTTGGATCTTGGTCTTCTGAATCTTGTTCCTGTTCATCGTCGGTCTCACGGTCATCATCGTCATTCTCATTCCCACTACTATTCGGAGAGCTTTCCGATAGATAGCTAAATATGTTACCCGTGTTCGCAACTGGCGTTGACCCAATCTTGTGAGCTGAAAGTACTGATCCAGAGGGGATGTTGGCATTGTTGATCTTTGGAGTACCAAAGAGTAAGCTACTCTCAGTTGGCTGAAACGGATTGGCCTTGGTGGCGGACTTCGCATCTTGCGAGTCCTTAGGCTTCGAGACACCAAACAGTGATGGACTCTGGGAATTCGATTTAGAGGGAGAAACACCACCATCTCGCGGTTTGTTGATAATACTCTCAAACAAGGTCGTTGCTGTCGAGGGGACAGATTTCCGCTGCTTATTGGGCTTGTTTTCATCTATCTGTGCGGTCTCATCTGCCTTGCGCTTGCTCTTTTTAAACAGTGCAGATCCAGCGAGAGGGTCACCATCCTCCTGGGTGAAGTTGCGACGCTTGTTCTGGTTGGCAGTAGAGGCCATCAGAGTGTTAGTCTTCGGCGCCAGCTCTTCCTCCGCTTTGCGCTTCGTCGTTCCGGCAGGGCCGGGCGTTCGAGATTTCTGCTGGCTTGCGTCATTGGTTTCTTCAGGCTCCGGAGGTAGGCCATGGGCCACCCTCCACTTCTTGAGCACTTCGCTCGACGGTTTGACGCTCTTAAATTCATAGAGACCATAACGCAGCATGATTAGGCCCCGACTCTTTTCATACTCTTTTGCAAAGTTTAATATGTTCAATTTCCAGTCCTTCTTGGCGAAGATTTCATCAGCGGCATATTTGAGCCTGCGCAGATCGAGAATGCAGAAAAACTGGCGGCGCTGAATCTCGTCAAAGTGCGGTGGGCATTTATGGGCCAGGAATTGATCAGCGTAGATCGAGCCCGTGCGATTTGGGTCGTCTGGGATCTCCCTAGCCAGAGCTTGACCCGTGAGATCTGGGTCAGGCGAGGGTATCCTCATCTTGAAGGGTTCGGTAGAAGCGGTATTTGCCATGCCCGTCGACACGCTTCTGCGAGGAGCGAACTTGCGCACGCTGGCACGAGTGCGCGTCACTTCGGCAGGAAGATCTGGAGTAAACGCTGTGGTGTGCTGATCGCGCAGGTTGGATGTGCGAAAGAGATCCCGAGCACCAGTCGAGGGTTTGGTGACCTTGGATGGGCTGTGGGGGGCACGGGCGGGCGACGGCCGGCTCGTAGGGACGAGGGAAGATCGGAATTTGCTCGCGGAGCTAGAACGGAAAGGAGTCGAGCCCAGCTGGCCCGGAGGCGGGCGCGACTTGTAGGGCGTGCTGTTGAAACTCATGGTGTAGGGAGGACGCGTAGATGGGGTATATAATCCTGTTCAACGGAGGGGGAGGAGGCCGAGGTGATGGAGTGAGCTGTGTGATGTGGGCGATGTATGCGATGGGCGCGCACGGGTCGAGGGCGCGTCTGGTCGCAAGATGAAGGTGGCGTGGGCGGCCGCGTGTATGGAGATGGGTATCAAAGAAGACGGGAAAGGAATTGGAGCGGGAATCAATTGAAATGGTATGAAAACAACCCGACGTTTCAGGGACGAAGAATGCCTGAACGGTACGCCTCAAAGAAACAGATAGTCGACGTGGGCAGGAGGAGAGAGGTATAATGCCCAAATCGTGGATGAAGAACACAGACGTTGATGGTGGTTGACAGCTGAGCCAGAGCCAGGTTGCTGCTTGCTGGCTTTGACGATGGATTGACAGGCAGTTTTTTTTGGGCCGCCATACAAACCTAGAAAGGGAAGGAAGCGTGATGGGCTGACCTGGACAGCAGAGAACAGCCGGCAGACCCCAGTAAATGGGTGGGTATCAGGTGGCAGCAAGTTTAGACTGCCCGAATTGAGCGCCTGAGGGGGCTTGGGGGTTGGGGGGGCGGACTCTACACGCGTGGGGAACCGCAAAACAAAAACAAGGGCAGTCACGTCTCCAGTGCTCCATTTCTTAGGTAAGGTGGCGGTTAACCACATGTGCGCCTTAGGCTACACCTAGGTACTGTAGGACTTAGCCAGTACACACAGCTCCGGCGCCCTTACCTCCGGCCTATTGCCTTTATATTTGATTGTACTACCTACCTATGTGCTACCTAACAGGCATTAATAATACCGAGTACCTTCTAGGTACCCAAGTAGGTATGCTACCTCTATGTACTACCCTGCTGTAGGTATGTTAGGTAGGTACTCGTCTGTTCATTATGAGGTATGTATGTAGTAGATGGGTAGATGTCTATCTGCGTGCCTATGTATGTCGGAGGTAGGCAGCCGATCGTCATGATGCTACTCAGATGCGATCGCCAAGGCGGGCAGTCAGGGTCCAACACTTGCCGACTTGGTGCCATGACGTTGGTGACGATAATATTAATGAAGACAACGATGATAGTACGAGCCGACCCAAACATGTACAAAGGCTCTTTTCCAGACCCTGGGATATCCAGAGTATGTAGTCACAAATCCAACGGTAGCAGAACTGGGTACGTAACGAAGTCCAATCGGGATGGGTTGTAAGAGGTTGCATCTCGATTGCAAAGCCCGACCTGCCCGACATGCCCGACCATCGCACAGGACCACAAGAGAGTGCGATAATGACGGGACGGCCATGGTGTATGTACTGAGAGAAAATGTGGTATCAGGTACACATATGAACATACGACTAAACAGAATATACACAGTTTGATTGGACCCTGCCAACCAAGCCTACTTTTGTCCAATTCGACCCGGCAATGCTAAGAACGGAACAAACCACATCTATAGTTTAGCCTTGGTCTGGGACTTCTTCAAGATGGGGTCGAGTTTGGTAGCCTTCATCACGTCGCCCTTGACCTTCAGTTTCCCAGACATGAACAATCGCTGGGCATTGGCCTGGCCGGCAACGAGCTTGGAGAAGTCTTCGTCGGATAGAGAGAGTGTGACTACAGTAACAGTAGTGCGTTAGATCGGGGCAGACCATCTGCGAGGCTGCGCAATCAGAACTTACCGTTAGGCTTGGTTCCCACGCCAGTACCCACGGCACCCTTCTCCTTCAGGTCGATGTGCCAACTCGCGGTCTCGCCAGCCTTATTCTTCAGTGTGAAAGCATAGACACCGTTGCCTTGCTTGATAGCATCTTTCCGGTCGGCTTCGCTGGCAGTCAGGGCACTGTGGATGACATCGAACGCTGCCGAAGCAGGAAACTTATCTGTCGGTCTCATGTCAGTCCTTGCGTCATGCGTCGCGCCGCTAAATACAGCATTTTTCGCTGGAAACTCACCATTGACAAGACCCATCTTGTATGGTGTTTTCGCGAGAAGCGCAGGTGCTATATAGCGAGGGTTAGGATAGATTGATTGGTGGTATTGCTGATTGGGGATATCTGGGCAAGTATTCACGACAGCAAAAGGGACGTGCGGGTTCTTGTATCCTGATATTTCGAGATCTGAAGGGATGACGCTACGTTTGCCTCGTGCACGCACATGTGAATCGAACCTCGGTCATTGCCGAATGCGTTTGCCTGTGGACCCAACTTCCACGAGTTTGTCAGGGTTCTGGTCTTAGGGGGAGAGCGGGGAGCTATTAGCATCATTAGCGGTCCCTATCACGTACGTTAGCAGGTCAATAGCCTTAGCGTAGGTAGGTAATTCTGCAGCAGTCAGTCAGTCAGCAGTGCATGTTGTAAGCTAGCTCAGCTGTCGGGTCTCTTCATATGGTCCAGCTTCTGATTTCCCCAATGCTAACTACCCAGATACCCTCTCAAATAACCCGGCGCTTCTAAGCGCCGATGGACCCGAAAAACCAGTTGACTCCCGACCAACGGGGACACATTATCGCCGCTACTTCCGGGTGGTCTGCTGTAAGTACCTAGGTAGGCGCCTAATACGGAGCTTCCACCAGCGCTCACCAGCATTTAATAAGTCCGGCTAATGACCTGTGACCTGTCTTTTCATCAGCGACAATTTCCATCCTCAACTTCTCCCGTGAATCTATCTCATCCGGATACCGCACCCCCGGGAGATTGTTGGTGTCTGTAAACCCCTTGCTGCCGGTACTTGTCCGCCTTCACTGAGTCGTACCCCCATATTAAGCACGGCAAGCCTGGAATGATCTGTGGAATGACAAGCGTCTCCCTCGCCTGGCACTCTCGGCCCTCCACCGGCTCCTCTTGTACGCATTCCTGCCTTTCTCGAACAATGGAATTTCCTCACGCGATATTCTCACCAGCGACAGGCCTAGAAGCTTGCACCGGCCGGTGTTTCTCGGAGTTATGGTGCTACTTACCCTCCCATCACACTCGGAACAGTGGCGATGGGTTCGTGATGAACTAGGGTGCTGACGCCCTATTCATGGGCACGCAGGGGTTTGTTTGGCTGTCATCTCGACATGGTTGCACTCGCCTGAGTGACGCAGAACACCATTACGGATCACTGGCCGTCAGCAGACTACGTCCAAAGTACGTCGCAGCTACGTTAGGTAGGTCGACAGCCAGCCAGCCAGCCTTCATTCCAAGCCACCGTATACAGTACAGCGGTGCTGTACCCCTTTCAACCCTATAGTCGCCGAACCACCGCGTATACGTGTACGTGTACTGTACGAGACAGTCCGACTATGACACCGCTTGGCACTTCATTCAGGTTGGGGACGCTGTGTAAGACGCTGTACTGTGTAAGGCATATATGACTCGTAGAACTGGGAAGTAGATAAGCGCGCTATATTGACCTCCCACAGGTGTCCCTGCCAGAGTGCACTCTACACAAGAATCGTATGAGCTGCACCAGGGAACAGCAATCAACTCACCCCACGTCCTAACAGCACTTTCCTTGGGTTGGGGCGCGGTCTCTCGGGATTTGGTTGTTCGCGACCCTGCCAGCAAATAAAAAAAGCCACCCACGTTACCCCTGGTCTCATTGGCGGGGGGGACTGCACACCTCCTCTTTTCTTCAGGGACGCTGTTTGCCCCATCGTTCTTCTCTCCATCGGTTTGACACGATCAGAGGCCGACCGTGGTAAGCAGCAGCGCAACAGTGTTGCCATTGCCTATTCGGTCGAGAAATCCAAAAGCCGTCGCCATGACTTCCATTATGATGGCAGATTCTAGAACTGGTTAATTCAAAAGTCGAGACGCTCGTCTTCACGTCGTTAGATATTATTAGCACGCCCTCTAAATACCATCAGCGCAGACGTATATACCCGTGCCACAATCCTATACCGGTGGGGGCTTCCGTTCAGCCTCGTCCTACTCAAATCGTCCAGTCTCTCTTAATATGCAAGGCCTCAGGCTCTAGTATCAGCTGTGCGATTAATTCTATTCTAAGCTTCGCCACCTTCTAATCATATAAGACCATGGAAACCGTAAGACGGACGCAAGGCTGCTGGACTTGTAAGAGTAAGTACCCACGCTCTCCCCTGAAAATGAGGAGACCCACTCACCGCCGTGCGTTGAAGAGCGGAAGATAGGCTGTGATCGCGGCTATCCAGCTTGTAATAACTGCCTCCGAACCGGCAGAGAATGTCTGGGCTACGGCATCCGCCTCGCCTGGCCTGATCAACCGGATGGCCGACGCAGAGGAAGTCGAGTTCCTGACCGGGCAGTTCATTCTAGCCCTCACAATCCTGCCAACTATGGGGAACAGTTCCTAAACATGACCTATGAGGACCTCATGCACAGCGGAAAGGGGTTGCTGGTGCTCAACGAGCTGCTGCTTCTTCGCAGTCAGCAGCGACCGGTCAGGAGCATGCCACTCCTCCCAAAATTCCATGAGCGGGAGTCTCATCTCCTGAGATACTGTATGGTTGCTCAAAGCGCTCTCGCTCTCCTGTCATATCTCTCTAATCTCTCCCACAGACCACGATCAACTTTCAAAGATGATCTCGACCATCAATATCAATAACGGATTCCGAGATGATCTGATCCCCATGGCTCTAACCAGCGGCGGCAAGGCTTCCCATGGTCTTCGAAACGCCATATTAGCCGTTTCCGCATTCCATTTATGGGGACCTGAGCAGGCTTTGACCTACAAAGTGGAGGCAATCAGATCGTTGTCTTCCTCATTATCGACTGAGTCATTTGGTACTACAGAAACGCAACTAGCGACTTGTATGATGCTCTGCGTGTATAATGTAAGATGGAACCTTGGAATTTACCACACCTGGACTAACGGTTGAAAGGTTTTCGATGAAACTGAAGGTAATTGGAGCCTACATCTTTACGGAGCTCAGAAGATCCTCCACCAGCTAGCTAGCATACACGGCGGACACCTAGCCTACAGGTTTCTCTACACGTGGTTTTTATACCACGAAGTCCTCGGCGGCTTCAGCCAACCACTGAGAAACTGGCCTCACGGTCCTGCTTCCCTCCGCCTTTTACGTGACACTCGTTTCGATACCTCTATGGTATGTTGGCATAGACTCCCTCATGCAAGCTGTTAAACTAACTACATGGTAGATCATCGGCTCTCTGGGATGCTCTGTTGAGGTCATGGAGGTAATCAGTCACGTAAATAAATGGCGCGCCATGGAACTCCGTGGGGACCCTACGGCATTTCCTGATCAAGAAAGATCCAACAGGGCCATTGAGTACAAAGCACTTGAGAGCAAGATTGGTTTATTGACCCAGCGATTGGACCCAAGGCACGAAGAACGCCTATCCCGGTATGATCGCACAAGGACGCTAGCTACGGCCGAACTGTACCGGATCGCTACCTTTCTTTATCTGCATAGAGTTGGTAGCACTGAATCCTCCCAGGAGATGAAGTCACTGTACTTGCAACAAGCGTTACAGGTTCTTAGCAGCTTGGAAGTCTGTACAAGCCCGTGGCCACTTTTTGTCATTGCCTGTGAAACCGAAACCGATGAACAACGAATCATTATACTACAAACACTTGATCGTATGGACATGGAGAGACATATTGGAAACATATTTGTTCTAAGGCACATTATCGAGTCGTTTTGGAAACAACAAGATCTGCAGGCGGATTCTGGCCGAGCTAGTAGTCTCAAGTGGTGGGATACCATCGATCTCAATTTAACCGCACCTTGGTTTATCTAACGGAGAGCTCGCCGGAAAATTCGGGTACGGCTGGTTCCATACCACCACCTATGATAATGACCACTCCTTTCCTTTAGCGAGACACTACACATCTCATTTCGCCATCTCCGTCACATGTTTGTCCGCCGTCGGATTGACCAGTAAGCTTAGCAGATCAGGTCGAGCGTAATGCCCAACCACATCAATGAACGCCTTGGGGTAATCGATGTCACGCAGGTTGACGTCAGCGATAAGGATTCCTTCATTGCCATCACCTAGCGGATCACATAATGGCTTGCCGTCTGGTCCGAATATCATAGAGAAACCACCTCCGGGCTGGTATTGGCGATTCAATATTAGTCTCTACCATGGTAACGGGATGGGAATCTTACCGTTTTCGTAACAGGGTTACCAGAGAGATTGTTTTTCTCCAAATTCTTCTCTGTGAGGATTTGTGATGCCACCAAAACGAAGCACTGGCCTTCAATTGCCATAAATTGCGAGGCCCGGTAGCTCGCCTCTCCGGTCTCATGGTAGAGCCATGCAATTTTCTTAGGATCTGGCATCTCAAATTCTGCCGGCCAACTATTCACCTGGTCAGGGATCTGGTTTAAAACGATGAAGGGAAATCCTACCTTGCTACATGAATCTGTACTCCTTGCGAGTACTCATAGTATCGAAGCAGAGGCTGTAGATGCTCCCAGCAATTCAACCCTCCGATTTTGCCGAACTGCGACGGGACCACGCATTTGAGAGATTCTGCCTGCCCCTCTCCCCATATCGTACGCTCGACATGGGTTGGCTTAATCTTGCGGCGATGGTGGACAATCTCCCCTTCGGGCGAGATGAACGACTGTGCCATATACAGGCTTCCCCCATCTCTTTCGCTATACCCAAGCACGACGAATAACCCAGCTTCCTTAACGGCGGCTTGAATGCGCTGCATCTGAGCCGAATCACGCGGCATGGAATTTGCCATATATTCATGGATGATGTGAGTATTCTCAATGACGCTCGACGTCCAAATGGACCTAGTTGAGAGGCAGGTTGGCGTTAGTTTCGGACACACAAAGGTGTGGTCGGTCAGCTCTCACCATGGATAACCCGGAATCCAGACCTCGGGGAACCCCAATACCTGTACCCCATCTGCACTCGCGCTTCGAATGAGCGAGATTGTTTTATCCACGCTTCCGTCAAGGTCAAGCCAAACAGGCTCTGCCTGCACTGCTCCCACGCGAACCGTCGTGGTCATATTGGGGATTGATAGTCTGGGGTGTAATGTAGGAGTGATAGTGGATTGCTTTTGATGTAATCCTCAAAGTTGGTTCCGGGGGTTTCGTGGCTGCAACTTTATACCAGTCGGTGTTCGGTGTGCTCCATGCGGGGTTTGGAAACAATCGCGTATCAACGTCTCCCATGCCACTGTCTGGGCCATTCATAATGATAGACACTGGGCTATGGACATGGAGTGAATGTACTGTGTCCCCGCAACTGCAGAGGACACAACAGCCGTATCATTGTACGTAAAACTATTGTACCTTGCTTTCGTAACAGGTTACGTTCATAGGCTCGTGAAACTGTTAATATTAGGGATAGCGAGCTATTCAAGTCGCTCATAAAGGTAACAAGAAGGGGGTTCGCGATCGCAAACTCCTTCCATTTCGGAGAAACCTCTATCTTAGCTCCAGGAGGAGACCCATACCTCCGTCTCCTCCGCACGTGGTTACCAGGCTGTCTTAAAGTCTCGGGTACCGGGACCGTGGCAAGTCCGGGGTTTGACAATCATCTGCCCATTCTAATCTAACATTCCTCGGTGTCATTCTATTTACTATTCCCATCCAGCTGTCGTGTTCTGGCCGCTTTTTCTGTGCTGCAATAGCTAGTTAAAGTAAGGCACATAGCAAGTTTGATTCTGCGACATTACGAAACTATAGCCAATAGGTCGCGTTAATGTTTTCCCTCCTAGGAATATACTGTGCTGCTATACCATTAGTTTCAAGGGAATGGCGTTATTTGCCGAGCTGAGCGAGCCTCGCCACTACCTTTTGTGCATCAAGACAGCGGCCCCTTACATCTTTTGTGTCTCTCCCTCTAATTTTCATTGGACGGGATCAAGGTTACATGATGCGAACACCGTCCTTCGTTATATTCTCGGTATTGGGATCTGGGTTAGTTGCTCAATTTTACGTATACTTGGGACATAGTAGCAACCGGGGAATGAACTGGAATGCGACATTAGATCAATGACCGAGATAAGCATCTCACTACCGAACCTCCCTATTGTGGTATGCATCGAAAGAAGCGGTGAAACATGTGGAACATGGATCAATAGGTAATCTGCACTATTGTGCGGCACAACCATAACTCAGCTCTACTGTACCGTTCCATCGCAGGGCCAGGGCATTCGACCCCACGATAGGACAATAACCGGGCTAAGCCGTCATCATAGGGAATATTCCATGGTTGGTCAGAGTATCTGACTTCCCGCGGTACAGATAACTTTCTACCGCCCATCAGTAAGTGAATTTCTAGACATTATAGCCTTCCCGGGACGTCAGATAGATAACGCCGCTTTCCGCGGCTCACTTTAAAAAAAAAAGAGTGCCTACCTACCGCCGTTATTATAATCAACCATCCCGCTTACGGACTCGACAAGTTTTTACACTTGGCAAGGAAGATGGCGTCTCTGAGAAGATCATCAACAGCAGGGACGGCTGGGGAAGGCCGCCTGCAGCCTCGCCTATCGCGGCTGACGATGGTGGCGCTGACGTTCGCGATCCTCAAGTGAGTCGGGTAGCTGCAGGAAACTAATAAACCACCCCTGATGCTGATTTGACCGGTTTCAGTACTTGGATTGCCCTCGCCGGATCTATAGGCCTCGTGCTGCCCTCAGGCGGATCCGTGTCGTTTTTGTGTGAGTAGTTCTCGAAATCATTTGCTTCTCGGAGCAAATTTTCAGAGCATGAAATTTCTTTTTCGGGCCAAGAGAGTGTCTGACACCCTCTGACACCATCACACATCGCGCCGTCAATGACGATAACTGACCCCGAAGGTTGCAGACGGCTTCGTCTTCTGCGTTTTATGCAACTTTGCGCTCGCAGCTAGCCTCGGGGAGCTTGCTGCCATATGGCCAACTGCCGGTGGACAATATCATTTTGTATATGCCCTATGTACAGAGAAATGGAAGAAATCTATGGTGCGGCTCCATGATAACAACTTATCAACCCTGGAGGCTATGAATGACTAACATGTATTTCGTAGAGCTTTTGGGTCGGCTGGACCAACATTGCGGGTTGGCTTACCTTAGTAACAACGGAAGGGTTCTTTTGCGGTGAGAATCAAGATGGAAATCATGCTATGTCTGTTTACTGATGATAGCCACAGCGCAATTCATCCAAGCAGCAGCGGTGCTCGCATCAAATGGAACATACCAAATCAAACAGTGGGCGACGTATCTAATTTTCCTAGCAGTCCTCACCTTTACGACGGGGGCGAATATCTGGGGTAACAGGATCCTAGGCCGCTGGAACGATGCGGCCTTATACTGGTCCATACTCGCCGTCATCGTCATTAGCATCGTGCTCCTCGCAACCTCAGATAAGAATGACGCGCGGTTTGTATTCACTGACTTTCAGAACGAAACGGGGTGGCCGGATGGGCTGGCTTGGATCCTAGGATTGCTGCAATCCGCGCTATCGCTCATCGGATTCGACGCCGCGCTGCACATGACGGAGGAGATGCCGAGTCCGGCCGTGGACGCCCCCCGGGCCATCATCTACGCCGTAGGGGTTGGTGGAGTGACGTGGGTTCTATGTTAATGCGTGATCTAGTGCGCCGCTAACCGGGTGATCAGCGGCTTTATCTTCATCTTGGTGATCCTGTTCTGCATCACGGATCCCGAGACCGTGTTGAAGACGGCGACGAACATGCCAATCGCCGAGCTCATCTTCCAGGCGACCGGGAACCGCGCCGCGGCGACGGTTCTGACCCTCGCTCTCGCCGTGTGCTTCGTCAATGGCACAAACGGGTGCGTGACGAGCACCAGTAGGTTGCTGTATGCTATGGCGCGAGATAAGGGGGTTGTTTACCACGACTAGTAAGTGCGCCCTCACTCACTGCTCTCGAGCCCCTGAGTAGATAGACATGGGCTAAAGCAACTAGCTTTGCCCACATCAATCCCGGCCTCGATGTGCCCGTCCGGACGATAATGCTCACGTTCGTGTTCAATGCTCTCTTCGGATTACTCTACCTGGGGCCTTCAGTTGCGTTTGGTGCCTATGTTTCTAGTTGCACGATATTCCTTAACGTTTCGTACGTTTTCCCCATTGTAGTGTTGCTCATCCGTGGCCGTGGCGTCCTCAAAGAGTGGCAGTCAGAGAATACATTCTTTGCGCTCGGCAAAAGCGGCTGGATTCTTAACTGGGTCGCAGCGATTTTTGTGATTGTCACGTCCATCGTAGGTCCTCTCCATCTAGTCTCCGACTCGATATCAACTATCAACTCACTCTTAACTTTTTTTAGTTCTTCACCTTCCCCGGTACACTCCCGGTATCGAGCAATAATATGAGTAAGTACTATTATTCCCAATAAGATGCCAAGAACTCCACATCTAACTGGGGTAGATTATGTCACTGCCGTGATCGGCATATTCCTGTTTTTGATAGGTACTTACTGGATTGTGTATGGCAAGACGTTCGAAGGACCAGTGAGCCCCCCCCTCAAGCTATGAAGACTTCGTGTTGCATTCGCTTACGGTGATGCTAATGACAGAAATTCGACGTGATTATGGGCCATATATACGAGGACGAAAGCGCAGCCATTCCTACGAAAGATGGTGCTTCTATGGGCTCTGACGAGAAAGCTCAGCAAGTCGTGTGATAATCATTCTTCAAGGTAGTATTTTGTTAACGTCATTACACTATACTGGAGCATAGATTTTCCTCCTTTCATCTGCTTGATTTCTCCAGACGCGGGTCCTACTGTTACACGCTTTTCATCGCGACAGCGGCGTCTACCCTTTTTTCTTTGTCAATTGGTATTTCATTGATTGGTAGAAAGGAGAGCGGCAATAGATAACTATGATAGTCTGGTAAACGGCCCGAGCAAACCATATCCATAGAGTAATAGATACTGCTTGCAGCAACTGCGCATCCCGACTACGCATAATGATAGCTCAGAAAGTTCTTTGATACAACTTGAAGTTACCGAGAGCCGACTTTCCCCGCGTAGATAAGAGATGCGCCTGGGGTAATTATTCCGATTATATCATCAAGTGTGGCTAGCAAACTAAGAAGGACACCGCCACAACAAACTAATATGCCGAAACGAGCCGCTTGTCGATACTATGTACACCTTAGACTAGCGCAAAGGCAGTTCGGTGACATTCCCGTTCGCCGCCGTTGATATGATACAACTGTATTTCTAAGCAGAACTTGAGATGAGTGGGTGTAACCGGCAACGGCCCTTGATTCTCTCCTAGCGCCCCACGCGCGCATGACATTATGGGAAGAGAATGTGAACGAAAGCCCCGAAACTCAGGAAGCTTTTGGGCGCAGGGTTTCGTTCATGAACAATAGCGCATCACACACTTACCTCAGGCCAGTCTGAGCACGCCATCCGATATCGATCCCCAAGCCCCAATCCCCAATCCCCAACTCCCACCCGCTACCGTCCTCGTTGCACTAGGCTACTAAGGTTAGTAGTTGTAACTAGCCACCCTGTTCTCCACCCTCGGGCGGAATACCGAAATAGAATCCAGGTGGGCAAAAGTTTTGTTGTTGCGTATTTTTATGTCCAAGTTTTATTAGACAGAAATTCAGACGCCCGTCTTCTCAAGGTGTTCTCCAAGCCCGACGCGCAGCAGCCAGGAATTGCGTGCTTGGATTAATACCGGCTGCATAACCATCCCACCCTCGGGTCCCTGTCGATACCTCTCATTCGCGGTGATGCCCACGGGACCTTGAGCCGTCGTGGGGGTCGCCATCTTGTCTCAGGAACCCTTCAGGCGCTGTCACGGGCAAGCGGCGGGGAGGTGAACATCGACAGAAGAGGTGCTGACCATATCGAAAGATCGTCAGGGCTATAAGGTGGCAACACTGGTTGCTTCCTCTATCTACTCTATCTGCACACCGAAACGGATTATCGGTTATACATCAAATCGGATCCAACCGCCGGAGCGTCATCAGCCCGGTAATCGCAATTGCGCTGGTTGGCTGAGAACATCCCGATTCGATTCACTTACAGTAGTCACTTCTCCTGAACCAACAGGCAATTACTCTTTTGACATCCGAATTTCCTATTAGGGAAACCCACGTTTGAGAATCGCACCTACTAACACCGGCTCTACCCGTGAAAGTGACGACTATATCATTTCCTTGGTTTCGTTCCAAGGGAGCTAGCAAGTTATCCGTAACCTCGTAGTCTGCGAAGATGGGGCTCTTGTACGTTAACTTATTCCGAACACCAGAGAGCCTCTTCGTCACGCCGCATACCTTCGCTAACCGTGTCTTATAGAGCGTTGGGCACTGCCCTTGATTGGCCAGATGCGCAGAAGCGTGCACAACAAGTCAGAGAATGGGGTATTAAGGTAGTGTACCATTGCGGCTTCAGACGGCCCGCCATTTGCCAGGACCTAAGGCTGATTTGGGGGGTAGCAATTGCTGGAGATCTGGAACAAGGCAAAGGTCAAGGAGCGAGATGCCATGCTCTGGGGCGATGAGGTGATTGACGCCATGCTCCTTTCGGGCTGAACCACACATCTAACTCGCTCTCCTATAGGTTGAATACCTTGTCGTTCGTTATTCCAGCGACGCTCCGAACGTCCTCCTGTCTCTTCGGCAGGCTGACATTCTGAAGGCCCTGGCTGCGGATGAGGAGTTGTCCGCAAATGGCGGAGGCGTCCCCGACCTCCAGGATGTGAAGACCCATAGCTCCAATCCCCTACCAGTGTTCCACCCCGAGTTTGGCAGATTCATGCTCGAGGCTACTCCCGGCAAGCCTTGGGGAATTGGTTTCAAAGAGTTGTTGGAAGTGGAGTCTGATATGAAGACAAGGTAACTTTTACCAATCATGAGCACCCCAGTACCCCAGGGACAAAAGCTGAACTGAGTCTAGGAGAAAGATCGCCAAAGACCACATGAACAGTGATGAGTATCCTATAACACTTACAACTTTTCCACGCCTTGGTGTTCCAGGCGTGTTTACCGATCCATATTATCCTCCATCCGGGTCCAAACTTCGTTCCCAATTTGTCCCGGATGAGATCGCCAACCCTCACATCCGGTTCCCTACATTAGCTGCGAATATTCGCTGGCGCCGAGGAAGGAAAGTACAAGTGAATGTCCCCGTATTTCATGATGAGAAAACGTCAAATCCCTGGAAGGACCCCACAGTCAACTATGACCTTCACAATTGGCCAGAAGACGACGACGTAAGAAATGGGGCTGCTCCAGATAATTTTATTCATATGGATGCCATGGCATTTGGTATGGGCAGTTGTTGCTTGCAGATTACATTCCAAGCCAAAAACATTACAGAGGGTAGAAAGATGTATGATCAACTCAGTCCACTCGGTCCAATTTTGTTGGCATTGACGGCTGCTACGCCCATATACAAAGGTTTTCTAGCAGATACAGACGTCCGCTGGAATCAAATCAGCCGGGCCGTTGATGACCGGACTGCTGAAGAGCTAGGAGAGAAAGTAAGTAAAAACTCCTCACCTACTTGTATGTTTAGCAAACTGACGATCGCTAGCCCTTGAAGGACAGCCGATGGCGAATCCCAAAATCTCGCTATGCGTCAAATTCGACTTATATCAGTACTGATACACGTCTTCGACCCGAGTATTTCGACCCTAACCTCGTTATTGATAAATCTATTAAGGCGCAGCTTCTTGAAGGTGGCATGGATGATCTGCTAGCCACACACTTTGCGCACTTATTTATCCGCGATCCTATTGTCATATTTAATGAAGACCTGGAGGAACTAGACCTGACTAAGACCGATCACTTCGAAAACCTGCAAAGTACCAACTGGCAGCATATGCGATTCAAGCCTCCCCCGGCAGGGTCGGATATCGGCTGGCGTGTTGAGTTTCGGCCCATGGAGATTCAGATCACTGATTTCGAGAACGCTGCGTTCTCTGTCTTCATGGTACTAATCACACGGGCTATCCTAAGCTTCGACCTAAACTTCTATATCCCCATCGTTAAAGTTGATGAAAATATGGAGACAGCGCATGCTCGAGACGCCGTACTAGAGAAGAAGTTTTACTTCCGGAAGAATCCGTTCCCCAATCGCACGCCCCGTGGTTCAAACATGAACTCGCCGGTGACCAGCCGGCCCCCTAGTCCGGTCAGCCGCGTCGAGGACGAGTACGCCTTGATGACCGTAGACGAGGTGATCAACGGATCCAAGTCCGAGGAGCACGACTTCCCTGGTCTCATCCCCATCGTCGAGAGCTACCTCGACTCCGTCAACGTAGACGTGCAGACGCGGTGCGAGCTGTCCACATACCTGGACCTCATCCGCAAGCGCGCGAGCGGCGAGCTATGGACGGCTGCGAAATGGATCCGCCACTATGTGGCCAAGCACCCGGCGTACAAGCTCGACAGCGTCGTCGACGACGAAATCACCAAGGGCCTGGTCAGCGCCGTCATCGACATCGGAGAACGCGAGCAAGCCGGCAAGGGCTGGAAGGGCCTTGACGTGCCTAGCCTCGGGAACCTCCTCGGGCAATTTCGCGGAGGCTGCGGGGGCAATGGCGTCAAGCGGTCGTCAGACGAGATTAACTAAACTCGACTCCAGCACGCTTGCTTGTTTTGCAGAAAATGTGTAAAGAGTGACATCGATCCATCGAGAGAAACGCCGCGTTACCCTCGTAACGTTTCCTACTTGTGGCGTTTTTGTTATTATAGTTTGCAAGTTGGCGGTACGTGCGAGAGCTTTTTCTTAGACTGCTTACATAACGTATTTTGGGGCCTTTTGCCCATCTATTAGTTTTGGTACTATTAGGGCAATTTGCGCGTCGGTACAGTACCCTAGACTAACTGCCTAGCGGCAGGGGGGTTGCGAATTATATATAGATACTCGTACACTATCTGCCTACTTAGAACAGAGAGCATCATACCTTGCTAAGACTATTTACTTTACTGTGTTTAGAAGTCGATGCTGTACCGACAGTGTTCGTAGTATTTATATTAAGCAATCTATCCAGCACTGTCTCATCTCACATCCCAATGACATCTAGTCCCGTCCCAGCTCATCAGCTTAAAGAAAGAAAGAAAGAAAGAAAGAAAGAAAGAAAACGATAAATCAATCCCGACAAAGAGACGGCACTTTGGTAATTCATGCATAAATCGTTCGATGGCTTGGGCCGGGCTCTGCTACTTACTTACCCACTCACCGTAACAGGAAGTTGTAGTTCAGTCTAGTGTCGGATCCGGAGGAAAGGGACTTACTGTCTATCACTTTCTGTCCTTGCTTGGAAGGGAGGGAGAGTACTAATATTAGAAAGGTAACTAAGCAAGCCACTTTGATTGATAACCAACTCACCGGTGATGGTTTTCGGACTGCCGAGACTTGAAACTGACGTGGGCAGGTAACATACGACCGAATTCCTACGGAGTGGCCAGTCATAAGCTTCTCATGTATACTTTGAGGTCAGCATTACTATGTGCTGTACGTAACTAATATCTTGGGGTTCGAAACCCTAGGTAGAGGTTAATAATTAACTTGAAGATATAAACGTAAGAAACAGAAACTGTTCTAAGCTAGTTGTTATAAGCTTGACTAGGTTATTCCTAGGTTTATCTAATTATAATTTAGTATGCAGTCGTGAATAGTCCTTTAAACAGTTCATCTTGGATTTTGTACTATGTTATATAGAAATAGGTCGCAGGACACTAAGTCCAACCAATCAACCGTAGTGGAAACTCAAGTCCGATAGCGTTTTCGAGTGAATAAGAGCAGTTCACCAACCTACGTGGCAGAACATTGAATGTCAATAAGCCAAGTCACATACCAAGGGCTCGGCTATACAGTAGGAACATCAACTACCCTATGTGGTACATCTAGAGCCAGGCCTCGCATCTGCATATGCAGGGATGTGAAGCGGCAGGCAGGGACAGGCACCAGAGGCCCCGTGAGCCTATAATAGCACGCCATCTGACCAGTTCTGGGAAGGGCCAGAGAAAACAAATGTGTGGACGCGGTACGCCACGCGCATGACCCCCAACATGATCGGTCGCAAAAAGCGTTCCCCGTGCTTTGTGTTGCGTTGCGGCGCCCACCATCCCGGCATGGCGGTACGGTACCTCCCATGTACATAATTAAAATACATACATACCCAACTCCGGTGCCGTTACTCGATGCGGACGAAAAACGTCACTTTACACCCCTGGCATATGCATGCTGGCCCCGTCAGTAACATGACTTCGCGCCGGAACAATTACACAGTCCCGTCCCAGCCGAACGGGAGAGGTAACTTACCCTCCTCGGAGCCGAGATGGTGGCCGTTTCAATGCACCAGCGGCCAGATCCTCGGGTTATCGTAATCGCCAATCGAAAACGCCACATAATGGCATATCTTCTTCCACTCGTACCAGGCAGTCTCGAGACGAGACATCTCCCCCAAATCAGAGCGTATCTAGGTAAGCACTCGTACTATGTATGTTCGGGGCACGAATGGGGGACAGGATCAAAAGCCGTTGGCTCGGTCCCGGGACTAGAGACATGTTTGGAAGGTCGCACCTGCGTGTGATCGATCTTGCAGATAGAGAAAGATTTATGGAGCATACCATATACATGAGTCTTCCCTGGTTGTACTGTACGTTTACACGAATGATGATGGGATGACCGGAAGAGTTCCGGTGTTGGGGTTCTCGGACGCCAGGGAGCAGTTCCAGACCGCTATGAAGGCTTTGATTGTATTAGCTATAGTTGGTAGAAGGGAAGGAAGCTTTTGCTTTTTTCTATGATCCTTGGCTTTCTTTTTCCCGCCTTCTCGAAGGCGCACATGAAACAAAATGTCAGCTGGGCCACGCAGGAGCATATAGGCCTGTGCTTCCCTGATAGGCTGAATTGTCTCCATACAACTCTAGGCAATACCTTTAGTTAACTATCTACACTGGACGTGTGTTTTGGTAATAGCCACAACAAGAGTAAGTACAACTATTTTAGCTTTGTATAAACCCGCGCAGTACACCATCATTAAGCTGCATGAAGGCCTTGTATGTTCGCTTTGCTTGAATATCCATATTGGGTGGTCTCGAATATTCACGAAGACACTAAGGTGGTTAGCTATTAATAATTAATATAATTTCAGCTGAGGTATACAGTATATCTGTGGTCTAGATACAGACTGTTGATACGGTATACCGTGGAGTACAGCTATGTACTTGTTACCTAGCGTGAGACGGTAGTTACTTAGTGTATTATTCCACCAAACACATATCCCAGGCGTAGAGTATAGTGCTGAAATATTGGGGAAGAGTTAACAGAAGTCGATAGACGGAAGATCATTACAAATAGCTTCACCAAATATCATATCTCCTAATTGTATGCAGCAATATAAAGATCTGCGTAATATGTCCGCTTTCATTCCAACGATTCATGTTTCTTCTGTTCGGGGAAGAGCCGTCTGCCATCCACAACTCTAACACACGAGTCAGGAAGCTCCCAGCCCACAAATACTTAGTTACAGTAGCGTACCCTCCGGTGACAGATCGCAGCCGCTAGACTATATCGTGGCATGCCTGCAAGGGGCGCTAACCGGTGAAGAAGTTCGAGATCTCGATTATCGCCCCGCTAATCTGCTTAGCCTATATTGCCTACGGTAGTCTCAGAAGCTAGCCTACTTGATGGCTCCCTACTAACGAATCTAACGCCATGGGGTGTGCAAGGAAATACTTCCTATCTTGTGTAAGGAGTTACCCCGTGACGTCGTCACAGCCCTCCAATTCTCCATACAGACATGTGTGCCTAACTAGTAACTAGCAGCCCTTCTTGTGCTAAACTAAGGGGTTAGGGGCTATTTTCCACTATTATACCTAGACTTGATATAGTCGTGAACGCTTTTAGACAACGTAAACTCTAAATCAAGGCTAACACACATAGCAACATGTAAACTCTGTATATTATCGGATGAGTACCCAAGGAATTCTTACAGTACAGCAGTTCCAGTGCTTCTAATTTCATAGTTCCCACAACTGACGTCGTATCGGGAAGTATGTAATAAAATCATTATGTGCACCTCACACTAGCTTCGCATTAGGTAAGTAGAGATGAATGGCAGCCTGGGCATAATCGTTGGTGTTTGGTAAAATCTGGCTGCATGCTACGTGATCTGAACCATTCAGATGCCCGATCGCAATCCCCGTCTTAGATCAGATGATCATACATGCGTTAGCGCCCAATCATCAAGATTTGAAATCGCATATTAGAGCCGCACGAAAAAAAAGTCAAGGAGCCAATATAAACGCCCGAACTTTCGATAGCATCCCTTTCTATTATGGAGAAAGCCGGAAGCTAGAGAGACAGGAAAATGCAGTAAATTAGTGCAAACTCTTTTTCCTTCCGAAAGCTTAGCTATACTAGCGGGTTGGTGCCTCCGGAGATTGCTAGGGCGGGATGACGTTCTCTCAGGTCATCTTATCGTCAACCGTTTTCTAGCAACACTAGCAACGGGTGATAATGGGGAAACATGGAGAATTAAATCTCTCATATAATGAGATCGACGATGCGATGTGAGCTCGACTCAGATTTCTACTAGTTTACGCCTCCAGTTTAAACCTAGTTTCGTTATTCATCCTTTAGCGTCGACGATATCGGTAACTCTGAGACCTTATCGTGTTTTTGCGGAATAATAATAATTATAATGATAATTACAATAATGGAGGTAAGCTCTAAACTAGAGTTTTAGGGACTAAATCTCCTAATTTTCTTTCCTCCATTGCTTCAGAACCATAACCTAAGACCGGCCCTGAGGATAAATCTCGAGACGTATTAGTCATGGGCTGAGTTTAACATGTGCCCAATAAATCTGAAGGGGAAATTCAACTGGAAGGGGAGAACTATAGCTTAGGTCGTGATCGCCATAGAGGCATTCGTCCTTCGGCGGCCACTCGGCAGTAGCCGAGGTATGATCAATCTTGAAGCCGATGAGACAAAGAGTACTTGTGACATAAACGCCGAGTCTGTTTAAGATGGGTGGTGAAAGAAGGCACCACGTGGCCGTCGAAGCAAGTCTGGCCTGGCATGTGAGGGACACGGGAGCATGCAAAAGACCTCTATTTTCAGAAACATGCGGTCTAGTTGTCTCAAAATGAGTTCAGGAAACAGAAGTCTGAGACAGCCAGCAAAACTCGTACAAGGCTAGGAGTCAGTCCCTGTCGTGGCCCGTGATTCCAGAGACCTCGACGTGTCTTGTTGGCCATCGCGGGCGATGGCATCGATTGTACATGGTTGCGGAAGTTAGACGCGAGCCGTCTTTTAAGACATACATGGCCGGCAGGCCGTGGCGAATCCGGCCTGGACTAGAAAGCGCGTCGAAATAACGGTGGTCTACTGGATTCACGTGCAGCAAACTACTCAGAGAGTGGCGGTTTAAGCCTCTTACCGTAGGTTGTCAAAAAATATTCAGATTAATGTCTCGTGACTAGCTATGGTGTACACAAGCCGCATAGTTGTTATGTCATCTTGAAATCAGACCCTCTTGCTGACGGCTTTGAGCCCCAAGATCTCCAGGGCCCTACCAACGCCGTCGTATTCGGAGAAAAAAAACAACTAGACACGGGTTTCATGCATGCCACGGCCTCTATGGTAGTTCTAAGCCGTACAAATCTGGAACATGATACAGATGATGGTTGATTGCCGATTGTATCTCCCTTTCAGGGAGGTAGAGATGACCGTGTCTCCAGCTTGTGCTAGGGTATCTGCGGGAGTGATGATATATGGCACGTAGGATAGCTCACATTCGCGGGTGTCTCACGGAAAGACAACGAAGCCTCCAGAAAAAGCAGTTGGGCATCGTTGTCGAGGGTGGTTAGTGTGGGGATCCTGCAAGCTTCTTTGCCTAACTTTTTGCTTTTGCACCGATCTGATGCTGGGATGATCTGATGGTGTTGGCACGAACACTCTTCTAGAGTTGCACACTAACGGCGGACGACAATATACTTTTGTCATGCAAGATGGCGCCAAATGCACCCCAGCCTTGACTACCGGTAGCCGCCTTACAAACTACACCCGAGAAACCTAGCTAGGGTTGCAGCCAAGGTCATCAAGCATTTTCAGGCTTGCCATGTGGCACTAGTTAGTCTGTCAATGACACTACCGTAGCCATGACTGGTTGGCCTTGAGCCGCACATCGTTGCGCCCAGCGCTTCAACCCGCGGGGGCTCGCATGACATGCGAATGAAATTGGCTGTTTCTTTTTCTACTCCGATTTTTCTTCTCTTGGAGTCTTGGAGATCATTATCAGGGGTAAGCACATGCATATTGTGCGCCATCGGGTGAGGCGCAGAGAGGCCTTATCAACAACACCGCAATAGCGATGTCCTCATATGCATATTGTCGCACCAGGTTGATAGATTGGGGGGTGATCGGGACACAGGTAAGATTCATTGCAGATGCAGGCCCAGCACTCGATCAATCACTCTGATTTGTGGCGGGTGCCAGAGCTGAGGTACTTGTCGCTGACGGCAGGTCACAGCCTCCTGCCCTCTTCTAAGTTGCATCCGCTCTCATGGGGCGAGGCTAGGGACGTACGCTTGTCATGCGGCCTGCCATCGGTTCTCGGTCGGTGTTGGAAGACCACAATAGCACACTTGGTTAATGCCATCGGAAGGCTCAAGTGCTTTCGCATGAGAACGCCACGGGTGATAGGTGACGAAATAAAATTCATCTGCAAACACTACTGTCGGGTAAAATTCCCATATCTATCCGTGAAGCCGAAGCAAAGCGGGTGAGCGGGAATTTCCTGTATATGCTGAATGATAAGAGTAGCTTTCCCGAGCGGAATATTGTAAGCTTGGGGAGCGTGCAATTGTTTAAGGCTTCATTCGCCATATTGTTTGTGATTTGCCCAATCGGAATGTGTGTGACTGTTGATCCAAGCCTCCTATTCAGCTTCTAGCCCTATACGTCATTGCATTGCCCTTAGACGACGCTTCATCGTAAGCGATATGCCTGTGCCGATCCTGTAATTGGGCTTCGACAATTGGAATACGCAAGGCTTGGGGTGGCTGGCACATATCTAGGAAACGGGAGGCAGCGATATGTGCCTAACACACACAAAGATAATAACACACACACTGACGCATGCGGTTTTGTAGCATGAATGTCGCCCACTCAAGGACACAGCATCAAGTCGCGAAGTGAGACCAATGGCCAGTTTCATCCAAGGTACGTCCGTACGGAAACCATGCGTCAGCCACCGGACGACTGGAGCCTAGGTATAGGTAGGTAAGACCAACGCAGCCGGGAGAAGAAAAGGGGTCTCGGCTCCACGGCCTAGCCTAGTAGCCGATTCCGTTTTCTCTGACCGGTCTCATTTACCTGGCGTTCATTCCAAGCAAGATCCAGGCCAGTGCATCTTCTCCTCTCGTGCGTGTGCTTTCGTGTGTAGCATCGCCAACCAAGCAATGACTCGAGCACATGTCGTTAATCTGACAGCTCACGTCGTATGGCATGGGCCCTGAAGGAACACCCTTCCCGCGTGGTGCTGTGCAACACCCACACCATCTGCATACTACTCATAGTGCCAATGTTAATAGCATCGTTACCGTGAATGGCATCTGACTGTTCCGCGGAAGGGCTGGTGAAATTGATTCTCTTCCCCCCTTTACTGAGTTTCCCCACATAGCTTGACTCGTGTTAGGTGTGTGCATTCACGATTACCATAATGCACTCAAATCTTACCGCTAGGGCGATGAATTGCCGCTGAGACACGGGGCTGCCCGAGCTACAAGGATATGGAATTGTTTGGTCTGAAACAATCTTTGGGTTACCTCTCGATCGAATAAGTGGCTGAGGTGGCTATCTGGTAACAAGGTTACGTGCTTACGATTACATCGTCACAACCCGGAACATCCGCAAGACGCTTATGAATTACAAATGAGTGACATGATAAATTGAGAACATGCATAGAATTGCGAATTTACATGTCGTATATTCAATCTTCTGAAGCGGTAAATTTTTTACAACGGTACTATGAGCATTTAGCTAGGCCGTGTATTGTTGAAGTGATAGTATATTGTTATCTAGGTCATTGACGGGGTTCTTGTGGAAGCGTGATATAAATGCATTTTCAAATACATAATCAAAGAGGAGTTCGCCCACGCTCCTTGGAGAGGATCGCCCGCCGTCTATGCCATGCAATGATCTGACAAACCGCGCAACCTCATGCATGCATTAGAAACGCAAAAAGCAGCTCAACTTCCGGCACTCTCACAATAGCCTCGAGTGGGGAAATAATAATGGCCAATACACTGCCGCGCCCCGACCTTATGCGTATCTGTAACGCAACAAATGACCAGAAACGACCAGAAACTCCACACAAAATCCCAAGCGCCGATTTATGCTGTAACCTAACGTGCCCAGTCCCTTTTGCCCACATGAGGGTATATACAGTGAAAACCAATATCCGAAAAGAGAACGAAAAAGAAAGTCGATCAGCGTGGGAGGTGCTCAGTATGATTTACGTGTATAGGTCGTTAACGATAGATCGCCCGAATCGATGCCAGGAGCCAAAGCATTAGTATAAAGTTTCGTGGCAGCGAGGCTCCTCATCATTTCGAGTTGATTTGATTATAGTAATGAAGGGGTAGTTCGTAATCGATTCGAGATATCAAGGTCTTTCCTCCACAGTTTTCGGGCGAATAGATCGTTGTTCCATCTGTCGTTTCCGCTCAAGTTTAGCGTAGTGTAGGCCACATGCATTACATAACGTCCTTGCGCCGTCTGGTCCCCTCCTCCATTCGGGTGTATCTATGCGATTACAACTATGACAACGTCCTGGTGGTGCCGCGCGCTGTGTAATATCTTATTAGTACCCAACACTACCAAACCTTGAAAGGAGATAGATACTCACACCTCGCCTCTTCTTAACCTCCCCCAGACCGTAAGACGATGGTTTTACACTGTCACCATACATGCTGATATCATCGTCACCGTCGTAGCTTGGGCCACTGTTCCGGCTGCTGTCTCTAGCTTTCTCTGCTAGGCTATGTTGTACAATATCGCGGACGTTTTCTAACTGGCTCTTGAGCCACATTGTTACATCGATAAGGTCGCCTACTTCTTTCTCGGTTGGTAACCGCTCGGGAATGGGCTGGCCCCCATGTTGCTCCGATGCCACCTTCATGTATGCCTCGGCGAAGTTACGGAGCGTGTTGGCATTCCAGGCGATCTATGTATCTGTTAGCAGAAAACGAATTTCAGAGGGGGGTTCAGCGCTGCTAACCTTGCCAAGACAGTCCGTATAGCCCCATGCTTCAAAGTGTCGGTTTAATGTCGTGTCGTACTGATTTCGCTGCATTCTGTATTCTTCGTCTACGCGCGGCGGCGGCGGTCGATGTGAATCGTAGGGTGGGAAGGGACCATGATGCCGGGGTGCAGTCGAAGCTGCAGAAAGAGGTAGCTGTCCGGGCGGGTATGGTATAGAAGGGGGAGGTTGAGGGTTTAAGTGGCTACTACTTGGAGTTGGATCCGGCGCTTTCGACATCTCATTATGTTCTGGAAAAGAGTACGAAGACTGAGATCCGGCTCCCTGAGATGGGCCCGAGTCGTGACGCGAGGGATACCGGTAAAACTTCTCCTCGTGCGTAGCTAACGGTCGTGGCTCTGGACCGGGTTCGGGTCGCTGCTGTGGCGGCGGGCCTACAGATACAAACGGTGGAGGGAGGCTCTGAGAACCAGACAAAGAGGTTGGTGTTGTAGGTGCGTGGTGACTTGGTTTCCCGGCCGGAAACACTTCCGAGAGAGATGGAAGTGACTGGCGCGGAACATTCTCGACTTCGCTAGACACCCGTTTGCTGTCACCAGGCGGCATCATATTGATAGCTGCTGGTGGAGGTCCTGGCTGGTGATAAGGAGACGAAAAAGGTTGGCTGTGAGGGTGATATCCCGTAGCTGGGTTGAGCAATGTAGCAGCAGCCATGGTTGGTGGTTCATGAAAGTGTCTGTTGCGTGCTTCGAGATGACCGTGGGTGTATGGCTCAGATCTTGCGGCGGAGGTAAAAGCACTACGTAGAAGGTCAATGACCGTTGGTTAGCTTAAAGTGCCAGATGAGGTAGAGAAGGCCTCGTTGCCTCCCTGCGAAGGGTAGCTCCGGGATAATGACAACCACCAACCTTTGCCTAGCGCCAGATTCACCCGCTTCCATAGCGCGACTACGACCAGTAAATAGCGATGCCGGAATAACCCCCCAGCCAGTATTGTTTAGGAGGACTGATGCATCTGACTCGGCTAGCTAGCACTATGGCAGTTGTTGGACTGATGGTTGCTTGACCAGAAAATACGTCACTGCTAGATCTTCAACTTCCTGCCAAGTTGAATCGGTGATGTACTGCAATCGTTGCTGGAAAGTTGAGTCTAATTTCTGTAGACGTGCCGTCAGACAAGAGAATTCCGTGGATTGCTTGCTTGATTGACGAGCGGCCTAGAAGCCGGTAAGTGTCAACAGCGAACACGACGGTGGTGGCGTCAAGATGGCGAAACTGCCTTCTCTTGTACTATTTTTTCCCTAAGGCCGAGTTGATTAGACCAAGTTGAGATGTAAGCTTGGGGGGGACCATGCTTATTAGTCTACGGGAGGGGGTTGCAATAGGGTACCGGGAGCTAGACTGCTTTTATTTTTATTTTTTTTTCTTTTTCCTACACCGTGTCGACGCTACCAACGTTTGGCGTTCGACACTAATGTGGTACAGTACGGTACGCGGATGACAAGCCACTTGATCAATCACCTTGGGAGAAATGAGTAGGATCTCACCTCTATTCAGAACAGGATGTGGGCCGAAGATGCGATCGAAACCTAAACCGTGTTTCTCCTTGAGACTTGTATACCTAGTTCAAGCAACTAGTATACTAGTTTGTGTTCGTTTCACGCGATCAAGAGGACACCATATCTCGCAAGATCAAGCCGACGGCGGATGGTACGATGACGAGTCCGGACGTGATATCTCGATTTCAGTAGGGCCGAGTGGTTTCGTGTCCACCTAGGGTTTCTTGGGTTTCCTTTGTGAGATATTGGGGGATGCTGTGTGTTATGCTATACGGCTTGCTATAGGAAAGAGTAGCGAAGTAGGAAAATGCGACTGAAACAGCAGACCGAGCCCAAAGCAAAGGACGAAAATAAAAACAGTTATTACGATCGTGTGTGCCGTGTGTAAGGTAAGTGGAAAGAAAGAAGCCGTCCAGAAGGTGAAATGTGACCACGAACGGACGCTGTAGTCGTCTAATTGTGCGATGGCACCGCTTATTGTATGATGTAGTCTGCTTCTCAACCCTGTACCCTCATCCATATGTACTGTACAGTACAAGGTTACGTGAAAGAAGACTTACCCAGATAGTCTGCACTAACACTTCCTGTCAAGCCCCTCCTTGTCAGCCAATGTATACGCACATGGTTCCGCAACTAAACCCGCATGGGACATATAATAAGCTAGTATAGGTCTCAAAGCATAGGTGGGGGTGACAACGGGGACCATGCCAGGAAGGAAAAAGACCGGGGACAAGGATGGTTGATCCAAAAGCATGTGTCGAACCTAGAGAATGCATGAGTAGTAGCGCCGACTCGCCGCCCGTTCTAATGTAAAACAGTGCCGGAGAATTCAAATGGAAACATTTCACCTTGTTGGTACTGGCATTACCCCAACATCTTTAGCAGTCATATCGCACCAGAACAAATGGATAGAAACTAGCCATCAGAGTATTATCTATAGCGTGTCCCCAAAGACCATTAGATTAGCTCAAAGGGGGTTGCACACTGTAGGTAGCAGTAGTCGCCTAGACACAACGGTTTTTTTCCTTAGCTGACTCTGTGACAGACTTGGACAACAACTGGGCCTGTATCGGTCTCGTACTATGTATGTACTACTGTTTAGTGCGTATAGGAGACACGCCATAACTAGCTTTCAGCTGTGGAGGGAGACAGATGAAACCAGATTGTGTTTCTAAGACTTTAGCGTTTCGAGTATACTTACAACATACCGTGGAGATAAGTAGCTGCTATGACTGATTACCTGTTGCAATGTGTTTTTAACGTGGTTGACGGAAATAACAGGATATAATGTGCGCGTCAAGGTATCGAAACAATTATACTTACTGTGGTAGCCACTAATAGGTAACTTGTGAAATGCCGGTTAAGGAGCGCTGATCTCGGCAGCGTTAGTATGTGAGATCTTCATCTGTACCTACCTATACCACACTAGGCACGCCCAAAATTGCTGCTATGTACTTATCATGTGGAGTTACAGCCCCCAGGATGTCGCATGGCAGTGGTAACCAACAAGATATAGTGTGATGTACCTGGTCAGATCGAAGATTGCCCAGCCAAAGCGGTGGACCTGGTGTCGTAGTGGTAGTCGATCTAACATGTGCCCACCTACATACGTATGCGTATGTACGTATGCACTATTGGTATTCTGTAATGCACGGTAGTAGACGCTGGAAGTTCTCATGTCTACAAGTTTGATGCACATCGGTTTTTCACGATGATGTATACCATAATACAAAGAAGCAGCTCTAAATATAACCGACAGCAGTTACGTCTTCAACACAGCTCTATCCTCCGCAACGCATATTACGTATGATAAGCAATCTCGCCCTGCAAGATCGCAGGCGCATATGTAGAAACACGAACGAACAATCTACCGACCTTAGTTGCTTGGTAGGGTAGTAATAAGACTACCTACCCAGTTCAGTAGTGGTCATCCGTTACCAGTTTGGACCTGTACTGTACTGGTTGCTACCCAGCATGAGCTCTAACCTGCAAGGGTCCTGTCCGCCTGTTTGTGACGCCTCGATCTGAAAGTACCCGTCATGTATTAGCTACAGGATATATGATACTTCGCTCGGCACCGTAACGCGTAACAAGGCCGGAGACCAGCGTCACCAACCCCCACCTCCCGTTATACAGTGATTGGGCGCAGCCGCATATAGCGGGACAACCCGTCGTGACAGATGTAGAGATGAGACTCGAAAGGTAAGGATCAGGATGGTGGGAAGTTGTGATATGATCAATCGTAACTCTAAATGGATTTCTTTTCCCTCTATTTGAGGCTCTGGTAGAATAGTCGTTGGAGAGAAACGAACTAGTAGTTGAAATAAACATTTCTTGAGTAGTAATATAAAAATCGACGACATGTAACATATCTATACTATACTGTACAATGGATTCGCCTAAACTTGCCAGTCACCCAAAATATTTAGATTACAATACCCAGCACAACTTCATTTGCTGCAGTATGTCTATACTACCTCTAATGTCCTTGCAGGTTGTGAAAGACTCTACCATTGCGCTAGGCAGCCTCAAGTCCCTAGCCCATTAGAGATGGAAGGGTCTCCATCGCGGCACGCGTTTTTCCATGCGTCCCAAGTATTTTTCTCCATGACTTCAGTCGTGGAGCCGGTCGACTTGGCAGTCGGTTTGACCGACATCACCAGATCTCCAGCGCTAGCCATCAATTTGGGTAGGATTCTGTACCCAGATATACTAGGTCCTACACTAACCACTTGACTGCCTAACCCAACTACACCCTTATTTGTACGACAGTATTTCATTACTCACCACAGTATTAGTGATCTCCTTCTAAGCTATCCCAGATCTTGCATGGCTCCGAGCCTCCCGCTTACCGGGGGTGATCTCACCTCTCCACTTATACTAGGAACTGACAGGTGGGCAACCCGAACCGGCCAAGGGACATGAATAGTTCGGGGCTCATCTCATTCAATCTCGCGAGATCTCGCATCTGTTCCGGCTTGCCTGTCTCGTCTTGAAGTTGCAACGCCCGTCAGATCTCATCAAGCCAATCGAGCTGGCAAAGCCGTTCGCAGCCATCATGGCTTCTGATGCTCAAGTGATTACCGCGTGGCTTGCTGGCCATGCCAGTCCCTTGATATCTTCCCCAGCTTTCCCATCTTTGTTACACATTGTAGTAGTACAGTAGCTTTCCATATCACCAAGAAAGTAACAAGATCGTAGTTCCGAGCCCAAGCCCAGCCGTAACGCTATCCGGCTACTACGGCTTCTTAGGGCCTTCCCAACACTCAACATATGATATGATACCCAGTCTAGTCAAATAGATAGTTACTCATGTTAGTCATATAAGGTAGCCAGGACAGTACTAGTCACGACGGTCCGAATAACCCTGTATTCGCAGGACTTTCACTACTGTACCAATGTTACAGCTTCCTTCGATACGAGTAACTGCACAAAAAGAGAATGGTTGGTCACAAGCCGATCAGAATTCTCGCCTGTGCCTCGCCAAGTTTAGCTGGCATGCGTGACAAACACTGAAGATTGACCTGCCGCTTGAGACTCGCCTCACCAGGGTATTGGTACTCTAAGGAAAGGTGTTGGCGATACTAACTAACAACTACAGTAGACCACTTTGTACAAACCTCCTAGCTAACCTGTAGCTAGATGCTGTGGATGGCGGTGTGTTCATTGCCACTTTTATTCGAAGGTAAGTTACGCATCCTACACAATACCTACCTCAGTGTGACGTCGAACATTTCGTACAATTGTTGCATCACGTTTGTTTGCTAAAATACCTGATAAACAAAAACTACCGCCCTATGAGATATTTTGCTTGATGGAGGCGGAGCCGCCCTTTTCCCAACAACAGCCAGTAACCATGCTGCCATACAAGAAAGTTGCATTTGGCACAGTTGGAAACGATGCTGATTAGTGAGATCAAAAGTTTCACGTGCAATGGTGCGATGTGTTTGCCATGCACCGGAATATGTTTCCTAGCGCAGATATGCACGTTTACGATCTCCAAATCGGTTTGGAGATGTGCACTATCCAAGCCACCTCCCAGGGCTGAATTAAAGGTCCAATCAGTATATCCGAAGAGCTGCAAAGACGATCTTGCCGTATCAGGAAATAAGTACCTATTTAACTACTTAGTACTAAGTATAATGTTAATCAGTTAACATGAATGGAATCGTGGTCAAGACTCAACAACTGTCTATCTATCTAGAGCCCCTATCTACTGTTGATACATGGATACCTATATGATTACAAGGCGTGCATTTTCTCCGGGCACCTTGTCCATGGCCCGATGCACCATCACTTGCCTATCACGCCTAATCACCCAACGGCGCAGTTATTCTGTGGGGTGCCACGTTGTAGAACCGAGACATATTCAGGGACGAGCTGAACAATGATGTCTTCCTACCCAAGCAATATTGTGTTGACTGTTAACAAACTTCTAAGATGCCAAGTGACAGCTAACTGGCTGACAGGGCGAGCCTGTTTTCGCCATCTTTCACCACAACTTTGTCAGGTGATAGTATGGTAACAACTAGAAACGGCTTGCTAGGTACCTTGCGATACACCGTCTAGCAAATTTGTGTGCCCCGTAGTACGACGTGATAGTACCTAATCTCGAGCCTAGGGAGTTGTACGATCTGACCATGTCTCTCTTGAATCTTTGTACCTGTCCCGCATATCTGGGAAGCCTAGGTTGGTGACTGGGCTTTCGTTTGTGTTCTCAGTGTTGATACCATGCGCAATATTATTCAGACAGGGCCATGTCGCACGTCAGCGTTGTGCCCGGATATCAGATCAATCACCGATGTATGTACCCGCACCCAGATGTGTTTGAAGTACATAGCTACTCTACTTGTGAAATATACCCTATTTTGTGAGGTCGATGATACTCCGCCTTGCTCGCAATGCATCTAAAAATATCATCTATCGGCGCTGCTTCGATAGGATTTAATGGCACAGACGCCATCGGTGTCTCCTATCAAACTCACGTCATGTCATGTAGCGTTTACTTACTGTGCTCCATACCTACTAACACTCATGTATTACAGCCCAACACATATACAAGAGTTCAAGGTATTAGACTCAAGCAATCTGTGCATTATCAATAGAGTGGTATGCTAGAACAGGTTATCTACTCTCTCCCAGAAGAATGGTCGAATTCCAAGTGAGGAGAACGCTTGGCAGGGCTGTAGGCCTTGGAACTTTGACAGCTAAGTCATGCCGTAGAGGTTCTGGGATCATCACATGGTCTAAGCTCACATACATATACACTTGCATTGGATACTTGCGTATGCATGTGCTTGTTGGAAGTTGGGAAATACCAGTCTGGGCCAAGGATTGGGTCTTTTTGCACCCTTGCTTGCTATGAAAGCCCGACAGTACTGTACCATCTGTCTACTCATGTAGGATTCTAACATTAGACGTTATACAGTACTACAATGACTTCAAACAACTCATGCGTTTTGCTGAGGAAGGAGGTGGGTGGCGGAGTACTCGAGACGCAAGCAAGCAGTTCAAAGAGCCAGTTGGCTCTCTCATGTCGTAGGAGAGCGACTTGTTTGACAAAAAGCAAAATCCCTCGTCTGATAACTGGCTTCGTGCTCCTTACAGTTGTGTATGTACGCAGCGTCTTGTTCCGTTGTGTTACTTCAATGGCTGTCCCGCTCACGTTGATCGGAGCCCATGCGGAACGCATTGCAGCACACTATAAATGTTTAACAAGACAAGAAAAAGAAAAGCAAAACAACGCATGAAGCATGGAGCCCCAGACCCCGGATACTCATCCGATTCAGGAATGCTGCTTCCCTGCGACCGACGAATTGCATGCAATCTTATGGATAAGCCCACATCCTTGCAAACGTACGCTCCCTATTCGATCACAAGCGAGATGCTCTCGCGTAGATCCAGTAACCCACTGTAATACGGTATACAGTACACTACCATAGACTACGCAAAATCACATCTCGTAGCCCTGCTTTCTGCGTTGTGAGTGGTGAACAGGGGTATATTAGGGCGTACCCAGATGTACTGCGTACAGTACATCGCACCAGTACTTGGATAATATTCAAAGCGTTATACACCTCATGACTCAGGTAGCAGCATTGGTAGACAGCCTTCTCGTCAGTACGCCGTCTCGTGTAATAAACAGATACTTATTGGCGTTTCGCAGCACAGACAATCACTAACCGTTCGCCGTAACACGGTAGGTCATCCCAAGTTTTTCAGATGACGGTCTGGCCTCTCACAAAAAAGTCTTTACGAGCTTCAAGACGGGGCTGGAGCTGCCAAACTCGCATTCGCGGTACACGGCATCGGAGTCCATCATGTTTGCTCTGGTCAGGCGCGCGCCTGGTCCCAGTAATGATGGGAAGCAGCAACGGCACCGGAAGATTGGATTGTTCGTGAGGGCCCCCTTGCTGGCATTCGGTACACTACACTGGACCGAGTCTAGTGTATGCTTCCAGCACCACAAACACCAGAGCGGTGGTAGGAGTGGGTTGGCCATCCTCGGGCTTCTCACTGTGTCTCCCTGTACTGGTATCGCGAGGTCAGTTGCCATGGGTCGTCAGCCTGCTAGCAACACGGGATCATGCCATTTACTGTACGCTAAACCGACAGCTCGCATCCCTGCTAGAGCATGGCCATTAGACCCTAATGGCATAAATCGGACCCAGCGCATATGCATAGTTCATGGGTTCATGGTCCCATAGGCATGGAGTTCCTAGGTTAGTCTAGTATCGATATTAGCGTCAGCCAGCATCGACCCAACAGAATGGAGTGATCCAAATCTCCTACACTACGGCTGCGGCGGGATGGGTAGTGTAGTGTACCTATCCTAATCCGTTAGGGTGCCTCTATCTAGAGTAAGTGGCACCCGGATCGCCTACACTGGGCTGGCTCATTTATCGATGATTAACAAATACCTCACTCGTATCTGACCACCACCTTCTCGTCCTCCTGTCATGACAGGCTACGGTTAGCACGCCCAGCAACCTTGCCCGATCGAACTAAACGGTTACGATATAGTACAGAACGGCCGGCGTGCGCTAGTTGCTGTGCTGATCAGCGTAATTTCCGTTTCGGTCTCTCGAACGTTACATCTGCGATAGAATGGATATGTCAAGCCGTTTGGCTCTCCACCGCTCTGCTACGCCGGAGCCTCGTGATTGCTGATCCCCAAGTAATATCGGTCACCTACACTGCACTATGGTTCCGTCGAGCTTAATTAAGCAGGACTTAAGTACTCTATATTGCCAGGAGCAGCATGCCTTGGGCGGCATACAGCACCCCCCAAATAATATCTCGGAATCCCTGATGTATGTGGTGACACGCTTTCCTGTTACTCCCTGCTTGTTACCTGATACACATATAGGTACAGCATCGCTATCCACCTTACGTCGGCCATATGTAGTTGTCGTGAACTCGATCCCAATTTTTTCTGGATCCGATTCTGACGTGAGCGTATCGGTGAAGAAGTTCCCACATCGAAAAAGTCCTTGGAGGGATGTGCGAGTCGAGATAGCTCCCCCGAACCCGTGAACCCCCGCCCGCGGCATCGTCCAGGGCTATGCTTGCCTAGTTAAAGTGGATGATCTGTCTACAGTGTTCCTAGTGATAGTACCCTACCATTTCCGATTTGCAAGCCCTATTCCCTCATCAGTGTTTGTACATGAGCGTACATAGCAAGGACCATCGTGAGACATGCATCCTAGACTGTACAACAAACCGTTCTCATGTGTTTGTTGCAGATCGCTAGTGTAACTCGTCAAGGTGCCAAAGCCGCGAGAGCTTCATATAAAGGGATGGTTGCTTGTGCTAGGACTAACGACTAGCTAATGGCTGATCAGCCACGGCTTCACACAACGACGAAAAGGTTGTCGAACGGTGCTCCGTACAATGATTATCTCCAGCAGGCAGCCGGGTTTTACTTAAGTGTTGCGTTCCATCGCTGACGTTGAATTGTTACCCGTAATGAGAGCCATGCATGGGCCTTGGTGAGACTGTGCATCAGCTCCTCCGCGATGCGTCGTCGGTCCTGCGGTCAACCTGACTGACAGCGGCTTCACGACGACTCCATGGGTTCCCCCGATTTTTGACAGGTCATTCTTGCTGTATGGAGGGTCGGAGGGGCAGATTGTGTGCTAGGCATCTGCATGGCCGCTACAACGTACATAACATTGATATCCGTGGCTCGGATTTATTGGTTCGACCAGCAAGCTACCCTCGTCGACGCCAACCTCGGCGACTTGTTGAAACCCGGAAGACACCGCCCACCAGCATGTAAGCGAAGCCCATCGTACGGGTCGCTCTGGCTTGTTGAGATGTGCCGTCCCAAGCCCATCACATCGCACCTAGTCAGCTTACATGGCGATGCGTTGGAAATCGCTACTATGTCACCCTCTCCCCTCCCGGAACACCAGATACGACGCTGTGGCTGCTTTCCGATGGTTGCAGGGTCACACCTACACTAGCTGGAGGCTTGCCCCAGAGGCGAAAACGGTTCTCTCGGGCGCTGCTCATTGGCTCGCGGCTTGATCAGGCACACACCAGCGGCAAAACTCGTCGAGGCCTGGTCCTTGACAACAACGCGATCGGGAACATCTGGCTCTTAGATGCATTGCAGGATCTGACTTAATCTTAGCCGCCCTCGCTTCTAGAAAACGAGCCACGCGCGGCGTAGCGTAAGAGGGTTCGGCAAGTTCACGACAAGACGACGATGGACGAGATGAGATCAGCTCCCACGCCCGCCCGCGCGAAAAGCCCACGCGAAAACCGCCCGCCCCGTAATGTACCCCCATCCCCATCATCCTCTCCCATCCCTTGCTTTCCAGCAGCGGTATAGATGACGGCTACTGAACGGGAAGGAGCCCTACCGGAGTAAGGGATGGGGTTTTAATCTTTTTTGTAACCTGTCATAATTATAATTTCCCGAGCATGCTGCTGAACTGAACGTCGAACATGATCGCGAGTATAACAACCCAGGCAGCGTTTGCATTTGCACCCTAGACCCCAGGCGACGAGAGGAGAGCGAGGGCATACATACATACATACATACATACTACATACATATATGTCGTGCCACTGGGCATGGCAAGATAATGGAACGGTCATCTACATCCGTGGCGGCGCTGTGCGCGCTAAGAGGCTGACAGGTCACGTTACCGGACCGTCCATTTCTGAATATCATACATGACTCAAGCTGGAAATTGTCGCTCGGGTTTCTTGTGAGAGTCGAACGAGGGTTGCATGTGGGAGTGGCGTTGCATGCGTCCCCGGGCGAACCGTGCTGGCTGGCCTGGCCTGCCCTCATTGCCCAGCCTCGACATTACAGTACATTCATTTGCCGCAGGTTGGTCCTTGCAATAGGCAACCACTTCCGACCTTTCGTGCGCTCTCACGCACCTCTCCTACCGTTACGTCTGTGGTGTATAGAAGGACGGCTAATCGCAGCCAGCACCAACCCGAACGTACACTAGATTGATCATCGCCGTCGTGATTGCATCTTTCATCCCACAACCCGCGACACGAGGATTCGCGACCCCCGGTCCGCGTCTGACAAGGGAAGATCTGAATTTCTCATGTCAGATTCCGATCTCGTGCATGGTCGTATCTGGGCAGGCTCGTGGCTAAACCGTGCGACGGCCTGCCTAGGCCACCAATAATCCCTAGTGTAATGCGGTTGCAGGTCAGTACACAACACTATACGTCTCCTTATTATGGTGTACTGCCTGTCTTGTTGCTAAAGTAAAGCCGACGTGCGAGGCGACGAGATTGGGGGTTGACCATCCCACGACAACAACAATGCCAACTCGTATTTCATGGCATAGTATCAAATCAAAGCTGTGCCCAATCACAAGATATTGGAGTCATCGCACAACGAACTCCATATTGACTACGCAGCCGTACTCTCCGAAGGCAGACAACCCGCATAGTCTCCTTAATGTCCCGTGCATGAAGCGTTGAGAAATGTCCTGACATGGCTACGGAAGATCTCCCCATATATACGACACATTTTAAGGACATGTCAGCATGGCGACTAGTGAGTGGTTGCTTGCACCATAAGGTCAGCCTATCCGAATGCAGTTTCTCCGTGAGGCGAACCACGAGCAAGGAGTAGCCTAGTGGAACAAGTCGCAAACGAAACAGATCGCAGGATGACGAGGGTAGGGTATGGAGTAGCAACCAGGGCCCCGGTAGCGCGCGGTGTAGCGCTGTTTAGGGGACCGGAAACGTGTTGTATGCACTATCTGGTTAGGAGTCATAGTGTAGCAGTGTAGACTCGCTACGACACAGACCCTGAACAAAGAACCTTGAACGGTGATGGATGCCGGGGGTTGATCTTGAAACCACGAGATACCGAGGTCGGTTGGAGCGATCAGATATAGATCACCTGTTTTTACCCACCGCTCGACCGTAGATCTTATTATTATTGACAGGGCAATCGTATTAAGAACATTTCATTCCACACGTGTACACTGTACATGTGACCAATTGTGCAGCTATGCCGTTGAATGGGGGTATTTGTACACGATATCGCCGAGAAAAACAACCTGGTATCGCTAATCGTGAAAGCTACCCTCTGCTATGGTCCTGGGGCCAGCCGGTCCGTCGTCTTCGAGGGAGCTGGTCAGATGCAACCAAGAAAGGGGCGTGAGGAGAAGAGGATATAACGGGGAACTGTTTTGATAAATAAGAAGAAAATTTGCCTTTTGCCTTCTCATCAGATGATGGCACGCCATTTCCAATTTTCATGTACCTAATTCGGCGACCATACCACTGACCATACCAATGGCGTGCAGCCAGCCCCAGCCAGCCTCCTGGGACTGGGACTCGAGCTAGGGGGGGTCCCGCAGCACCCGCTTACAGGTAGATCTTTATTTACGATCGATTTAGTTTTTATGAGACTCTCCCTCATCAAAGGATACGACCCCTGTCCTAGTCACCGGCAATAACTGCGAACATTAAGGCAACCGTTACAGTATGCGGTGTAATCAAGCAAAGCCAAACCCCAGGTCCCTAACCTACACTAGACCTGACGTGTCCACCGACGTTGAGGGCTAGTCAGTCATCATCATGATCTTCTGAAAGTTACGAGCGCTTGGATACATAGATAGCTACTACACTACTGTACACTACCTACCTGCGCATGCTCACTCACCACCTCCCACCAGCCATCCATCCATCCATCGACGGTGATAGTACCCGCCGGGCTCCCCCCCCCCGGGGTGGTAAGTAAGTATATGTAAGTAAGTAAGTAAGCCCTCGTTCGTTCGCCAGGACGCGTGGATTCGCACCGGCCACCGGCCAAGGTGGGCGTATGCCTGCGCGATGAATCAGCGAGGGTTTCCTGGATCTGATAATCATTCCACAATGACGCGGCCGCCTGACTAGCGAGACAAGGAATCGCATCCCAGCCCAGCCCCAAAAAGAGCAGAGCTGCTGCTGGCTTCCCACAATATCATTCTAGAACCCGTCCTTTTGCCCCGGAAGACCCCTACTTTTCACTACATCCCCCCATGCCTGGCGCCTCCCATGCCCATATTTGCCGTCCGTCCCGCCCCCCCAAAGGCCCCATCTCGTCTAATCTTCGAGAGAAGGAAAGGAAGAAAAAAAAAATAGTCTGAGCATGACGTCAAGGGGGTCCCCTTGGAGGTACTTTAGACCCGCGGCCTAATCCCCGTCTCCTGATTGATTAACGGTTGGTGCTTGCTGCTGCTGACAGGCACAACAACACCACACACACGCGCGCCGCCGCTTTCTTCGATCTCTCTGCCCGGCGCATCCATCCATTTCATCTCACCGCCTAGCCTGATCTATCCATAAGTTCCGCGATAGGGTCATTGCCAAGCCCTATGCTAGCCCAGCGTACGGGGCTTACCTACCTATGTTTGGTACTAGTACCAGCACTGCGCGTATCGGCCCATCGTGATAAAAAATAATAGCGAGCGTAGGTGCGGTAGGTAGGTAAGGTACCTGTCGAGCCAATTCCCCAAGATCGTGACAAACAAGGGGGAACCGGTGGGCTCCATGCCCTGCAGATGACTACGGTTACGGTATAGGGCGACGAGCAAGCGATGTCGCTATTATTCAATTCCCGAAATCAAATCCCGAACTGAAATACAGTAGATACTGGTTGCTAGGGATCGCCCATGAACTCCTTTACGTCGGTGTCTTGGGGTATCTTCGGCAAGCTGCTCGTCGCGAGACGAACATACATACACTCGCTGTCTTGGCCCGTATTCGACGACATTGTAAAAGGAGACGTGGCAGGGATGGCTTATCTATAATATACTTATTGAAAGTTGGGGTTCGACGATTATCTAGGACTTGTAGTTGACTTCGTGTTTGTCGATAGGTAGATATTGTTCCGAGCTTCTTATCTAGATCCCGTTTCAAAGTAGCAATACGTAGCAATACATGTGTCGTGACAAAATAGCAGTGTAGCATCTAGCTTTGCCTGTTGGAGTGATAATGCATTGCGATGAGATGGTAAGATAACCGATGTGTCCGTTGGTAACTAGTAAACATGATTTGAAATCCCAGAGTGAACGAAAGCCGTGAGGATACAAAATAACGACAAGATACTACAGAAAGGATAATGGAATATTTCAAAAGAATCATAGGTACTCTCATTCTGGTCTAGGACTATGTAATGTTTTACACTCTGCTCTACTCTGAATTCATACAACAATGAAATCACATAGCTCCTCCCGTATCTCAGGGTGAAGTCTTCTTCTCGGAATTTCCCAGGTTTACATCTTCAAAGTCTAGATCCGCAGGCTTAACCTTAGCCTCACGGGTATCAGCACTCTCCGCACGATCTACATTATTCAAGTCATCATCAGTCGCCTTATGCCCCCCACCCTCTGCCATGTGGCTGCTCGAACCGCTAGGTGCAGCGATTTCTCGGTGGGACGAATGCATTAGGATCGCGGGATCGTCAACCCTCGAACTGGGGGCACGCACCGGCTGAGTCTCGGGACTGACACTATCCTGCGCTTGCGGTATATAGTTTGGCGACCGGCTTCTGTGCTCTCCGTTTGACCCTTCGCCGGGCGAAAAAATTCCTCTCAGCAAATCTCGGCCCGTAGCTTTTCCACGGTCTGGGGTTGGTGCACGCTGAGACTGAGTGTAACGACCCTCTAATATAGCCGGAGAAGGACTCGCCGACGGAGTAAAGTGTGAACTTGCCGACTGGGCATCCCCCTCGTGGACCTCAAGGAGCTCCTCATCGCTGCTTTCGTGGCTGCACTTGCTCTGCAGACTTCTGTTGCTAATTTTGTGCATGAACTTCTCTGCGCTATGACGAGCACTGTGCTGAAGTTCATCGCGGGCCAAAGCCATCGCTTGTCGGTTCAAATGGGCATCTTTGTCGATCAAGCTGTTTTTCTTTCGTATTTCAGTCCATCGTGTTAGGGAACCCAACTCGAGGATGTTGATCCGACGATATCTATCCACGGGGTTGCCCAAGATGGCAGGTCTCTAGCCGACGTCATCCTCGGGGATCTCATTCAGTTCCTTTGTGCCATTTTCTTTGGCCGCTGCCATGGCCGCGGTCCAATTGTGGTAGCTAAGTCGGCGTTCTTTTGTCCATCGGTCCATCTCCGAACAAGTACACTCCGGGATGATCTGTACCTTCTTGAACCGAATAAGGGTGCCCAAGAGCAGGAGACTGAGGATGAGCAAGATGACAGCAACAACTCCAGTGGCTTCTCTCTGGCCCAGCTGGCGAGTGACAGAGCCTCCAAGGCCAGTTGCTCCTGCCGCAAATATGAAACCAAGACTCTGAATAATATTCCACCCAGCCGTGACACGGGGGAATGACGAGTAGTTGGTGCGCTTGTGACCATCCTTTGCTGACTTGGAGCGGCCGGTCATGCCGGGCTGTAGGTCCGAACAGTCCCAAGCTTCCATTAGCATCCCGTTGCATTCCGAAATAGCAAGGCATGAAAGGAACCCAATTAGCGCAGCAAAGATGCAAGGAACGACGACATGCATTGGCGGCCCCGTGGAGACTATCGTGTATACGATACCAGCAATAGGAAGGAATAGCGTGAAGATCGTACGGCGGACAATGCGAGAACTCCAAGTTATTTTCTTATCGAAAGTCATAACATTTGACTTGGGATTCATGTTCCTGGCCCCAGAAAAGAGATTGGCCTTCTGGAATGGAATGGCGACAAAGGCGCCAATTGCCACGGACGATACAACGGCTCCTACGTATGGGGAACGGAAACGATACGATTTGGAGGTGAGTGATCCTAAAAGCTGGTGCTTTTAGTCGGATAATATCAAGTTAGCGAAGTTTGAAATGCACTTACTGCTATGACTAGAACGATTTGTGCGTATATCCAGGCGGAATAAACGGCCATGACAGTGAAGCCGGGTTGCCGGAGCATCTCGAGAGATAACGCAACCCCGTGATACACTTCTTGGCCCCACCATCTCGGCCCAGTGTGCACTCGATGCATCATGACTTCACCTCGCGCCAGTCGTCTTGACATTGTCTGACCGGTCCGGACCTCGGCAACAGACCGTCTCCAAGCGGAGCGCCGAACCTCGGGGCATAGAACATTCAGTAGAAGAACTACGCCAATAATAACAATGCTGACGTACAAGCCCCATGAGGGTTGTAGGTGGTCGATCACCACAGCCCCAATGACGAAGCCGACGCTTAGAGTGCCTATGAAGCACCAAGTCCAGATACCAAGCCAAACACCGAGACCGCCACCATGCCGTCTCACATCATATTCATCAACCACTTCTTGGTGTGGATTGTTGCTCATCAACGAAGCTCCGAATAGGTCGGTGAGAGTGGAATGAAAGTTCATACTTGCAAATCCTAGGGAGAGTCCCATCAAGGCTCGGGAAAGCAGCAAAGCCACTCTCCAAACGCAGGTGTATGGAGATCGTCGAGTGCCAATCGCAATAGCTTGTGGGAAAAGTAATGGCATTGCTACACATAAGCCACCTACGATGTAAGGCTTTCGTCCATGTAGTAGAGGTAGCGGCCAACAGATGAGACTTGGCAATGCCATCCCCAGATACAATCCAACATTACCGAGGATCGTGTAATGATGGAAGTCGGCGATGTAATATTGGATCGAGGGAACAAGACCAGCATAGATGCCGACCAGCACCCCGACCAGTGCAGTACTTGTACAAGCGACGCTAGCGACAAACCGTTTTCGAGCCGGAGACCAATCACGAGCGATGGTAGGCTGTCGCCTGGCGGATTTTGTGAGGCTGAAAAGTTGCTCTTCGCCAATACTGACATGGGATTTATTTCGAAGGCTGACATTTTTTAATTCATGGACATGTTTCTTTGGTTTCCCTCGCTTTTTCCGTTGTTTGAAAGAGCCTTTAACAGGGCGCGAAATCTTCTGGAGGCCCGCGAAACCCGGATATCGCTTCTCGCCGGGGCTATATTGGGTAGAAAAGTCAACGACCTCGTCGGATGTGCCACCATCTAAGCTACAGGCGCTCATATCCTGGCATCGTATTTCAGATAGCCTGTTTGTTAGGCAAGGATCGGTGTAATCACATGCAGGTCCTTCGGCTTCGTCGGGGGGTTTCGAGCTACTGCGGGTAGAGATTGGTGGTTGGTGAAAAATTCGTATATATTCTCTAACTTCTCTACTGTTGGGCACCTCTCCGGAACGGGGTTTGATGACGCCTGTCGGATAATCCTCCTCATATGCGAGCGGTCCTGGATGGGCACTCTGTCGCCTGATTCTACGGTCTGGTGGGGGCATAGGCAAGATACAGTCATCATCGACAGTATGCTGACGGGTTCTAGTGTTGCTACCGGTTTTGCGCATGCGTTTGAAGAAAGATGGCCTCCTATTTTTATCGTCTAGTTTGACAGATTTGACGAGCCCTAGACGTTTTGGCGATTTGGGAGGCAAACACTCATATCCGTCATCTCCGTTGTCAATATCTGCATTAAGGGCATTCGGTAGAGGACTAGCAATAGTTATTCCTCCATATTCACTTGAGCTGCGTCGGATACTCTCGTGAATGCTTGGCGTATGTATCGAAGTCTCTGACGTTCGCTCTAATGGGAGGTCACCATCATCCACATGTCCGCATTTCCAGCCACCAGCTTCATTTGCCAAAGACAAAGCCTCTGTTATAAGTTGTTCTAGGCTATGCATGGCGGTGTTCATGGCGTGCTCATTCGCTGAGTTTTTGGTGGAGTATGAAGACACGCCTGAAGCTATAGAACTAACATCGTCACGAGATCCCCGTCGAGGAGGGCTTTTGCTCGGTAGTTTCGTTAAGATAGGTGGATTGCCAGTTTCCGAATACCCCAACAACCCTCGAAACCATCTAGCTGCCCGACTGGTATCAATCTTTTGGGGTGCGGGAGACTCCTGGCCCTCGTTGGTATATGTAGGATTGGAAGCTGGAAGAGACGCAGGTGGAACTGAAGCGAGCAGCCCCCCACATTGTTTTCCACTGCTACCAGGCTCAGTTTTGCTCTCAATATGGCCATTGCTAGCCTCCAAGTCCCTCTTCTTGGGTTCGTCTTGACGGAGATTTTCCCGTCTGGGGTCTAATTCAAGGTTCGCAGATGGAACTCTAGTTAATGGCCCCTGAGAACTAACATGAGAAGAATGTGAAGGCTCTCTCCAAGAGCAGGGCCTGTCCTTTTGTCGATCTACGTCCGAGTGCCGATTGCTCTGTTTGTCTCCGAGCCGAGGGAGAAATCCCCAATATGAAGCCTCTTTCCGTGGTTCTTTATCACCCTGGTAATAAAACGGATTTGTGTCATTTGATGTGGGGGCTTCCTGTGGGTTAGGGGTCTGGACAGACGAAAATTCCGTGAATGGGCGGACTTTAGGGGTATTCATGCGATGATGCCGAAAATGATTCTCTACAGAGTACGCCCCTCCTAACCTTGTTAGGTTTGCAGAAGAATCCTCACCTAGGACATCTAGTGCTCCATCTTCTTCGACGTTGCATACTGCAGGGCGAACTTTTGAAACTGGAAGACGCCAGGTATGGAAATGGTCGTAATTATCAGCTGGAGGGCGTATGTTGTTTTCAACAGCCTTCTTAACTTCAGGATCCGCTAAACTTGGGACGACTGGCTCCTTAGGATGGGCGGGATTCTTAATCAGGGTAGAAGTTTGAGACGCTGATTTTTCCGGTCTTGCGGTCTGGGTGGTGTCCTCTGCAGCTGAGGGTGGATGGTCATGTGGATGACCGTCAGTGAGCACTGGTGGCACAGGCAGATCTTTCTTAATTGACTGCTGGCGCTGTGTATTGGACATCAATAAAGCGTGACGATAGTTCCCAAGATGTGAAGATGTGGATCGTGTCGACCCCGTGCGATTGCTGATCGGCCTCAGTGACGGATTAGAGCCGCTCGTACGGATACCAGCGGTAGTTGGATCATTCATGGTTGCGGCCATCTTGCTGACATGTCCCGTGTTCTAGGATTGACGGATAATATCGATAACTGCCTTATCCACAATTTCCGAGGAGATTTCCCCTAGGAATTGACACGGCGTCAGAGAGGGCTGCCGAATCGCGGTCAACTGTTTTGGAGGAAATCTCCAAATGTTGCCGTCCGCCTGCGAGAATAAAGGCTGTACTAACGGCAAGGTACGGGAAAGGAATCGGCCTTTTGGTAAGAGGAGTTCAGGGCTCCTAGGATGTCTCGAAACCAGGAAGCTTCCGAATCAGGGTAGGGTGAACGACGGGTGAACGACGGGTGAGATAATAATTCAAACATATATCTGGTATGAGGAGAAATAGGAGACTAGGGATTCCTCCATACAGGAACGTCGGAGGAACGAGAGATGGCGATAATGATAGTACTGATGTTGCGAGATTTCGGCGAGCCAGAAACGAAGGGGAGGAGTTGGCGGTCTCAATAAAGACGGAAATAATCTGTTTCGAATGAACCGGTATGAGCAGGGGTTTCTTGCTCGTCCTTGGATCCTTCCATTGTTCATATATGATACTGGGAAACCACATCGTTGCCGGCAATGAGGAAAGAGCTGATTTCCTAGCTATTTAAAGTACATATGTAAGTATGTATGTAAGTAGGTACTCAAGGTTCACTTCAGGATGGCGACTGGTATCAGTTCCAGTCTGAAACATCTTCAACACAATACCTGCACATGTGGGGGGTATGAAATGGAACTGAACATGGGAAGTACTAGATATTTTAGATCTTAGGTACTATGTAATTAGCAGACCGCATATAAGTGATAATCCTTGGGTTCTCGAGAAGCGACGACTACTGCATTTCCGTTAGGCATACATGTGAAAAAAATAGAAAGGGCGAAGATAGCAGCCTTATAAATTATAGATTAACGATCTCTTTACTATATATAGGTAGCGTCTGAAACTTGTCACCTACGTCTGTGTAGGTAGTTGCTCGTTGAAATGGCAGGTACTATACTCTATTCGATGCTGCTTTGGAGTCTATCACCAGATACAAACTTACCGAAGCGTGTCGGTCTCGCTGAAATGTTTCTCCGACTTTTGGGGTCTATAATCGTGAATACATAAGGTAACAATAGGATAAGTGGGTGCCTACATAGTACTTATAGTAGGTGGGCTGCTGTTGCATTGATGGTACTGTACACATTAGGTATACTGTAAGACATAGATCTCGATGATGGTACCTACCTAACCTTCAATGTTTGGGTCGTCCCAGCTTGCGCCCCACCGTTCACTCCCTACGCCCTACGAGATAATATGGAGGGAGTGCTGCAAGTGCGACGCTGAGAATAAAATCAGGTCTGGTCGGATACCGAGATGCTCGATGTTTCTGTCGTATTAATTGGGTTCAAGGTTGACATTGCAATGGCACCGCTCACATGCAACTCTACGTACAGTATTGGCAGTCAGCGCTCGGCAGTTGGGAAGATCTAGTGTGGTCTGGGCGCTCCCAGCGCAACGGTCTACAGCACACTAAAGACACTAAATAGCCCTAAACGCTGAACATTACGCATTTTTACCATATCGGGGTACACAGCACGCCGATCTCTGTTAATCCCTGTCATACCACGCTAGTGGTTACCCTTGCCTGCCTTGATTTTCCATCAACGTACCAGCCTATGACTTCATCGGGCTCTTTCCGTCTTCCTCTCTGTACAGTAACCACCTGCAGTTGCCTGCCCCGAAGACATCTTAATAGGTACTGCAAGATGCCGCCGAATTGCAAGTCTCCGTCGCACATGGCTTCGGTTTCCGCCGGCAAGCTAGTGGCAGGATATCGGATAAATGGTGTGACGGCCTGGCTGGGCATGGAATCTTGCTTTTGCGTCGGGTAACGGATTCGAGTGCCGATTACCTAATACCTACTACCCCTTGTGTAAGGCCATACCACGAATACCTACTTTCGCTTATTCATTGGTCACATGCATACCCATGATATATTGGTGCTATGACATGGCCGTCCGTTCCGACCGGTCACCAAACGCAGAACCGCTAGACGTCATTTGGGTCATGCGATGGTGAGTTGGCCACACATCATAAGCCAGGCACAACACTCAGCAACTCCAGGGAGTAGGGCTGCGAATAGATACATAAACGTCCATGTGCCCAACTCGGGTCTTCTCCGTCTCTTTACTTCTAGTCAGCGCAAATCTATCTCTATATAAACCGCCTATCAGCGTCCACAGTGCCGAACCGTCCTCGCCGTCTTAACTACCCCCGCCATTACACATTACACGACATAGGTACCATTAGGCCACCGTAAATATGATCCTAGCCAGACTTGTGTCTATCATCCTCCGCATCGCCGAGCTGGCGTTTGCGACTATTGTCGCCGGTATCAATGGCGACTACCTCCATCAAGTCCGTCATACCTCGAGCTGGAGCCAAGGCCGCTTCATCTACACAGAAGTTGTTGCCGGCATTGCCATTTTCTTTTCTCTCATCTGGCTGATCCCGTTTTCGGGGACCTTTGCCCACTGGCCCGTCGACTTCCTCATCTCGGTCACTTGGTTCGCCGCCTTCGGTCTCCTAGTGGATGTAAGTCAAAATCAACCCATGTAGCCCCCAGAAATGAGACCAGCATAGCTAATGGAATGCGCCAGTACTTTGGTGGATCGTGCGGCGCCGTTTTCGACTGGAATAATATTCACATCGTCCGAGGTGACCAGTGCGGCAAGTGGAAAGCTGTCATAGCCTTTTCTTTCTTGTCAGCCATCTGCTGGCTCGTCTCAGCCATCGTCGGCATCGTCTGGGTCCATGATCGTGAACGCCGAACTTACCAGCGCCGCACTTGGCGTGGCCGATCTCGCGTCTAAGAATTTGCACACGACCTAATAGTGCGACGAACTCCCCCTTCTGGCTCTACCGGACAACTTCTGCATTCCCATCGATACAAATACCGCGGTTATTGCTACCTAGGGTTTTACATTACGAGTATACGATAAAATGATAAATGCTACTATGTGGGGGGTGGCGATGTGGTAATGGATGAAATATGATTGATTTACTGGTTTCGGCGTGCGGAACGGATGAGAATAATGAGAAAATATAATTGATACCCTTTTCTATAAATCCTTCGATGCATGGGGTGTGGGAGGTAAAGGGGGCCCATTCCTGTATACCTAAGTCTTATTAAACAAGAAGAATATTGCTGAGAGCTATCGAGTGCCAAATGCTAGGATGAGTTATTATTCATCGTCGAACTAATTCCTACTACATCAAATATACCTCTCTCCCAAACCTATCCAATATGGGTTTCATTCAAAGCTACCTGAATTGCAGTTTTTCTATGAAGTAGATAGTCAGCCAAGTCATGTTGTGGGGGCCGATTTATGATGCGTGTGCTGTAGGTAGTCTAAATGCCGAAGCTCAACACCGTCCTGCCTATCTCCCCATCTCGATCTCGATATGCCACAAGAAGTACAAGGGAGTGCGAAACATGGTTTCAGACCATGTAAGGCTTGCGGCGAGTGCTGATTGGTGCACGAAATTATTCATTGTGTTGGCAAAACGTTGGTGACAGTGTCGGGAGCAATGATAGGATCAGAGACACTCGCTCGTCCACATCGCCTCCGCACACACGTAATTCCCGGTATTGCTAGACTATGGCTGGCTAGAATGCAAGTAACAATACCTAGCCAAGGTACCTGCCGCTAGCCGATTGGGCATCGAGCCGCATTCTGATACGGGGCGGTGGTGGAAGGCTCGATAGTCTATGACGACATGAAAGAGCTAGGGATGTGCTACCTATGGCGTAGGTGACGCCACACTCACCACCCTCACACGTCACCAGCCACACACAAGGGTCATTTTGCGGGGATCAATGAGCCGCATGGTTCCTCTTTGCTCCAGATCTGTTCCTGATGTTTCCCAATGGGGTAATGAGCATCTGCAAAATCGCAATGACAGTCTCGCGTTCCAGACGACCACCGATGGCAAAGTGCATACTTCGGCCAGGCACAAGCAGGGTTCCAGGCTGATGTCCTCTGCCATGCATGGTCACGCATGGTTATCCCTTCCGGAGACGAAGCTCACTTACTGTACAGTAGTTGTTATCGTGGTCCCGTTTGTTTAAGGGTTTGCTTTGCCTCATTGCCATCTGGTTTGACGTGCAGCTACCGCATCAGGTCACTTGCTTTCTTTTATGACGACAACCATTTCAGAGACCTACAACTAGTAGTACATGACACCATCGAACCCTGCAGAAATCAGGAGCCAAGGTATAGACGCTATCGATCGGGTTAGAGAAACAAGTGTTTCTTTGACAACTAACTGTGCGGAGACTCGTGTCGTGCAAGCGGCTACAAATCTATGGGGTTTACTATGTGTCTTAATAACAAGTCACAGATCAAGAAACATACTAGGATCATGGCATTGGAGCTATGTAGAAAATACATACCCTAAGGGCGATGAAAATCGGAGAATCCCCATGGATCTGGGTAACACGGCCCTGCGAGATCAAGGGTCTTTGGGACGCAAGCGATGAGCTATGACGACATACATATGAACGACAAGCGCGACACTCTTTGATAGCTGGCCTGATTCTGCACAAGTCAGGCACGCCGGTTCGACTAACAGGCGCTCTTACGTATCGGCTTCGAACACCTTCGTTAGACACGGCCGGAATCACTGTACTCAACCAATGGGGAGCTGCGCTCTTCAATCTAAAGGCAAGGCAGCATATCACGACCCACAGATGATGACATCGGCCACAATGTGAGGGCTTGCGTTGATGAAACAGCAAGCTTCTGTTTGATCTAATATGTCTATATAATGGCTGTTTCCTGGACCTCAGACTCGGGTTTACCTTTCTATCATCAGAATCGTACCAACAAACAACAGTAACACCCACACTCCTAAGCATTAACAGCTATCTACTCAAGACACTCCTGAACACTCAACATAACCAGAAAGGTACACATACAACAACCTACATCTGCCCACCATGTCTAGCATTGTCAACAAAGTCAAAGAAGCCGTATCCGGCCACCACAACACCTCTTCTGTCCCTGAGGGTACCCACGGCACTCACAACAGCCGCGTCGCCAACGCAGCCGACCCCAGAATCGACTCTGACCGCGACCATCGTGCGGCCCCTGGCTCAACGGTTGGTGGCACACACGAGTACACCACTGGCAGCAACTACACACATGGTGATGGTGCCTACGGCACACACGGCACATCTGGCATGACTGGCACCGGCCTCACTGGCACACACGGTACCACAGGCACACATGGTACACACGGCGCTGGCGGCCTCACCGGTACACACGGCACAACAGGTATGACCGGCACCACCGGCGAGTACGGCTCAACGACAGGAACAACCGGTGCCTTCGGCACAACAGGCGCGACAGGTCGCGAGGGACCTCACAGCTCTAACCTAGCAAACAAGATGGACCCGCGCATCGACTCAGACCGCAGCGGCGCACGCATGGGGAACACAGCAGGCGACCAGTACGGTAGCGGGCGCGAGGGCGTCCACGGGCCTCACAGCTCGCGCGTCGCTAACGCGGTCGACCCCCGCGTCGACAGTGACCGCGACGCCAGCCGCACCGTTGGCAACACGTACGGCAGCTCCGGGACCTACGGCACCACCGGCGCGCACGGCACGCAGGGAACCACGCATGGGACCGCGCAGATGGGCGGAACCCACGCGCCCGGCCCAGCACCCAACACGGCTGGTCCTCACAAGTCGGACTTCATGAACAAAGCCGACCCGCGCGTCGACTCGGACCTCGACGGCAGCCGGACCGTGGGCGGCAACAAGACATACGGGGCGTAAGTTTGTATGCGACAGTCTGCTTTCTCATGCCCCTCCTCCCCCCTAATTTCCTCCCGGCAATCATGTTAACAGATTTACCCCTACCAGTAACACCTCGTCAACCTTACAACACAAGGACCCCACGGATGCCGCCCAGGTACCTCCGTCGGTCATGCAGAAGGCCGTCGGCAAGCCCACCATCCTGCACGACGATGTCAACCACGGCCGCGAGCGACGGCATAGTCTGAAGACGTCCCAGGAGGTCGAGCATGGGTTGTAAAAAGAAAACAAAAAAACAAAATTATGGGCATTGGGCTTATGAGTTATGACGGTTTTCGTGTCGGTATTCGGCGGATATGCCGATTAAGTGTATTATCATACGGATATTTCCTATAAATTAAAATGGTTGCGTTCATGATATTGATCTTGATGCCTGATACAGTGATTTGATTTCAACATTTGTGTTCCTTTTCCAATATGACATTTTCCTTTACCAATGCGATAAATTCCTTTTCCAATACAAGATATCCCTTTTCTTATGTGATATGTAACACGTAACGTCTCTTCTTAAACCCAGATTAGTCCATCAATCTTATCGTCATTACTTGCCCACAAAATAATAAGGTCCTCTTAGTTAATTATTCCAATTCGTATTCATTTATTAATTACCTGTATCTATATGCACAGTAAGTATCCGCGAGGATCCATGACACGTTTCGAGTTCGTTCACGGACGGGTACGTTACATTAATTCCTAGTGAGTAGGTAGTTTCCACTCCTCATTTACTCGTCCATCCTTAGAACAAACAACCCATCGATCTAAATTAAATAGTCAAGACACCCTGTAGAGGCAACGACCGACTGCTCGACCCCACAAAAATGCCGTAATCGCCCTTCCGCAGGGCCCATTTCTGCGCGACGACGTCCCAGACGCTCAGGTCGCGGCGCGTGAGGTCAAAGCTTACGGTGGTCTGGGTCGAGACGTTTAGGAACGCCTTCTCGAAGCCGCGGAGCTGGCGCGCCGGGGCGCTGCCGCCGGGGATGCCGACGTATAGCTGGGCGACCTCGGCGCCGGACACGTTGCCCGTATTGGCGATGGTGGCGAAGACGGTGGCGACGACAGCCCAGAGGTCGGCTTGGCCGCCTGAGCGAACGGGGCCTGACGGGAACTCGGTTGTGTTGGTTGTCTCATTTACGGCGATGTGCAGGTTTGAGAAGTTGAAGGTCGTGTAAGACAACCCGAAGCCGAATTCGTACCGCGGCGTAATGTTCTGCGCGTCAAAGTGCCGGTAGTCGATGTAAACACCCTCCGTGAAGTTAGACTGCGGAAACTTGGCGAACATGCCCTCTGGACGGTCTGGGCCTAGGAGGTGCCCGTAGTCGGACTCGTTTTTGGCTACGGTGTAGGGCAACTTGCCGGATGGGTTTGAATCGCCGTAGAGGAGCGACACTAGGGCGCGCCCCGATGCCTCGCCTGGTAGGTGGGCGAACATCAGGGCCGTGACGTTTGCGTGGTCGATCCATTGGTCGACAAGCCGGACTCCGGCATTGTGAAATATGACGATAGTATTGTTGCATCTATCCGCCACGTGACGGATGAGTCCGTCTGTGTAGTCGTCGTGGAGTCCGGGCCTGTCGAATCCTTCCGAGGCGAATGCGTTGACAATAACAAGACAGGCGTCGGATGTGCTGACAACATCTGGGTTAGGGCTATAGAAATCCCACATGAGAGCCGTATCGTCGTCATACGCTCGCTGTGTGAGAGCGTCGTAAGGCGAGCTAAACGAGGCGGGTGTCACTGATCCTGATCCGCCACCACTGATAAGGGTCCCGTTAGGAGCGATCTGTGAAAAGTCGGCATCTACTACACCAGCGAAGCCAGCACTAATATCTCGCCCTAGATAGGCCGACTCTCCACCAAAAGTCCAAGCGCCGATACCAGCGTTTGACTTGTAGTTCCACTGATCGGGGCTTCGAACTGAATATCCGAAGATTGAAAGCATTGTTGGTTTCTTTAGTGGAAGAGCATTATTGATATTTTTCAGAAGGACGTGACCTTCAACAGCTCCATCAAGCAAGACTTTTCGTGATGAGATATTCCGAGCGTCGACGATTTGGTGTGGTTTTGTAAGATCGGGCGCGATCCCCACGCCCGGCGTTGGGAATTCCTGGTCTTGTTTCATTTGATACCAAGACGCAATGACCCTTGTCGCCATATCGTTTAAGCGAGCTTCGGGTATGGAGCCGTTTTTGACTGCTTTAACAAGTTCGTCACCCCAGAGGTCCGAGTTTGGCATGACCATGTCCATGCCGGCGAGAGAAGTGGCAACTCCAGCATGGAGTGCGCCCCAGTCCGAGGTAATAGCGCCTTGGAATCCAAGTTCTGTCTTTAGAAGTCCATTTTGCGTCTTGCTGTTGGCACAGCCATAAGAGTTATTGACACGGTTGTACGAGCACATGACGTTTCCAGTGCCCGCATACACGGCGTCTTGGAAGGGCCTAATATCTGGTCAATAAGGCGGAAAAGAACGATAGCAAAACATGCCTTACCAAAGATACAGCTCATGCATTGTTCTATCATCAATGTTGGCTGACACGGATTCAACTCCTCCAGCAGTAGGGTTGCGATAGGATTCTTGCTCATTGCCGATAAAATGCTTCGCCAGATAAATTAGCAAGTTCTCTCAGATAGGGCTAAAATCCGTACCTTGGTGCTGGTGATCACGCCTTGAGATTGTATCCCTTCTACAGTTTGCGCAGCGAGCGCACCGCAGAGATATGGATCGACTGAAAAACCCTCCCAATTCCGGCCACCACTAACTACTCGACCAACAGGCCCGACAACAGGGCCGAGAGCGATATTTGCCCCTTTTAGACGAAATTCCAAGCCCATACTCTCCGCCCGGCTGCGGGCGAGCGCTTTATTCCAACTAGCACCAACGTGGATGCCGCTCGGAAACCCGCTGACGAAATCGGTAGCCCGAACACCTTGGCCAGCATCCGTAAGACATAAGCCTGTAAAGTTCATACGATCGATAGCGGCGATGTTTCCAGAGCAGCCATTCAAGGTGCCCGTAGTTCCGGTGGAGGACGTGACACCGGATGCTAGCGACGCCTGTATCATATATCAATATCGTTTAATCGCCATTTAGTTATCAGACCAGTTTCCTACCTTCTCCTCAATGGTAAGCTGGTTAACGAATTTGACCGCTTTATCATATGCATCCGCCCACGCGCCTGTCCCCTTCGTTGGCGCTATAGACATCTATGTTAGCCTACAAACCCTATCCGAGAAGTGTGAATGGGTCGAGTACGAAGACTTTATCTGGGTAAATACTTACGAGAGGGGTATGTGGGCTCAGATTGGCCGTAAAAGTAGTTGTCGTTAGTAACGACATCGCCCTGACTCCCACCCTCATTGCCGACAGTGGAAGTGTTCCCATGGCGATTGCGAAGAGCGAGCAGACCCAGGAGGCCGAGAAGCGGTAGAATCAAGAGAGCTGCGATAAGAGCTTTGCCGCGCTTCTTTTGGAGGATGGGAAAGCGTTGCTTGAGACCCCGGGGCCGAACGGCCGGGATGGACTCGGGTTTGTGGCCTGCCATGTTCAAAGATTGGCTCTAAAAAGCCAGGCGTGTGATATGGTGATGTGTATGTATGTATAGACTCGGAGAAAACTGACCAATGTCGATGTTTGAAAATCGGCTGTTCTAGTGGGATAGGATGAGTAACATTATGCCGGCCGAAGCGGCTCTTTTGCTATCGGCGTGTGGAATGAATACGAGCCCTCCGCAACCTTGATTTGTGCCGCGCGTGGGGAATTTCTGCGACGGCCCGGTGATCAAAGCAAGACGTCGTTTCACCCAAGCCGTCAAGACACCTGACGACGCACACGTAGGTACATCAAGTGAGGTGCCTTATTGAGGTAGTTTAAGTAGGTAATTGATTGGGTTCACAGCGCGGGCGTTGGAAGTAGAAAGCTGTCCAGCGATTGTCGGCCTCTGCCCAATTATATGAATTCGAGAATCATGTAGCGCATGGTGTGCTGAAAAACTAATAGCCGTGTTGCAATAAATCGTTTGATGTGGGTGCTGTGGCTACATAAGTATGTATATGGAAAGCGCATCTCTTGGAAGTAACTTCATGTTGTTTACCTGATTGCGCCGACGTCCAATCCCCATCAACAGCAGATTTGAGCATCATCCATTCGTTGTTGCTAGGCCACTAGTCCCCGCCCCCGTGTTCCTTCCCAGGCACTCCCGTACATACATACAGTACTCCACCCACACCTGGCAAGCCCGTCCAATTCGATGTACAGGGTTGGTAGGCAGTCTAATGAAATGCAGGGCATCATGATTTAGACATTCAACGTTTATCGATATGTATAATTGATTTGATAACTACCTACCTAGGTAGGTAGGTAGGTAGTTTAGCCTTGCTTATCAACGGAGATCTACCGCAATATTGTTCGATTGGCTTGTCGCCGAGAGGCTGTTCTCGCCGAGTATATGAGTACGATATACACCTTTTCACGCTTTCGCTGGGCCAGGCCTATCTACGGGGCACGCAGATATATATATATGTTTACATATACGTTTTGATGTGTAGAGTAGTTAGACAACATTTGAACTTACATATAGGTACCTAACGTAGTGTCCTGGTTCCGCTGTCTTCGGTCATAAATCAGGAGTGCTTTTCCCTGGCTTCCAACAGTCATCTATTGAGAGACCTGGTAAGGCAACACCGCGGTAATTATATAACACGTAGGGGGGCACCAGCGCCACCGGGCTGGCTTTCTCCCCATTCCCCTCCGAACCACCACCTCACTTTAGCTTCCATCCCATTCTCAAGCCAAACTTTAGTATACTAAGGTAGGTATCCATCGTTCATAAGCAACAACCGTCAAGTGTCGAGATAACAAAGAAACAAAATCCATTCAGCCCGCCGAATGCCAGCAATGGCCGTCAGAGTACCCGGGGCAGCAGCGCCCTTCGTATTCTTTTGCCGAGGCAGCAACGCTGCCGTCGTGGGGCGAGCGACTCCGGCGCTCTGGTATATATCCTCCGCATCCCTGCTGTCAAAAAGTATCCAAGTGTCCGTCCATACTGCATATTTTTCGTCCTTCGTTCGATTCATCAATGATACATATTACGGACAAAGAAGTGGCATTGTAATAAAAGCCCCGGTTTCGTGTGAGAATATACGTGTTCGGCCAGGCGGCTTCGCGTCGTTTCCATGAGCTTCGGTCGAGTTTGCTCGACTCGACTCGACGGTATGGTACACGTGCCGAGAACACAATCCTTCAGGTAATACTATATGCTCCAGAAAGTTCAGCCGTAGGGACTCGCACGTAATGGGACGTGGGTATGTGGAGAAGCCCCGCGACGATCGCAAGCCCCGACGAAATCCCGAACGACGGGCCGGGGCAGGGCGTGGATCGGCCGTAGCGGGAGCGGGAGAATATGGAAAGATACGGTCGGGGTACTTCGGAACCAGGTGACTCACAGGATCAGCTGCTTCAGGTTCCGTTGTATAATCATGTCTTGCACAGACGTCATGGTGATCTTCAGCAAGTTCGTATCTGTGGCGTTCGTGAAGTGCCCGTAGATTTCCTTCTCAGGATTCCGGTTCAATGCCTTGAATTTGTCCATGAAGTACTTGCTAGCCTGCTTATGGTCGTCGGGGGGACCACGGTAGTCGGTGAAGCCATATGATGTGATAGGGCTGGACACCAACTTCTCCCTGAACAAGTCCATCTTGTTCAGGAAGAGAATGAGTGCGGACTTGGCGAACCAGTGGGAGTTCGCAATTGATTCCCAAAGCATTAGCGCTTCGTTCATTTGGTTCTGTCGAGAGCCGTCAGCATCTGTATTTCGGTGGGACCGATGGGACACGCAGCAGAAAATTCATAACTTACGCCATCTTTATCTTCTACGAGGCATTGATCGTAACCGCTAATGGCAACCAAAAATAGCAGGCAGGTGACGTTCTCGAAGCAGTGAATCCATTTCTTTCGCTCCGATCTTTGTCCACCGACATCGAACATTCGGTATGTTAATTGCCCCAGATCGAAAACAGTCTCGGTAATACCGGTTGTTCTTAATCGAGTTCGCAATAGATCCTGATCGGTCGGTACATAGTTCTTGTTCCATAGACGATCCACATCATCACAAAAGCTTTTGGGCGCATTAGCAACCGAGGTGAGATCCATGTAGGAAGGGAGACATACTAAGCAATATTGTCGTGTAGGGCATATTCATTGCCCTTCAGGATGGCCTTCTGAACACCGGCATCGGCCCATAGCGATTTAATCGGGTCGAGGTAGTCCTGGGGTAAGGGATCATTCGGCCCTATCTCTACGTCTACAAGGACTAGCTCTTTGTTTCTCTGTTGATCGTGACACATCAGCGTCTGCGATATAAAACAACCCTCTCCAATAAAACCGTCAAGGGATCACCGGCGAACGCATAGCAGAGCGCTACGACGACAACAAGGGGACGAAGACGATGTTTGGGTTGAACTAACCTCGTTCTCTTCGCGCTCAAACTCAATTGCGTAATCTTCCATGGCGTCAAATATGAGGCGCAGGGATTGTATAACATTAATCAGCACGACTGGCTTCCATTCCAGCTTCTCTGTTTTGCTGAAGCCTTGGGCATAAATCAACTTCATCTGCTTAAGGACAGTGGACTTGCCCGACTCGCCGGCACCTGCACAAACGGACCAAAGTTAGATGATGTAGAACCAAGTGACGTGAGATGTCGGGGTGGTAGGGCCGTTGGGAACCCTGGAACACTACACACCGAGAAGAAGGAGTTTGACTTCTTTGGCCATGCGCTTCTCATCCTGTTTGATGACCCTGTCGAGCTCGCGCGAGCGAGCATCGCCGGCCTCCTCCGTCTTCCTGCTGCCGAAGCACATTTTCTAGACGTAGGCCGACCGGGCTCGTGGTATCGTCGGGGTATTAGGTGGTCGGCGACGAAAAACCACGCGTCTGTTAAAGGGTCTCGGTGGGACTGGACTTCAACTTGACTCGAGCTGACCCAACTTAAATCACCGCAATTCGAAAACGGGCAACTCTTAAAGGCTTGATCTCCGAGTCTATGACGGAATGGCCAGGTGTTTGGGAGGTGAGAAGTGGACCTTGGCCGGTTCGCACGAGAAGATAGAGTTCGCGCTGTCTGTCGCACGATAGGGAGAACACCCAGGCCGGCGAGGGAGGGAGGGAGAGCTGGCACAGACGCAAGGCTACGACGCAGCTAGCACGGGCGCTGCAGCTGGAGCTAGGTAGACAGCAGCAGATAGCGAACAGCAACGGACAAGAGCAGACAGCAGACCGCAGACCGCAGTGCCGCAACGTGCTCGGTTCGAGTTGGGGATGGGTTGGTCTGGAGTGGTTTAGAGGAGGTGAGATGAGATGGGTGAATTGAAAGCCAAGTGGCTGGGTTTGTGTTTAGGGGAGTCGAGGTGGATTAGGTAGCGGATGAAAGAGAGCGTACAGTGAGTGTCCAGGTGCTGTAGCGAACCCCAAAGCAGCACCCCAAGACAACCCCCAATGACCGGTGGACTCGCTAGAAACCCTAGAACACTGCCTAATAGGTACTATAGGCGCCAGGCGGTGTCTTAGTCCCTCACGTTAATACGTTAATACATAACACAAAGCTATATAGCTCCTTCTCTTTCTCCTTCAGGCTCCGAGGTACCGATGTCGATCCACCACGTCGTCCGATTGGGGTTCGGAAAGGGTGTCACCTAGTGCCGCCAGAGGCCAAACCCGTCTTTGTTCGCTTGTTCGGCTCTCTCTCTCTCTCTTTCTCGACAGTGCTGCTGCTGCTGCCGCCGCTGTGGCTGGATACCTGCAGTGCCGTACAGTCCTGTAGGTAGGTATAGTACTTAGAGCTCGAGGGAGATGCTGGGATGAGCGAGCGGGCGAGTGATTGGCGAAAGAGGAAGCTCTCGAGAAATACCGGGTGTAGCGGAGGGAGACCCGTGGTGATAAAGGCTGGTCGCGGTGAGGTGAGGTACAGCAGTGCCGCATCGAGGTACTGCGGGTACTGGACCTCGAGGTAGATGGTGAGTCTAGATAGGATACCTACACCGCAGTACCGCCCGCAAGGTGGCTCACTTGGGTACGGCCTGTAGTACCTCTAGATACCTACCTAATCCAGGCACGCGGCCAAGCGTCTGGTGGGCGTCGTGTATACCAGGTACCCGACGATATGCACTGCCAGTGGAGTCCCGTCCCATTGAGTGCTATTTTAGGTACCTACCTACATTACTACGTACAGTACGGCGTCCCATGCCTTGTAAAGCACCCCGCGCCCTGGCCTCACGAGATTGGACCGCAAATCCTGTGGGAGAGATGAAGCTGACTCGAGCTACTGTACTTACCTACAGTATGATGTAGTCTGTAGATGACCTCAGGGTATGTAAGTAAGTAGGTAGGTACTGTACATTGTACTTCAAGTCCTACCTTGCGCTCTCTTGTCCCAACAGAAATGAACACGCAATGCGAAATCCGCAACCTCCAGCATTCACCGGCCCTAGTGACATTTGAAATGTTAATTGCTCATCCATAGATCTAGTACATACATATGTAGGCAAGGACTAACACCCATCCTCCGGGTCTAATGGGTATTGCAGAAGTAATGCAATGCACTGCACTGTACTGTAGCTTGATATATTATACATAGTACGTACTTACAGCCACCCAGAGGTGGGGCTCTCGTCGGCTCGGGCTACTGTTCGGGCTATGTTTCAGGGGATCTGCTAGCAATTTCGCGATCATGTCTACAAAGTACTAGTATGGGCGGGCTGGACGGGGGGCCATCTGGGAAGATCTGAGGCCAGTGTGAGAAAAGAGGCAGTGTGCTAGCCGGCATCTCAAGTCCAAGTACCCTTCGAGTCTCGTCGGCATGTCTTGTAATGTTTCAGCGTTGTGACAAATACCTAGGAGCTACCGACGCGCACACTAATACACCGTGCAGATTCTCTCCTGTTGTGGCGTGAGCACTACTGCAACAAGACTGGCGTTACTAGCATGATACGGATTACGGTATACTGTATGCGAACCTTGGCAAGCTAAAAGTACCTACTGTAGGTTATCTGATCCTTGAGAGCTTACCGGTAGGTATTACACAACAAGCCCGGCCTCATCCGGACGTGCTACGCTCGACAGCATCCAGAATATTCGTGATATAGCTGCTGACGAGTACCTAGTAGCTTCGGCACTTCGAGTGCTACGGGGTAGCAGCTGGTTCACTTTTATCAGCCTTGCCTAGGCAGTTGTGAGGCTACGAAGACCTCACAAACTTCATTGGCTTCTGCCATCGGACCTGGTCCCTCTTTTGGAGTTGTGATATACCTATCTAGGTATGTGACCGTTCTACTTTAGTGTAAGTTGCCCGTTTATTGCTATTGAAACGTTGACACTAATAACCTATTAGGTATGTACTGTACTGTATTTAGAACTCTTACAATGTTCCCCATAATACCGAGTTGGAAGAGCAACCTAAATGGGTTAAATGTACAGTAAAGTAAAGTGCCTAAGGTTAATTGACTGTAAATGACTCTTAGTAGGTATGTACAGTATAGTAGGGAGGTACAGTATAGTAGGTATTATACATATGTAAGCTAACCAACCTACATGTGTCCGGTTGTTCACAACATACAACTTACAACGTACGCAACGCGATTGATGTGCTCATCTTAGCCGAAGCAGCCTAATGGTAACACCACCTCTTGTCAGGATTTTCGAATAATGCACTATCTAAGACTTGGATCAATTGACGACATGAAGGACGAGGCGCAGCTGATAGGGGTCCTATGCGCTTGTATGAATCAGCTTCCGATAAGGTATAGATAGACCGGGTAAGCTTAAACATTGTCCAATTGAGGTCAACCCCCAAGAACCCATCTGCCGTATTACACTACAGTCTACGTACTCATGCTAGGTGGCTTTTAGCCCATCAAATGCCGTATTCTCTTCAAGGTTTCCTTAAAGCTTACCTACAGTACAGTCTACAATGAGCCTATGACCCACGGTTTTATGGCACGGGTTACCGAACACCAGGGCTTACCTTTGACTCTACGAGTTTATATCCCACATCTACCTAGTATATACTACCTGGTGGGGAGCAGGCAGCAGATAGCACGTATGCTATGTGTCGTATGCTGTGGTAGGGGGCCGCGGTTGGCATTTACACATTCATCCAACCCCTGAATCATGCTTAGGCGAGGGTATATGTCCTGCCTACCTAAGCTGCAGTATAACTATTTTGTATTACGGGTTTCGAGGGGGAGAGGGGGCGGGACCTGAAAATTCGGTGAGCTACCATAATACATAGCATATAAAAATAAGTGCGTCTGATAGTCAACCACGACCCCAAGTTGCACACATGCTACCCTGACGTAGCATCTTCTCCAGCCCGACCCAAGCTCGTGTCCACCACGAAGCAACGAAGCAACGCCCTTCCCTTCCGCCCAGAAATTGGCGCGTCTATTGCTCCGGTATTGGTATATTCTGTCAGCGCCGTACCAATTCACCCGACCCCAGACCCGTTCGAGCTAGTCGTCTGTTTCTACGACGTATGGACCAAACGGCTCCACAGACTCACCCCTGACTTGAGCTAAACCGCAAACCTTGCTACCAGCATGTGTGTAATTGTGTTACGCTTGAACGATCAGTGATGACCCCATACGCTTACAGGGTTCTTCGTTGTTAGAACCGACTTACCAACACTAACATAGCACTCCTCCTCCAGGATTTCGTTCAAAAGGTAGCGCAATCTTTACCCCATATTCTACTGAATTGAGCCCAAGTTTTGCAATAGACCCCCCTCGGAAGGCAGTCATAAACTCCCGGGCAATTATACTACTTTAAAGCTCTTCTAGAAGACGGCCTAGAAGCTCCTGATGAATTTTACGAGAATGCGTAGTTTGGTTAACTCGGCGCTCAGCCTGGGTTCTTGTATCACGCTACATTTTGAGATCCTGGAGATGCGCACGTGTAGAGCTGGTCGATAGCTCCTTGACCACAACCACGCTTTCAACGGCGCCTTGATGCGGTATGTGGCGTTATAGCGGCCGTGTGTAGCACGCCTGCTGTAGGTACTGTAGCCAAAATACTTTTTAGGATTCCCGAGGTCTTTCTAAGGAGTTGCCGACCCTCCTTCGGCACCCGTTTTATTCGCACACTAGCCTATAGAGAAGGCTAGCGTGCTATAGTGCCGACGTAGTTGCGGATCGCGTTCAAACAAAACAGTTTAATGGAGCTCTAGCCGCTCTAACACCCAAGTGTTACTAGCCTGCTTGACGTTGAGTAGAAAAACGTGGTAGATTAGGATAGTGCATTGCGTGATTTGATTGGCAACTCGTGGGGAGGGGATTAGATCCTAGTCGGGATCGTGATATCATGATAGAGAGATTGATACTGGTCACCTACTAGTATAGCATTTCTTTAGCGTCAGCTTACACACATGGCTCCACATAACCTTCTACTGTAAGTACGAAAGATACAGTCGCCGGGCAGGGAGGCAGGGAGGTGAGGTTGGGAGTTGAGCCAAGCCTCCCTATCCCTATACTTAGTCAACAACAATGGCTCGCCGCCAGACTTCGGGAATGCAATCACAAGGAGACGGGAAGAACCAGAGATAAATCGTAGCCGGTGCCCGGGTGCGCCATGCGATCCCGTCATTCATCCAACAGCAGCAACAGAAACAGGCCTCCCACATGGCTTACAGAAAATGTGGTCAGAAGCCATGCTGACAGGCGTTTTCGCATGTGGCCTCGGCAGGGTAATATGGGCCTATCACGAACGGGCTATGGTGACGCCCGCGGCGCAGATGTGACCAATGCCTCTCGTCTCGGCAGATTGGGCTTAGGATCCCGCTACAGTATGCCGCAGTGTTTTTTTTTTTTTTTTCTCTGTTTTTCAATACCAACCTGCAGCCTTTCGAGATCCAGATGTCTATTACCTACCACCAGGACTCCGACACATCCGCCAACGTCTCATGGAGAGGGGCGCAGAGCATGACTGCTGCTACCCTGGGAGGATGAGCCACGTTTTTACGTGCCCAGAAGAAGGATGAAGAAACGTCGAGGGATGGGAGCGTTGCAACTCTACAGTACACAGCAAAGACGGTAGGTAGCAGCAAGCAAGCAATCCCCAGCAGACAACTATAAAAAAACAAAAGTCCCGCACCCAACAATCGTAAGATGGAGCATGCTTTAGGCAAGCAGGCAGGTCGTTGCCGTCACGGCGGTATCCTCCCTCTGCGGTCCTACGTAACCACGCGAAACTGGCGGTAACCCAGATACCTATTATTACTTCATTTGCTCTGAGCGGTCTAGTGTGTACCACGGTCGTGTGTTGAGCCAAGGAATCCTTCCCTTTTGCATGCCGGAGCTTCATCAACCTATTACTTACATACAGTAGATAGGTACCGGGATCTGCGAGGCGACAGACGCAGCAGCTGCCCAATCAGCGAAAACAATAGCTGGGCAATACTGAGTCCTCCAGTGCAGCAGTAGCATGCTGGGGTTTGCATCGTACACGTATACCATCAGCCATTGGGATGAGCGCCTGGAGACAGTAACTAGGTTAGATAGTTATACACTGCCACGAGAGAATGCGCTGGGGTGGTGGTGGTGGTGGTGGTGGTAACGATGGTGATGATGATGAGGGATGGGACGGGCTTACGCCGTGCAGTACCTACACCCGCACGATTCCGGACGCCTAGAACCCGCGGTAGGTAGATAGACGACGCAGGCCAGGCAAAAATCGTCAGCGGTAGACTTCCCTTCTCGGCCGTCCATGACCAACGGATACGACCGTAGTATCAGCAGCGATCGTGTATGTAATAAGTAAGCTGTGTGCTCCGGGCATATTCCGCTCCTTCTCACTTGACTGAGATCGAATCAACCGGCTTGGTTGGTCTCATCTCATCCTCACTCTCTCCACTAGCACGTTTTTTTCTTTCGTCTTTTTTCTCTGCTGTTCCATCTCATTCATGACTTGAAAAAAGTTTCCAGGTCGCACACATGCATACAGTACAGTATGCATTTCATCCTCACCCCTCCCCCTCCAATGAATGTGGATGGAATGTCATGCTTGCCCCTCCCCCCTCGTCTCTGCTAAGACATGACAACCAAGAATGTAAGGTTGGTGTATATGGTGGTATTGCATGTAATACATATACAGCGTGCGGTAATCAATCTCAGCATGTGTGCACCACGTGCGGCTCTTGGTCCTAAATCCTGGGAGCTAGCAGATCGTCTAGAATCTGGCCAAGCAATAACAGTTGAAACCTTTCCTCGTCGGCACGGTTTTCCTCCATTCCGGGAGGAAAGTCAAGCCGTCGGTAAGTCGCATACGTATGGGACTTTTCTTACTTTCGGCACACCGTAGCCAGCCTTACCAGAATGAAAGCCTCCCGCATCAAGCTCCCTACACTTACTTAACTTGGTATACCATGGTGCACTGCCCTTGCACTAATGTACGGTACAACTACCTCCTAGATAGTCCCTGCGGCCTATCCCAAGACAGCATAAAAGAGGCGTCTTCGGTACGGAGGTATCCGCGTGGGTCCCGTCGAATCCAATAAGTACGTTAACCAAAACCAACATAACTTACAGACTGATGTCTAGGTTTCCTTGCCTTTTCCTTTCGGCGCCTTTGCCTAATCACATCTCACTATCTAGTTCCCGGAGTGAAATGTTTCAGCCCCCAACAGAGACTTGGCGTGGTTCTGTGGGTATTTGGCTCATACTAAAGTACCTATAGACTGTAGTATATATATAGGTAGCATAAGACGAGGTTAAAACGGAGGCCGGTAGGCAGACAAGACAGCCCCGCGCAAAGCAATTACTTAAGTAAAACGCTAGGAGAGCGAAAAACAAAGCGAAATAGTCTTGTCTCGTCTCGGGTCTACGGACTACCACCTAACCTAGCTGCCTACACCACCTATACTGAGAAGAAAAAAAACCCCGCCGGCCTTGTTTTCGGCTTTACAAGATGATCTTTTTTTTCAGCTCAGCCCGATGGAGACAAATACGACACAATACGGCACGTTGTTAAACGGCGCGTCATGTGGTATTCCTTGCCAATGGGATGGGATGTTCCCACTCTCGTGCGTGTGCGCGCGCAGGCAGTAAGTACGCAACGAGAGTTGCAGTTTGAGATCCATAGAATAAAAATACCTGGACTGACTACCTCAATACTACTACCTGATAACATTCCTACCGTATACTACACTACGCAACCAGACAAGCCAACAAGCCCGTCGATCAGATGCCCCCCTACAATTCAGCTCCAAGGTTCCTTCATATATGTATGTATGTAGGTCTGTGACTCATTTCTCGAATAGACAGGTGCTCGGTCCGTTATTGTTCGTTTATCGCGTAGTATACCTATGTCTTAAGGATGGACAGTTACCAACCATGGTTGCGACGAGACAAGATGGACCATCATGGTGGCCGAATGAGGAAGGCCGGCCGGGACCCAGCTGAACACCCCCATTTCCTTCCACTCCTGATTTCCCGTTGTAGGAATTAAACGCCGCGCGAGCCAAGGAGCATGTTTGCAACGAGCCCTGCCTGCACTGCCAGATCGAAACCCTCATGCATGTCGGACATGAAACTTGGGACACTACTACTCCAATGAATGGATGGGACCACCACGTTCTCTGTTATCAGCCACGTCATCGTCTGCACCAACGAATACGATGAATATCTCCTGCGCGACGAGATTGCGACTCAAGAGCTGTTCTATTGAATTATTTGCTAATAGTATTTTCTCACGTTGCTCCGTGTTTCATATTTACATAGGCATTTTGAAACTATGTTCCCTCTAAGCGACTCCCATAGCAATGCTAAATCGTCATCATCAATCCACAAATCAGATACTACTTACTACCTTCCGACATTCTTTGACAACTTCTTCTCTTCGATCTGTTCTAGATCCTTCTTCTTGTGAAAGTGCGGCGCGACTTCATTCAGCCACTGCGGCCGTATGGGCATGCAGCTGCGCATGTACTCCTTGTTTGTCAACACTAATTCGTAATAGATGACTGTCTTCTCGGGCGGGTCCGACTTCATGAGGACAGAGCTGGGGTGGATGTAGACCGTGGTATTGTTCTTGAGCGTCCGGTAACTGTCGCCGCCGCGCTGCAACCGCGCAGCGTTGGGGAAGAAGCCTGCCGTCAGGGCTTTCTGGATGGGCTCAAGATTGGAGGCACCGCAGCTTGAGGGCGCCACTTCGACGCGCTCGCATAATTTGGCGAGCTGGTCTCGGACATCACGTGCACGGGTGAGAGAGCGTTGCTGTAGGAAATTCTCTCGAGACCACACCGGCGAAAAATCGCTATCAACCCACTGATTCCAGATGTTTAGAAGAGTCACATGGTCGCCTCCATCCTTGACTGTGAACCGATTACGCGCGCTATCTGCATGAATCTTCTTATCCTTTGGCCGGAAGAAGAGCGCAGACGCTTCGCTGAGCATGGCAACAATAGATAGAACTTCGTCGACACACTTGAACTTGTCGGCAGCAAGAACGGCTTTCGCAAGCATGGGATCCGTGGGGAACTCGGCCATCTGGCGGCCAACTTTGGTAAGCTCACCCTTGTGATTTAGAGCTTGAAGTGCGAACAACTGGTTCAAAGCTCCGATTAGAGATTCGGTAGGAGGTGGATCCATGAACTCGAACTCAAGAAGCTGGTTTATGCCCAGTGACTTTAATTGTAGCACAACGCCATTGAGGTTGGTCCGTTGGATCTCGGGTGTCGTCGACTCATCCATTTCGTTCATATATGCGTACCGTGTATAAAGCCGAAAGCATTTTCCAGGGCCAACACGTCCTGCACGACCACTGCGCTGATTCGCAGAGGCCCGCGAGCAAGGAACGACAACCAAGTTTGACATACCTGTTGCTGGATTGTAAACATTCTCCTTGACATAACCAGGGTCGATTACGTAGGTGATCCCGTCTATTGTCAAACTCGTTTCCGCAATATTCGTAGCGAGTACCACTTTTCGGGCGTTTTCAGGGGTGGGTTCAAAGATCTTGGATTGTAAATCGGAGGGCAGATTGGCATAAATAGGACAAATGATAAGTTCTTTCACACGGTTTCCAAGCTTTCTTGCGGTATCAGTTAGTTGTTGTTCGGCTGCTTCGATCTCGTCCTGACCAGTCAAGAATACTAAGATATCTCCTTTCCCTTGGGACGTGTGGATCTGGAAGACGGTCGTAATCGCTGCTGTCAAGTAGTTTGCCTCCGGTGCTGGTGTATAGTAGATGTCGACGGGATACCGGCGACCTGGAATATTGAAAATGGGGGCGTCATCAAAGTACTTCGCAAACTTCTCGGCGTTCATGGTAGCCGAAGAGATGAGAAGCTTCAGGTCTGGCCGCTCTCTTGCCAGATCCTTCACTAGAGCTAGTAGAATATCTGTGTGGACTGTCCGTTCGTGGGCTTCGTCGATCATTATGGCCGAGTAGCCCGAGAGGTCGGGTTCTGTCATAAATTCCCGTAGCAACATACCGTCCGTCATGTATTTCAGTATGGTCTTGTCGCTGGTGTTGTCTTCGAATCGGATGGAATAGCCGACTTCATTCCCAACCTTGACTCCCATCTCCTCGGCGACACGAGCTGCTACACTCATAGCGGCGACTCGCCTCGGCTGTGTGCAACCAACCTTGAGACCGTCCTTTGTATACCCTGCTTCGTGTAGGTATTGAGGCAACTGTGTAGTTTTACCGCTACCAGTCTCACCAACAAGAACTAGGATCTGGTACTGCTCCAGAGCAGCGATAAATTCGTCCCGGTACTTGAATATAGGAAGGGATTTGCGCGTTTCCTGTATTGTCATGGCCTTCTTTTCCGCCGCCTCGATCTGTGCCTCAAGAAACCTCTGTTCCTGTGTCAATTGCTTGCCTTCGCCAGCCAATGTCGACCCTAGGTTCCATTGTATGTACTGCTCGGGGTCAAGGACCGGGGCGTAGTCGCCGTCATACTCCCGCTCGGCACTGTTTATTTGGGCCTTCGCCTTCTGGGTCTGTTCTCTCTCCCATTCGTCATGCTCCGTGACGAACTTCTCCTGTCCGTACTCGTCTCTCTCGACATAGCGCTTGTACAAAGCCTCTTCCTTTCGTTTCTTATCAATTTTGCCCTTCTCGGTGATATAATCCTCGGGCATGTAGTAGCCATCTCGATGATCATCAATTCGTAGGCGCTCTTCCGCAAGCCGCAGTATTTCCCGGTTCTTGGCGAATTCGGCCTTCTCTTTTTCTGACAGCCGGACACCGCTCCTCAGTTCCGCAGTTTCTTCAGCCACCTGTTTGCGTAATAGTGCCAGCCGTTCCGTCTCTCGCTTTTTCAGGTAATCCTGTCGGGAGCGTTCGCGCAGGTCAGGCATGGCGGCTCGGTTGGCGGCTATCTCGTCGGCCAGACGCTGGCGCTCTCTCTCTGCCTTACCTTCAGTCTTCTTCGATTTGCCCTGGTCGCGTTCTTTTAATCGCCGCGAGAATGCCTCTCTTTCAGCCCTGTCCTTATCTGTGTCGGAGGCTGCGCCATCTTCATCTCCCGCCCCGTCATCGTGACTCAACTTGACCCGTTTCGGGGCTGACTCCTGGAATTCAGGTTCGTCTGCGCGTTCATCCCCGGACGGGGTTGGCTCTGGCTCCTCGTCGCCCCAGCGATCGTCGTGGTCACCTTCACCCTGTTTCCGTATCGACTTGGACTTCTTCCCATGGGTATCCCTACGGGGTGACCGGTCGCGGCTCCGACTCCTCCCTGGACTCCGATGGCGACGGCGGTGGGACCGATCATGGTCGCGGTCACGGTCACGGTCACGGTTGTGGTTGCGGTCGCGTTCGTCGCGTCGGCGGGATTTAGACTTTGGTTCGACTTTCTGCGGGCCAACCTCGTCTTCGTCCATAGGGACGAAGGCGTACCGCTTGCTCATATTTCCGACGTATTTATGAGAGCGACAACGAAGAGGGTTCAGTTGCGGACGAAGGAGAAGAAGAGAAGATGAGCAGGTGCCGTCCCAAAAGTTGGGAAACGAGTTTACAGAGAGGCAGGGTCAGTCGTAACCCTAAAAAGCGATGCAGACCAGCTCATTCGTGGTGAACGCACTAAGCCGGGGCCCAAATAGCCATGCCAGGTGAGATGGGAGGCTGCTTTGTGTACTTCGTCGACGGTGGCCCAAGGCTGATATGGGATATGGGAACTAGATGGCATCACCTTGAACGGAGAGGCTCGACAGAACATGACAGGGCAGCAGCCATCGCCAGGTAACCGTCCCCCCAGCATGGGCTACTGTATGCCCACTTTAGTATATTTTGGAGAGCTGTAGCCAATCACAGGCAGGCCAGGCGCCAAGCTGGAACAAGGTTTCTCTTAGCGCAATCTCTTATCTTATCTCATGCGGCCCTGCAGCTCGGGACGGTACAGCGGGCATTGTACATTTTAACACGTTGACATGCCGGTGTCCGCGTAGGTATTTGATACGGACTGTAAAAGTGGCATTTACAGAGCTGGACTTACTTACCTCTCACTCTTCAAGCCTTGCTGGCTGGGTTTCTTTGTATCTGTCCACTTCCTCACCATTTGACACATCACTATACCCTATAATCCTATCCTATCAGAATAAGAAACAGGACTAGCCAGGCTTGTGGTGTCGTTCGCTACCTCCCACTATGCTCCTTCGTGGGGCAGCTTTCCTGCTGCTCTGCCTACTCGCACAGATTGTATTATGTGCTGAAGATTACTATAAGGTATGCAGATTCGTGCACCTATACATTATTACTTGTTAGTGTCGTCAACCATGCTGACTGCTGTTGTGTGCCTAGGTCCTAGGCATAGATCGACACGCCAACGACAAGCAGATCAAGTCGGCGTACCGGCGACTCAGCAAGAAGCACCACCCGGACAAGAACCCGTACGTTCTACCTTACTATCCCCCGTCTTCTGTGTGGCCATTGGTCACTTGCTGACATTTGCTCGTAGTGGCGACGACACGGCGCAAGGCAAGTTCGTCGAGGTTTCCGAGGCCTACGAAGCCCTCATCGATCCCGAGTCACGGAAGATCTACGACCAATATGGACACGAGGGCCTAAAGCAGCGCCAACAGGGAGGAGGCGGCCAGCACCACGACCCTTTCGATCTCTTCAGCCGCTTTTTTGGTGGAGGTGGCCATTATCAGCGTGGACAACCCCGCGGCCACAACATTGAGATCAAGATCGGGCTCGCTCTCCGCGACTTCTACAATGGCCGCGAGACCGAGTTCCAGTGGGACAAGCAGCAGATCTGCGAGGAGTGTGACGGCACCGGCTCCGCCGATGGTGTCGTTGAGACTTGCAATCGATGTAACGGCCATGGTGTGCGCATCGTCAAGCACCAGCTGGCACCGGGCATGTTCCAGCAGGTCCAGACACAATGCGATGCCTGTGGTGGGCGGGGCAAGTCGATCAAGCACAGGTGTCCGGTCTGCCAGGGCAATCGCGTCATTCGCAAGCCCACCACAGTCACGCTTAACGTCGGACGTGGCGCGCCTAGGGATAGCAAGGTCGTGTACGAGAATGAAGCAGACGCGAGCCCGGATTATATCGCCGGCGACCTCGTCGTGACGCTTACTGAGAAAGACCCCGATATGGAGTCAGATAACCCAGATCATGTCGATGGTACATTCTTCCGGCGGAAAGGCGACGATCTCTTCTGGACAGAGGTTCTCTCCCTGCGCGAGGCTTGGATGGGCGATTGGACACGAAATATTACACACTTGGATGGCCACGTTGTGAGACTTGGACGGAAACGCGGCGAGATAGTGCAGCCCGGCCATGTCGACACTGTTCAGGGGGAGGGAATGCCCATCTGGAGCGAGGATGGCGACTCGGTCTATCACGAGTACCACTTTGGCAAGCTATTTGTCCAATATGTTGTGGTGCTCCCCGACCAGATGGAATCGGGCATGGAGAAGGAATTCTGGTCCGTGTGGCAGAAGTGGAGGGGCAAGATCGGCGTGGACTTGCATAAAGATAGCGGACGGCCAGATGAACCTATAGTGAGCTCTGGACATGAGAAGAAAGATGAGTTATGAATATAGGAGAAATGATAGATCGATAATAGATGATATAACAACATGATTTCTTTGCCCCTTTATTTTGAGGCTATATTACATTCAAGCCCTTTTAAACAGATCATGAGCAGATTTCATTATTGGTCTCGTACTACACTTGAAACAGTGATAGCTGACATTGGCTACAGAGCGTCGAGCTCAGGAGGGCCGATTTGCGGAGCTAGCGTGTGGGTTGAAAAACAGAACCTCATACGAGGTCGAGCTTCTTCAAGCAGCAACCAAGACAACTTCTGCCTCTCGTGAGCGCCGCGGAGGACTCAGCACGACAATACCACGAATACGGAAGGCTACCCTGGGGGTTTTATACATAGCTGCTCCTCGCTTCAAGGTGGGAGTGCCAACGCGTGAGTCAGTTGCCCTACCACACGCACCAAACCCCGGGACGGCGACCCAATTGGGCAGGCTGGCCCCCTAGCTTCGCTGTTCCGATTATATAATGTGTTTACACCCTATATATATTTATTTTGAGCAAGTTACTATCCGTATTCCTCTTCCTCCCCTTTCCTGCCATCGACCGTATTTCCCTTCCTGATTAGGGGAGACGTGGCTTGGAGCTCCCTTGTTCCCAAATTGCCTAACAAAAAGAACGCCAAGCACACGCCTACTTACTCCCAACCAAACCATCCAGTATAGGTATCCCCTATACTTGCTTCTCGTCGACGATTCTACACCTGGCTTCCTCCCCTCCCTCCCCCCTCCCTCCCCCGCCCCCTTTCAGCTCTTCCCGAGGTTAAGAAAAAAAAAATGAGCGCCCCCCTCCTAACCCGCACCACGGAAGCCTTCTTGGGCCTCGTCCGTCCCTGGATATTCCTATCCCTGTCGGCGAGCTTCCTGCCGCAGACAATCTGGCACATCCTCACATCGCATCCGCTCCTCGAGGGGCTCCGCATCCTGCTGTCGCCCTCGCGGTTCCAGGAGGCGTGGTTCGGGCAGTTCTGGGCGCACGCGGGGCCGCTCATCCGCGAGACGGCCAAGCCGCGCGTCCTGCCGCTGCTCGACGGGCGCACCTCGTGCGGCGTCGAGACGGAGGCGCCCACTGGCCCCGGCGTGGGCGGCGTGGTCATCGAGATCGGCGCCGGCAGCGGCCTCTGGGTCGAGGTCTTCTCGGACCGGTACCTGGCCGGGAGACGCAACTCGGCGCGCTCCAAGATCACCCGCGTCTACGGCGTCGAGCCCAACCCCGCGCAACACCCCGCGCTGCGAAAGGCCGTCGAGGACGCGGGGCTGCAGGACGTCTATGAGATCGTCCCGGTGGGTATCGAGGACTTGTCGTCCGCCAACGGCAAGCAGAAGAAGTGGGATGGGAATATCGAGCCCGAGTCTGTCGATTGCATCGTCTCCGTGCTCTGTCTGTGCAGCATCCCCGACCCCGAACGCCATATTCGCGAGCTGTACGGCCTCCTCCGCCCCGGGGGCCGCTGGTATGTGTACGAGCATGTGAAGTGCGAATATAGCTGGTATATGCGGTTGTATCAACGTAAGTCCGGCTCTCCTATTGATGTTGTCAGCACCCCACCCTGCTAACATCTATCGGCGCAATAGGCGTCGTGAATATCGCATGGCCGCGTCTCATCGGCGGATGCGAGCTGTGCCGACAGACAGGAAAGACGCTCCGGGAGGCGGGTTCGTGGACCGCTGTCGACATCGGGCAGCCGCCTGACGAACAGTGGTTCGGAACCGTACCCCATATCTTGGGCGTTTTCACAAAATAAGCATGTCCTGTGCTTATTCTCCGAGATAAGGTATATAGCCCTCTTAGTCGTGTGCGTAGCGAAATCCTTTTTCTTAGAAAGCGGAAAGTTTTTTGTGCGACGGTTGGTTCATGCACGCGCGCGCGAGAATATACCCCTTTTTGTCATCAAGTTGTGGGTTGGGTGCAGTGTGGCGGCGGTGGTGAGACGAGAGGAATTCGTCTTATCACAATTGACATTGACATTGCTTTAATTTTTATGACTTAGAAAGTGTTTGCGATTTTGCGACTTGTGTCAATGTAACTCCTGCCGCTATATGTGGGATCGCGACTCTAGGTAAGTTTCGTCGTTCAGAGGTGGGCAATCGTCATATGTCTTATTGTGGGAGATGAACATGATAACAAAAGTCAAATACGCGACTGAAGGGTTGCTACGTCTTGCTTGGATATGTTAAAATGGTGTATGTGTAATTTGCCCTTAGAGAGCGTCCTTAGTCTTGCCTGTGTCTGGCAATCTATACTACGATACCGGCCGGTGGCGTGGAGTAAGTGAGGGCGTATGTACTCTACGTATAGTATAGCAGTAACAATTTGCGGTTAGGTTCGATTCCTGACAGCGCTGTTGGTATTTTGTCCAGTGAGCTAGCTCATTAGGAACTTTTGAGACATTGTTAATTAGGTAGGAGGTAGTTTGGCTTTATGCATGATGGTTCCTAACCCCTAACTCTACCCCGGTCTCCATCCATATGAGAGACAATCACATTGCCATCCTTTGCAAAATTACTGTATACAGCTAACATGACATCAATTAGGTAGCAATACAGCAATACGGATACAGTTCGATAAATAACATTCGACACAAATGTTCCCCTCGGTAGCATCGGACCGCGAGATCGTGGTCAAGCCTACCTGCCCTTCTAGTGAGCACCAGTGATCGATCAGCCCCATCATCCCATCCAAGGTAGGACTGCTTATTATTATTACCGCAGTCACTATTCGCCCATAATTTATGGGCCGCTCGACACCATCCTTGTGGCCTGATCCCACCCTTGCCTTCCCAAGCTCTGAGCCTCCTCCTACTTCCTTACAGTAGTACACCACACTAGCCTCTCACGACACCCACAGCGAACTTGAAGAAGAATTGGTTCAGCGAATAAGCTACCTCGGACACTGATGCTGCTGTAGCGTAGTATTAATGAAGCAATGTTATAGTGTAGCTGAGTAATAGCCGTAGGGAAAAGATGACCGCCGGCCTAATAGAAAGACACGTTTTCCCGGGGGGAGCAGCAGGGTTCGGAGAGTTACCTGAGTTAACCTACCTAACTCGGTAGCAAGCCACAAATGGGTGATTTAGCGCCCGGGATGGTGTCGTGATTCGTATGATTCCTCATCGGTTTTTTCTGGGGCCAGCTAGTCGCGTCATTCCGAGCCTATTTGTCCCACGCCCGGCTCTTATTGCTATATAGCTAGCGTAGGTGTGCTATACGGACGAGTCCTGTTATCATTTACTATATAGGGAGGGGATAAGTGAGGCATCGTGCGACGAGGACGGCATTATCTGCCTATTCTTAAGAGGAGCCTCCTTACCTTCCTGCAGTAGGGGCTTGGTCTATCTCGCGCAAGTATACTAGAAGGGTACAATGAACAGTGTGTATATAAGAACCCCTCACGGTAGCTCCTAAGTTAGGACATGTCCTTTGACTCCTCCCATTCTACTGTACAGTACCTCATTACCTCATTAATTAATACTGCTATTAATCCCAGGTCTCAGCTGGAAGGCGTACATGTATGCGTTGTTTGTGAAAGCCCAAAGAGTGCTGCTCCACACGGCGGAACCTATATAGCCCACTTCTGGAAACGAACGAACGCTGTACCGAGACCTCCATCATCACACCTACCGGTTCCTTGCTTCTTACCTACTGTAGTCTCAGATGAATATCCACGCGAGTCCGGCAGAGCAGAGGGAGTTCTAGACCTAATTTGTTCTCGGGGTGTCACTGTAGCCACTGGCCAGGCAGGCAGGCAACCCAGCAACGCGCAGCCCTAACTTTAGTGTAGTTCGATTCTTCTGTTCCGAAACCACGCATATTTGGATCTCTCATCTCCATATACGTATAGCCCGAGTCGCCACCACCACCACCACCACAGCCACCACCAACAATGACAACAACAACAACAAAACAACAATAACGGATCAACAATTACTCGCCCTCGACCTCTTTACTTTACTCTACTTTACTTCACTGTACCGTCGCGTGGTCAGACCTCTGAGTGGTGCCCAAGGTATCAGCAGTTTAACCTCTCCAGTGCCACCTTGTACTGTTATGAGTTTCGAGTGACGGCGGCCCGGTTGTCGCGACACCAACCAGACTGAGGATCTGGCCTCATGTCCCACTCTTTTTTAAACTTCGTCACTAAAATCGCCTGTCACAGCTTTGACATCTGCCAACCAAGCATTACACGCGCACTGTCAGACGCTACGCAAATTTAAATAATCGCGTGGTCTTTGGCATTATAGCCGGCAGAGAGTGGATCGGCCTGCAGCCCAGGGGGTACAGCAGTGCACTGTAGGTGACACACAGCGCTCTTTGGCGCACTGTCGGATTGCGTCTTATAGCTGTAAGCGAGGCTGTCCGCTGTCAGCCACAGGCCTCGTCTCATCTTGTCATTGCATTGTTCTTACAACCCCAACCGTCGCCACCAACACGCAATCTGCTGGAGCGATCTGGCTATCGCTCTCCGCCCAGCAGCGTCCAGGCAGAGTCTGAGTCACTGCTGCTCGTCTTCCTCGTCTGTGGTTATTCATAGTTGTTGTCGTTGTCGTTGTCGATCTGGGCTCGGGTTCACTATAGCCACATCGCATCGCATCGCATCGCATTGCATCCGTGAGCAAGCGAGATGCAGTCGAACGGGAGCATGATGGGTTATTCCCCCGTGTCCGAGTCCACGTCGCTTGCCATTTCTTCACCCAGTCGGTCCCCGGGATCGCGACCCCTTCAGGATGGCCAGTCCGTCGGTTCATTTGGTGGTGGGGGCGATACTGTCATGACCGACGCCGCCGATATACATGCGTCGCGAGCTTGTGAGAAATGTAGAGCATCCAAGAGAAAATGCGACAAGAAATTACCATCATGTGATAGGTGTAAGAGGTAGGCCTGATCTTTCATTGCGCCCCTCATTTCCCTGCCAGCCCGTATCAAACATGCCTTGCGCCGCTCGCTGCGAGAGCATTCCTGCCTTTGAGTGAACAGAGGCGATGACTCTGCCTGCCCTTTAAATCATTTGTTTGTAGTTTAACTTGGATGGCTGATGCTAACCGCAACCTCCATTAGGTTAAATGCTAAGTGCCATTACATCCAGGATCAAAACTTTAACAACTCTAACCCCAATAATGCCCAAGTTGTCTTTCTACAACAATCACACTCCCTAGCCAGTGATATTCTCTTTCGTGGTGCTGAACCCCTTGAGGGCATCACCGTCTCACAAATTCTATCTCTTGTATCGCTAGATACTACTTCCGGAGGGGTCCAACACGATTACGGCCATTCCACAGCCCTTTATTTTAACTTCATACACCCGTGGTATGGGGTTGTTCACCAAACCCTGTTTTACCGGCAACTACCGAACATGCTTGGGTCAGCCGAGTCGCGCTCCTCGCCCGAAATGGAGTCGTCGCCGTACTCACATAGCACGGTGGACCATCAGGCTACGGGCCAGAAAAGCCAATCTAGTTACACTGGAAGTCCAGAACTAGCATCCAAAGAATTTGCTCTTCTGGTTGTTCTTATGAACCTGAACATCCGTATGCGCCTTACTGCTGCTGGGGAGCAACACATGTTCGACGAGACTTATCGCACAGTGAAGCGTATACTCGCCCTACTCCTTATGGTTTGCGCCGATGGCCCCCACCCGACCGTCGAGCTCGTCCAATGCGGTGCATTGATGGCACTGTATGAATACGGCCACGGGGAAATCGAGACAGCGTATCAGACTCTTAGTCAGACTGCACCTGTAGCTCGGATTCTGGGTATTTCCGCGAGACAAAAAGGAGAGAGCGGCATCGACGACGTGCCTTTGACTCTAGTAGAAGAACAGCAGAATTGTTTATGGTGGGGACTATTTATTCTCGAACAGTAAGTTTATACTTGCCCTTAACCAGATATGCGTTTCACTATACTACGCCGATGGTATGGTTGGTAACATGGCAGATATTTTGAAATTGATACCTCAGTTTCAACCTGGTTGGAGATTTACTAACATGCATTTAGATTCATACATCAGGACGACGCCATGAGACACTTACCATTTGTCTTTGAGAGTCCTAGCCGAACAACTTTGTTGCCAGAGTCACAGATTGAGCCACAAGTCGTCACTCCCATGTCTGGGACCTCTCTCATGCCTTCATTATCATCTCCCCGGCCGACTCTTCCAAGTTCCCGTCTTCTAACCACTGATGTAGAAGTTGGTTCACAGAGATTAGGCTCTTTCCAGGTGTCCGCGAAAACTGCTAGCATATTTCATAGGGCACTGAGGATTGACAAGGAGCGGCGAAGTCGGCCAAGCGAAAAACCACTCCTGAGCGTCTTCACTGATCTGGATATCGAAATCAGGATAGCGACTAAAAACCTCCTGGAACAGAGCCTAGATTGGGAGACTAGGCTTGACTGTTTTGCAATGCTTATCGGGTACGTATGGGGCTTCCAAATCCACTTTATGCGACTCCTGTCTTCCCATATCTTTTGATACCGCCTCACGCACCATCGTCTGACTTTTCTTACTAACAACGTCCTCACTGTAGTGCATTGTTTGTTCTGTACACCCCTTTCTTGGAACTTCTAGAGCACAGCACGCCAGCGGCCATCGAGTCAGATCCTGAACTGGCCGTCGCCCTGACAGCGCTGCGCTTCGCTTGCAAGATGTCGACTGAGATTTCATGTAAGGTCAATCCGGCATTCGACTCGACTTCACGATCACCGGCTATCTTGTGCGCGCCTGCTGGTGCATCGTGTTATAGGGTAATTCTTGCCTATGCTTGCATATCTCGTATCTTTCCGGATGAGCATGAGGCGTGTCAGAAGGCTATCACGGAAAAGTTCGAAAGTCTTTGGTTGTTCAGCTTCCGGTGGGGTTTTGCTGGTATGTTTGACCAATCTGTTCTGTCTTCGTTTTTTCGTTCTCTATGGAACACGGGTAGCATACTGACTGCATGGGCTACAGAGAAGATGATGAGACAGCTCGAAAATAAGACTGGAAGTAAGTTATACCCAAAACCACCCCCTCGCCATTACCACCAATCCTAGTAGGTTGAGGACAAATTCTCACTGTTCCGGCTCGGCCTGTGTTTTGAGGGTGTGTATTGATACTTTACTTCATAGTAAACCGCAATGTGTATCTGCGAAACACGTCAATCGCGCCGCCACCGCGAGGCCTAGGCTACGAGCTTCCGCAGCAGCTTTAGGAGGAACAGTGGAGTTATAGTCCTTACACTCGAGATTACTATGGTACCAACCCTCCTGCATGCCGAAGCATTGACGGTGAAAAATGGGTTCGAACAGTCGCACCATGTCCTTTGAACACCCACCGGTGCGGTTCGTGTTGGGGCCAATGTTCACCACTTACACCTATCATACAACAAAGCTACAGTCACGGGCGTGGCTCTCGTTAGCAAATCCACAGTGCATATTGATTCGAGCCGAGCAAGTGCCAAGCACAAGGCCAGTAGCGGAGAAAACGGAAGCTAGCAGTCTTTTTTCGGGTCTAAAAGGGTTGCCTGGACCCGATCTAGACCACAAAATAGTTGTGTCCCCATGGGTCCATAAGCATCCAGGAATCTGCGGTCCTGCATGTATGCGATCGGGTGGTCACGATAAACGGCTATATTCTGGCTGTGTGCTGTTCACCGGAACCTGCACTCACGGCTCTATGGCGTGCCCCGGGCCTTCAAGATTATAGTGGACGACTGAAAACAGATACGGAAAGAAGGTCATTGCAGAAGACGAACGAAACGGAGATACTTATCATCATGCCCAAACGATAATAGGGCAGGGTGGGACATGACTGAAACGCGAAAATGGACACAGGATAAGGCACGGAGTCAAGGCGTAACGGGCGCAATCCCAGATTCTGTTACAAAATGAGGGATATCTATCTATGCATCAAAAAGTTCACACATGAGACGAGGAGTAAGGATCTTATGAGGGGAGGAGGCAGCATCTGAGCGAAGATGCGAATAGGACATAGGAGCTGTGAGAGCTGAATGAAGCGTGGGATTTACGAATGGACTGAATGAATGGATTGCTCCTCTACGGAATAATCTTATGACAGGCAGCACCATGTGTAGTATACCTGATGTAAGGCATGTACCTATCTATCTGTATGTCATCTAGCATCACAATCAACATGACGAACGACCCGTTGCAAGGCGTTTGCTTAGCAGAAATAGGCTCATTTTGACCGCGCGCGCTAAGGATAGTGCGATATTTGCTGCCGAGTCACCGCACTTCATATACACTTCCAACTACCAGTACACAAGTTACCCTCTTGGCAGCAAACAAACTAGAAATATTAATAACGAGATCTCGCCATACGCAGCACCCCCATCCATCACCATCTGTCAAACTTAGCACATAGTGATACCATTTACAACCTATCAATATAATACGAAGTGTAATATTGTCCTATATACCATACCATATATATACACACAATTCCCCTATCCTAGGTTAGATTAAAATCCAACCTTTCAAATACACCGATATACTCGTTCATCCATGCGGTCTATATACACATACGTGCAGGGGCCCTTATTCCCTACCCGGTTCCAGTATGTCGACAACATACATACATGACATAACACATATCCAGTCAAATACGTCTGCGAACAAGAATTCTTATTCCACGTATTCCAACAAGAAAATCATGAAAAAAAAGGCAACTTTGCTCCAGAAACGCCATGCAGCCAGTCCGATTCCGTATGATATCATGCCCTGGAGCCGCGTCTGATCAGTCTATAACAGGACGATAGGAAACGTGGGCGAGTACATGGTACTCAAAAAGCAACAACTAGAAAACACATTTTCTCTTCTCTCCTCTTTTCTGTTCAAGAAAGAGAAGGGGTGAAAAGTAAGGTCGAGACGAGGCGGTAGGTACGGCCCTGTCAAAACCCTCTACTATTACTAGCAACCAAAACGAGTAAGATGCCGTTGAGCGCGCAGACCGCGACGAAGGAGGCCCAGACGGCGAGGCAGTAGAGGTATCCGGCGGGGTACTGGCGGTACAGCATGGCGCCGAGACCCATGCATGCGCAGAAGAGGCTAGCTACGGAGCCGAGGGTGGCGCCCGCGTCGACCTCGAGCCGTAGGCGTCGTTTCCCTGTGGTGACTAAGACCCCGGAGACGCCGAGGAGGACAAAGGCCGCGATGAAGGCGAGCACGATCCCCCGCGTCAGCATCCGGTCCTGGTAGAACGCCAGCTTCGAGTCTGCTATCGCGGACGAGGAGGATGAGTACGAGTATGAGTGCGAGAAGCCAAAACCTCCAGCTTGGTGAGATCCGCCCTCGTCCGACGATGATCGGTATCCGTCTTCGCTCGTCGGGGGCCGTCGACCTGGGATGCTAAAGTAGTCTGTTGGCGCCGCGGTCGCGAGGAGGGACTGTGTCTCCGAGGGCGGGGATGTGCTGGCAGTCGCAGCAGCGGCGGCGTTCTTGGACTTCTGCGATTGCAGCCAGTGCCGTACCTGGTCGACCGAGCCGCCGAACATGCTCTTCACGTATGCAAGGCCCGGGAACTCATCGTTGGCGTTAGGGTCGATGTAGAGGACATAGGCGTCGTCGTCTTGGTCACCGGCCTCGCTGCCGTGGTCGTATTCATTCCAATACGTCGACGGCGGTGGGGGAGTCGTGGAGTGAATGCTGTACGAGGAACGCCGTGAGTCGCGCAGAGCCCTGCGACCGGCAGGGTCCCGTGACTGGGTCGGCCTCGGTTCGGGAAGGTTGGGGTCGAGCGGCGAGGCGGCGGCGAGGGTGGTGCGCAGCTCGCGGTACTGCAGATGAAGCGGGGCGAAGTTGTAGTGGGTGAAGCTCTTGGGGTGATCGAGAAGGTTGTCCTTGAATCGGCTGCCCAGTGTTGTTGAACCGGTCCATTTCTGTTGTCGGTGGTGGGTGCCACATGTCAGCCGAGACCTGCAATGCGCTGTGGCTTGCATGAGTGACGTGATGGGTGGGCACCGAGGTCCGATGCATCCGTCGGCGGTGGCATATGCCAGACATACGATGCTGTGCCATGCAACTGGATCTGGATGGAGAACTTGTGCATACCTTGTACTTCTTGAGGATCTTGCGAAACGCGGTGACCTGGGCATCTACGAACCGGTCGAGTGCCTGAGCATCCTGGCCGCATTCTTCGACCTGGGTCCGATACTTGGCGAAACGCCGCTGGCGCTTGGTCGACAAGCCACGTGTGTCGGCGCATTTAAGCATCAATTGGTGCGCCAGACCCGAGAGATAGCCTGAGACAAGAAGAAACACGGCATGTCAATTGGCTGAGAATTAAATGCCCGACAGATGTCGTGTAACACGGGGCAGGAAGGCGACAGATAGCCGAGGGAGAAGGGACGACGAAAAAGAGGAAGAACACAACATACGTAAGCGGCGCGAGATCTCATCGGCCTTGCTGGTGACGAAGAGACCGACGCGGTTGTGCTGGGAGCACAGCTCGAGGTAGAAGGCGTCCTCGAATCGCCGCAGCGCGTGGTCCTGCTGGCCGGGAATGGCCATGGCGATGGCGGTGGCCTGGTCCCGTGTGGTGTGCGCCTTGATCTGGTGCTTGAGCGAGTTGTAGTCGACGTTGTGCAAGCTCCAGCCAGGCACCGAGGCCTCTTCGAGTCGCTCTCCGAACTTCATCTTGGTGCTGTGCGCATAGTGGTGTCAGACCGGGCGGTCAATTGTCCTTCTCCCAGACAGACTCAGATCTTTATCTTATTGCAGTCCGGTCGTATGTATCCCTTCGCTCTTTCTTTGTTCTGCAGAGAGGAGAGAGGGCACCGAGCCGGCTACGGGAAACAAAGGAAGAGAGGGAGGTTGTGGTGGTTGGTGATGGTTTCGCACGTGTTGCGTCCGGGTGGGGCGGTGTTGAAGCTACTGTGCTGTAATGATAGATAATGCTGGAGTCGCAACCCTGGCTCAAGCTCGAGACAGACACGGCGATGACGTTGAGCGTGATGGAGATGATGACATGGGTCGGGTATCGCTTGATGACCGGGGGGTTTTATGTGTTGTGTTTTTCACACAGGCCGCCCGCAATCGGAAATTAGTGGCAAGTAGCTCGCTTCGTACTTACAGTACTCTCTTCAAGAGTAGAGCGAGATCAGACAGACTCAGACCAATTCTTTCTTCCTTTGGCCCGTCTCGGTATTCCGCTGCTGCTCCTGCTGCTGCTACTAAATCAGCCCCATTCATGCCGAGTGTTATCTTACAGTTAGACCACCCGGGCTTAGTAGGGCAAGTCGGTCCAAGGTAAGTAAGTAGGTAGGTGTACTTACTAAGTGGATGTCGTGGAGTAGGTAGTCGTAGCAGTAATAGTATTTGCTGCCTCTATTTACATAACCTCAAGGCACCTAGGTACATAGGTAGGTGGTCTACGATGGACAATAGGTCGCCGTCAACCCTGAAACGACCAAAGGGAAGTTGGGTTAATAATGTGATTGATTATATGACTTGTTCGGTCGAATGAAAAAACTGGCAGAAAATAAAATAGAAAAGGCAGGGACACGGGACACTGACAGAGGCAGTGACAGGAGGCACTGACATTTAAGCAAGGGCAATCCCCAGACAATAATGGGATCCCTCCCATTCCCCGGTACCGTATCTAACATCCTCCTACGCGACCAGGCTTTCTAAAAACCTTGCTGCCGCCTGCAGAGGCTAGACTAGCCGAAGCGCGAGAGGAGCAAGCAGGGTAGCCCCGCGGTTCAACCAGTTTGGTACTACATAGTATTAGTATGCAGTAGGTTGTTCAATACATTCTGCCTAGATAGATAGGCACGGTACTGCATGTGGTACAGTACAGTAGTACATATGTAACCAAAAGCTAAGGTACGAAGTATAGACGACAACTTCCCCCTGCTTGGGCAGCAATTGGCCAATCACGTCACGGCTTTCCACCACTCCAACAGTTGCTCTGCCTGTATCAGATAAGTATCAGCGTTGGGCGTCGGTACGAAGGCACCATACCCACACTGATACTGTACTGTACTGGTAATGGAAGAGTTCCACTGGGACGAATCGCGACGAATCGCCCCTCTTTGGTGCGGGCATTAATCGGATACTATACCTACTAAGTAGGTAGGTAGGTAGGTACTGTGCCTAGGTCCAACGGTATCTGACCTGCATCCTGCAGATGGCTAAACTACCTAGAACCCCAATCTCCCCTGTCCGAGATAATACGCACAGAGCAATTGATCGCGCGACCCATTACCTTTCTTGGCCATCGTGAGCCGCCTGCGCTGCCCGCGAGCTGCAAATACTACAGTACATATATAGCAAGGTTAGTATGTTCCGCCATGTGACAGTTCTACAGTACCTAGGTACGCACCGACGATTTATTTGTTCAGGCGGCTGGCTGGCGAGCCGGCTGGGTTGGGCTAGGTGCCGGCACTTCGCTCGGACAACATCCAATACACCGCCAATCCCTACAGAAGACAAGACTTCTTCTGCATGAGCAAAAATTCCAACTGCATACCGACTACTGAAGTTGGCCCTTTTTGATTCGTGGCTCGCGCATTTTAGCGATACGTAACAAATACATAAGCGGCTGACGTGCACGAGCCGAGCAGAACCACAATGTCTCATTCCCGCCACCAGTGCCACCCAAGACATCTATCTACTCACGTCAGGCTTCGAATGGGCTGGACCCTGAAGCCTTTCACGACAAACGTCCTATGGGACCGTACTTAAACTACCTAGTAGTCTATATTTGCCCATTTCGATATGCCGTGCAACTTACATCAACCTTGTGCTCTTTTGAAACCCGCCAATATTGGGTATGACGTGCAGTGCTACGATGAAGTTGAGGTAAGTGGTACGTGCGGCGTCAAATCACAGTATAGTGCAACGCGCTCTCCAAGCTTCACTGTTACTCCTCATGGAAGATCGAGACGACTCACAATAAGACCTTCTTCACCGGTTATAGCAGCACCCGCGCTAGAGGAGCACCACCCAGAACCCTAGCAGACGCAGAGTCTCTGCCCCAATCGTCTGGGCCTTCTCTTTCTCCGCCCGATATCTCCTACGGTACACTAAGTGATAGATCCCAAGCGCGTAGTGTAGCCTACTGTAAGCAACTATCTACCCTTGCTCGAAGACGAGATGCATTCGAGTTCCTCGACGTCCTGCACGGCTGATTGGAGGATGGCTCGAGGGTCTGCCGCAAGTCACGTCGAATGGCGTGCCTAATTATAATTTCACATATAACCCTACACAAACGCGAGATAGACCACCGGTTTATTCCCGTGGCCATGTTCGAGTTACCTCTGCCCAACGGGTTATCGTCTTGTGCGACCTCCCATCCGAGAGGTATCAGAGTAAACTATTTCCAGAACCGCGTCGAGCGCATATAGGCATCGGCATTTCATTACTTACACCTGCCTGCTACGCCGAACTCCGGAGGGAGGAGGCACATGACAAGATATCCAATAGCGGCAGGTTGTTAGAACACCGAATTGTAGGATGTTGGAAGACACTTACCTCGCTGAATAAGCACCCAGAATTCACAGTTGTCTGGGACAGACGAGGACTAATCTCGTGTCCCTGGAGCTGACTTTCATGGTCCGGGGTGTTTCGACCGATCCAAGGACCGCATTGCCTCATAACTTCGGGCACCGACTATGCATAAGCGTCCGTCCATGTCACATTGAGCCTGCAATCAGAGAATATCACAGAAGGGAGTTCATGCCCGCGTATTCACCGGATGCCCCGCGGATTGGTAAGTGCGGGGCCTGCATCTTACGCCATGTTGCCAATCTGGATTGTCATCACTTTCGCGGGTGCTCCCGTCTATATCAGGGCTAATGTTCACCTCGGTGGATCGTTAAGCATCAACTAAGTACATCGGTTTTTTCGAGAAAGAAGCAGTCGGACCAAACGTCCCGTCGAGTCGGTAACCTTAACCGCCTTACAGTAGATCACTCTGGGGATATCATTCCCCCCACGCCTTATATTTGTGACTGCATGATGACAATATACCGGTATTCTATGAATTGTAGGGAAAGCCGATTTCGGCAGTGTCCGTATTTCCTGCTGCTTTGGGGACCTCGTTTAGAGACTCAGGCTAGTATTTAAGCAGATATGGAACACAAGACTTGCCGTTAAGAAACAGGCTTTGTCTGTGCCACATACACGGGGTAGAAGAAGCGAATCCGCGCATCGATCGAGTGAAAAGAGGTTGATAGCCCTTGAGGAAAGGTCACGCGATCCTTTACTGTATTTGTGTTATGATTAATAAAAGTACCATACGCTAGGCTATGGAGCAGAGGGATGCGGGAAGAGACGTTGGCTTCTTGAAGAGTTGACACCCATGTTCCGCCAATTAAAAGTGAATACTCAGACACGTGCAAGACGTAATATAGGGAGGTGGGTTTACATATAAACATGGATCCATAGGAGTCTTACACTACCTTGCATTTCGCTGTTTCGCTATCTTCCGATAAAAATACTCCGTAGATAGGAACAATCTCGGCATTCTTGTCGTCGCTGTCTTTTATACTAATATCAAAACTTGCAGGATACCAAGAGAAATCTGTCTCACAATGATTTAACCGTGTCAATCAATGAATTGCACTGCTGTCCTTGTTTGGAAAGAGAGAGGGAGTAATGCAGCAAAGAAAGCCCCTTCACCCCGCTCAATACGAAAATCCCACGGTTTCTGATGGAGGTCGGTTCCACGCATGTAGGTAGAAATGCATATGCTTCTTCGTGGCTCGCCTACTTACTTGGTGGGGATCGACAATGCAAGGCCGGACATTTGGTAACAAACCATCCCATCCAAATGAGACAAAGACTTCCTTACCTACATATGTATGCGTAAGAAGTCGCTTGGCGTTTCGGTTCGAGTCAAACGGACTTGGCTTTTTTGTCTCTAATGTTGCCAGCTGGTGGTGTAGTTCATTCTAATCCAACGGCTGTCAAGGGCACAGACTCCAATTCTTGCGGGGCTTGAACAAAGTATCGCGCTTTGAAGACTACTACAATAGGAAACTGAATGTCAATATTAGCTAAGTAGATCTAGGGAAAGCTGATAGAAATGCTGTTTAAGCTTTGAAAGTGAGTATCGAGGTTGAACAGGGGCCTCTATCGTAAAAACCAGCACACTAAGCAAGATGGCTCTAGGCGCCCTGCCAATCGCGTGCTTCACTAACGTCGATTTTCTGCGAGATTCCAGAGCCCACAATGTGCTTGGTCATCGATTAAATAACGTCGACAACAAGCAGGGTGTGAAAGAGTTAGAATCGAATGCAAATGAACAAGAAGTTGAAGCAATTTGTAAGGTTTGACGTTCGCTATAACAGCACGTAACCATAAAAGAAGGAGAGAAAAAACCTCTTAACAATGGTATGTACCCCGCAATCCCATGAAAACGTCGATGACTTACAAGCTGGTTCGGTATACCAGGTCCACGCAGACGCCTCGAACTTCGCGCAAGGTGTGACGAAGGAGGAGGCGTACGAGCAGGTGCTCTTGCAGGCCGAGGGTCTTTTCGACGGGCAGAGAAACTGGGTAAGCGAGCGTGCTTTCACTCCATCCTGGAACCTACCAATACTTACAGTCTCGGCTTTGTCTAGGTCTGGTGCGTATATTACGCACAAGTTACGAGAAATATAATCAAACATTCTAGCTGACAGATGCGGCGTGAAAGCAACCTAGCAAACACCGCCTCACTACTCTGGCACGCGTATAAATCCCTACCAGCCCCGAGTAGTCAGGTGAACTGGGCCGGTACGTCTGTCCTCCCTGCCTCATTCAACCATCCCCATCTCACTTCACACTTAACTAACGCGTCAACTAGGCTTCTACACACTCGACGCAACAAAGCCGCAGCAGCTGATCCTAGGCCCGTTCCAGGGAAAGGTAGCGTGTCAGACGATCGTGTTCGGGCGGGGGGTCTGCGGGGCCGCGGCGTCGACGCAGACGACGCAGCTCGTGCCCGATGTTGAGAAGTTCCCCGGCCACATCGCGTGCGACGGCGATAGCAAGAGCGAAATCGTCGTCCCCGTCGTCGCGGAAGGGAAGGTCGTAGCTATTATTGATGTCGATTGTGCCGAGCTAAGTGGCTTTGATGAGGTCGATCGGAAGTTCTTGGAGAAACTTGCTGAGCTGCTTGGAGGGGCATGTGATTGGTAAAGTAGGTACTTGGGGTGTGTTGGTTGGGGATAGATAGAGAAAATGAGGGTGCTGGGATGCTATGTGGGTAGAGGAATAAAGGTTTTGTCCTGATGGTCATTACATATGTAATCCAGGCTACCTATGTAGTAGGCAAACTAACGTTATGACTTATGATGTCAAGTAGAATGATCAGCTAAAGGTTAGACTCATATTCCTAAAAAGATAAATTGATTATGCCGATATTTAACTCATACAGAGAGCGCGAGCCTAGCTAACTACGAAAGCCTTTCGTCGACTCGGAGAAATACAGAAAAAAGGATAATAAAAACGAAAAGTAACAGGTAACAGGTAAGAAGAAGAATAATACTATGAGATCTTGACTTTATATTTCGATAATTTTCGGACCTATGACTATAACGAAAGTCGGGGCAGATGTTAAGACGAGGAGACCTTGTGGTAGAAGCAAAGCTGTGCCTGGGAGAGTACCGGAGATAGTATATAAATTTATCCCTTACAGTGGGTGCTATATCAACCATACTACTCTATTACCTTTTGAACATTGGTATTCCGCATTCAATCGTTACGAAACATGGTTGGATTATGTCCAGATTTTTAAATTGTCGAAGGTTCCTCTACTGTGTAACCTTCCATGGCCATTAGTGGGGACCTTCACGAACCTAGGCTACCCCTCCTTACCCCAACTTACCTTACCCTGGGCTTACCCCACAATAGCTACTCCAATCCACCCGATCTCGCACCCACCTGAATTACCCAATGCAAATGATGCAACTACCATGAGACCCTTCATCAACAAGACTTTGAGTCTGCTCGCTAAATCATATAAATTCCTTCCAAGCTCGCGTCTGCACCTCAGCTCCCGCCTTGCGCAAATCAACCCAATTCTCGCACACACGCCCTTCGAGCGCACCATGGCCACATCAACCCCGCCATCGCCGGTTCTCAAGAAGCCCATCAAGCTAGCGTGCGTGCAGCTCGCCAGCGGGGCCGACAAGGCCGCAAATCTCGCCCACGCGCGGGACAAGGTTCTCGAGGCCGCGGGAGCCGGCGCGAACCTCGTCGTGCTGCCCGAGTGCTTCAACTCGCCATACGGGTGCGACTACTTCCCGTCATACGCAGAGACGCTCCTCCCATCGCCACCATCGCAGGAGCAATCTCCATCGTTCCACGCGCTGTCGGCGATGGCGGCCGAGGCGAAGGTGTTTCTAGTGGGGGGCTCAATCCCGGAATCGCACGAGGGCAAGTACTACAACACGTCGCTGACGTTCGGGCCGGACGGGGCGCTGCTGGCGCGGCACCGCAAGGTGCACCTGTTCGACATCGACATCCCGGGCAAGATCACGTTCCGGGAGAGCGAGGTGCTGTCGGCGGGGGACAAGCTGACTCTGATCGACCTGCCGGGGCTCGGGCGCGTCGCCGTCGCCATCTGCTACGACGTCCGCTTCCCCGAGCTGGCCACCATCGCCGCCCGCCGCGGCGCCTTCGTCCTCATCTACCCGGGCGCCTTCAACCTCACCACCGGCCCCCTCCACTGGCGCCTGCTTGGCCAGGCCCGCGCCCTCGACAACCAGTGCTACGTCGCCCTGTGCAGCCCCGCCCGCGTCCTCGCATCCACTTACCACGCCTGGGGCCATAGCCTCATCGTCGACCCCATGGCGCACGTCGTCGTTGAGGCCGATGAGGACGAGACTATAGTGTACTGGGAGTTGGACGGCGCTAAGATCGAGGAGACAAGGAGGAATATCCCCATTTCCTCGCAGAGGCGGTTTGATGTCTATCCTGATGTGAATGAGGGTAAGATCCGGTTCGATTAGCCGGATGTGCCGAAATAAGTGTAGAAAATATCAGAATTAAAGAGACTTTGTTAAAGAGAAACAACTTCTTGATTCCCGGGCGACTAATGTGTTGAGTTAGAATGCGTGTGTTTAATAAGGACGTTGTCTGGGTATGAATTTCCGAGATACAGAATGTATACGATGTTCGAAATGAAACAGTAAATCTGTGGGATTATCGCTTTCTATCATCTTCATAATCCCTAATATCTCTATAACGGCCGGTTAGAATCGGGTTTGCCGTTTCGCAACATGGCAGGTAGAAGAAGTATGTAGGAAGTGCTATTATCCTAGTTTCCGACCCCAATTTTTTTTTTTTTTTTTGCTCTGACCGTTGCACCTGTGGACTGGCTTGCATGCGGTGGTGTATTGATATAAATTGATGTAGCATTGTAACTACCTAAGTTGCTGTCTCCTTAATTCCTACATGTTCTATTTACACATTTAGTCCTGCAGAAAGAAGATGCAGATCTTACCTATTTAGCACTTAGCGAGAGGATGGTATTCACTCCTTGCCAAAAAGAGACTTTACATTGGTTCAAGGCTGGCTTATGCTTTCATTGTCAGTAGGCACCAGGTAGGCAGCAAGTCCTACATATATTGTCGCACGTCTAGTGGCGTGTTCTGTTTTATATCCCTACTCTCGCCCGATCTAGCCCCCGGTGCAGCTTGGTGAGCTTCAGAACACGAGCTAAATGGTCGACTATCCTTTCAAACTATTTAGTCCTGCGGCTGTGAAAATGCCTAAGATGCCTGATCTGAGCTATATGTAGTTGGGTAGGCCTGCGTCAGGATGCACCCAGCATAATATGCCTTGCCAAAAGCCATTCCACGCGGATTCTCTCTACCAGGCTTTGCGCATGTGTATTTACGTGGGTAGTATAGCATATGATATGTTGTAAGGCAGTCATATCCAAGTGAAGCCACGCTCCGAGGTAATAGTTGGCTAGGAATTCTTTTCGTCTAACACTGGATATCAACATTCTCCACTCAACATGATTTCAGAGAACCGCGAATTGCTCCATAAAGATGGGCTATCAATATATGGCCTTCGGCATAGCCAAGACCTTTGATCCTTTCCGGATTGGATTTTCGTTACGGCTCATCTGAAGCTAAAAGATATATCCTTTTCTTCGCATCCACGTATTAAAGCCTTGCGGTCGATCCAGCAAATATCGTGAGTAGGTCATCACATAGTTAGAATGGGCTGAACTAATCTCGTGATAGGTTTCTTAGGTCTACAGCGCCGGGTACCAAGTTCACCCGAAAATACTAGGATATGGATACCTTTGAATATCAACCAATAGACTTAAGGAGCTCTGCTTTCCGACTTGTACGGCTTCTTGGAGGGGCTGAAGTTATTGAGTGTGAACTCATACATACTACTCTCGACGAGAATGTAATTCCCTACGAGGCCGTGTCGTATACTTGGGGTGCATCAGCCAAACCGTCCTCTATAAAACTCGAGGGACGAAACTTTATGGTCACCTCTAACCTATGGAGTCTATTACACGATCTACGTCAACCTGACATAGACCGTTATCTATGGATTGACGCTATCTCGATTAATCAAGCAGACCATAACGAGCGTGGCCACCAAATTCGACGAATGCAAGTCATCTACAGCGGTGCCGACCGGGTACTCTTTTATCTTGGAGAAACAACTACAAACATAAGTACCTTCATGGACTCTCTAGCGGTCTTTCAAAGCCATGCCTCGGGCTATCGCTGGGAGCCTGATGATTCAAGGTGGAGGGCTATATGGGAGACGACACAGTTTGAACTTCAGATACGCTACGGTAACGATGTTTCTATTATACAAAAACAGGGTCTCCAGGAACTTCTAGAACGACCCTGGTTCCGCAGAGTCTGGATATTACAGGAGGTTGCAAACGCCCGCAAGGCATCATTATACTGCGGAAGAGTCTCTATTCTTGTACCAATCTTCGCTCTGAGCCCAGGTTTACTGCAAGTCAGCTTAAATAGCCACCTCGAGGCTGTCTTTGAACTCATGCCAACGTTAACGTACTCAAGAACGATACCACGTAAAGCTGGACATGGAGGGCTCTTGCCAATCCTCGTCGCTTTCCGGAGATCAGAGGCAACAGATCCCCGCGACAAGATATTTGCGCTACTTGGACTATGCACAGACCAGAACATTTGGGAAATCATATCCCCAGATTATACTCAAGACGAGTCAGCTCTTGTACGCGCCGCCATTAGATATATTATTACCAAAGGTCTTAGTTCATCACCCAAATGGATATTATCTGTTCGTGTTCCATCGATCTCTGAGTTCCTCGAGGACCTGGCACTTGATGTTGAGAATCTTAAGCTTCCGGTGTTTATGGAACGCATCCTTATCCATATATTAAGCTTCTGGGATGCTGCGGAAGTCCGGTCGTTTCTAGTCAGAAAAGAGGCTAAGTTTTGTGCCACTCAAAACTTGGTACTCGCGGCAGTGTCGAACAGGTCTCATGCATCCGAGGTGCTGAGTGTTTTGTTGGAGCACGCAAGGGTGCTCTTCTATGACTCGTTTTTGACGAATTGGACTTTTCCTGACCGAATACAAACAGCCGGAAATATTCGTGTTTATTCTGGTATAGATAAATTGCTCCTTCGACAACTCCATTACATCCTATGGATGACCAAGCAACCTCACGACATGTTGACTAATCAACCTTACGACATCTCAGCTCAGCGTGATGGTCTCTATCGGTTACTTCCTTATGCATCAGTAAATTATTTACAGGGCCTTGCTTTGCCGCTAGAGGATCGGGGTATGCAACTACTGCTGCGTGTAGTGAGTCTGAAATCTGATGAACGAGAGATTGAACAACTTAGAATGGATGAACAAGAGATAGATCATCTTGAAAACGATATTATTAGATATGATCTTCAAAGGTCAATCCTTCCCAACTCCCGCAAGACTGGTGGGTTCGAGTGGTGGGCGTTCTTCACGATGACGGTTTTACGTAGAAAACCAAATTTATCGAAGAATGAGTTCAGTCATAAACTCACGGGATGTGATACGAGGGACGATAACGTTGCTTTATATTTCGCCATACGCCATGGTCACCTGCTTGCTGCTCGGTGTCTACTCGAAAAAGGAGCTGTAATCGTGCTAGGACGGTTACCCAATCCTTTATGTTACGCACTACATAATAAGGACTACGAAATGGTGAAATTATTGCGTGTATACGGGGCAAATATTGTGGGTTACGATGGTCGGATTCCTTTACATTGTGCCGCAGAGCTTGAACCCATCCCTGTCATTCGGTTCCTTCTTGATCAAGGTGCCGACCCTGGCGCCATGGATGAAGAAGGCCAAACGGCACTCCAGGTGGCTAGGCATACTGGGCGGGCCGGTGTCGTACGTTTATTAGAAGCCGCACAAGATGGTAGGCTCAACGAATTTAATGACGACGCCGCAGAGATAACCGAGATAAGAACAGGGATAGATGAGATCGCTGCTAATGTCACACGTATGCATACCAGTGGGGCATATAAACACAACCTGATCGAGAAAATAGCGGTAGCTGAAAACGATCTCGAAATGTCTCATCTACCACTACGGCAAGTCGCCGATCCGATTAGGTGGTGGTTGAATCAAATTGGATCGGAAGATCCGATCCGATTCAAACCGACCCTCTGAGATAGTCTGCTGCCGAGAATCAGCGAAGTCAGCAATTTAGGCGAGGTTATTCAGGCATAAAGACTGAAGTTAGGGCGCTGTGTAGAAGGGGTTTAGAGATCTATATGGCCCCCATGGCCCCCTTGATTGTATTGACTTTATAAGCCCTTGACTACAAGCCCCTGTAGCATTCATTCTATTCCGTGACAGTGACCTGTGGTAATAATTTTCTGAGGACCTGCACATCATTTAAAGAGGTTGATCCGCAGGCGACGTTGGTAATTGGAAAAAGAGCTTTTCAGATATAGAGGGATAAGACCATCGTGGGGCGGACCCCAGAAGATAATTCTAAAATTAATAACTCGGTACGATAGCCTCTACTACCCACATAGTCGAATCGCGCATCCAGTGAATTAGACCCCAAGCCTACTAGCCGGCCGAAGACATTATTACCAAGATGATGGTCATAATAGATTCCATAACCGCCAGGTCTACCTTGTGAGCCGTGCTTTCACTTCACCACTTAGATCGTCTGGCACTATTATAATAACACAAGAATAAAAAATGACGCCTAGTAAGCTACAAAGCAGATAAATATGCAAAGGCCTATTATTAATAGGGCACTTACGCCCCTCTTTGAGCTGCTCCCACCCCTTATGCTATTATCATTTATATGTGTAAGTGTATGAAAAAACCCTTCTATTATATATATACTCTGCCTCTGCTGGCCTTGCTCTCAAAACTTGTTGAGACGTTCGGCAGATGCACAAAGTTGTTACGGCAGCGAATGATGTCAAACCCCGCACGGCTCCCTCTCGCCTGCGAATATTGAAGAACCTGCGGAGCTCCTCCAAAAGGCTCCGGTGTCACTGCCAAGGGAACTCCACCAATTTCAAAGGGGCAACGCTGGCCATGCTGTAGTATATCAGACATGTCGCATAGAATCTCTTCGAGCTATACAAAGGACTTCCCGTCTCGTCAGATTCATGTAGTATCACGCGTGTGTTCCGCGTGCTGACCTGGTGTTTTGAGTGTCAAATCTGCTGCTTCATAGAAAGTTGTGATACTCCACGGATTCTCCGCACCCCAGAACTCTGCTCCGGATGCTATGAGGGGATCGACATACATAGACACCCGAGTCTTATGGGTCAAACATGGGCGTCGGACAACTTTGACCCGACTGTGGCCCTCTTTGCAATCTGCACCACGTCAAATCCCGGGCGTGGTTCTCTTGTTGTAGACTATAAGAGTCTTTTTCTCCCGATCAGGGATTAGGGCTATTTTATGCTCTATCTTGTCTCATCCACCAAGGGAATTCGAGATGCAGAAGCAAATTATTGCCGCGCTAAGTCTCCCGGCATTGGCCTTGTCGGCCCAGAGCGCTCCCAGCCACGGTCACACAGCCAGCTGCTCTAAGACTTGTGTGGTTGATTCGAGCGCTCGCGATGCCTCCTATGCCATTGAAAGGGCTTTCCGTGACTGCGGCCACGAGACTGGTGAGAAACGCGGCAAAGTCGTGTTCAAGAAGAACGAAACGTACAATGTCCGCCGTGTCATGAACACGACGGGTTTGACCAACGTGGACGTCGAGATCCACGGTACCCTCTTGGTGAGCAATTCCCGGGGCCGTTTTCTTTTTGTTTTAGCAACTTTCAAAGCACTAGTTTTCCTTTTCAGGCCAAACCACATTCTAAAGAGCGATAACTAACTCCGAGTGTTATAGTGGGACACTAACATTCACTACTGGCTCAACAACTCGCTACCTGTCGGTTACCAGAACCAATCTACTGCCTGGGTTTTTGGCGGTGAGAACGTCCACTGGACTGGTTTTGGCTATGGTACTCTGGATGGCAACGGCCAGGTTTGGTATGACTTCATCAATGGTACCAATAACTACCCTGGTCGTCCGCACCAGATCTCTTACGCGGGCATGAAAAATAGCGTCATTGAAAAGACACGTTTTGTCCAATCCCAAATGTGGACAATGACCGTCATCCACTCTGAGAATGTTCTGCTCGAAGATATATACGTCAACAGCACCGATGCCAAGCGGGAAGTCGGATTCGACTTCTCCTCTCTCAACACCGACGGGGCTGATGTTATCTACTCGAACAACATCACCTTCCGTAACTGGACCGTCGACTGTGGCGACGACAACATCTCTACAAAGGCAAACAGCACCAACATTCTCATCGAGAACCAAGATTGGTATACTGGTCTTGGGTTTGCCATGGGAAGTATCGGTCAGTACGACGGCGAATACGAGACGGTTGAGAACGTGACTGTTCGTAACGTGACTGTTCACGATCGCATGAGATACGCTGCCTACTTCAAGACCTGGACTGGTGTTTCCCGTGGCTACCCCCCGAACGGTGGCGGGGGAGGGCTTGGATACGCCGCTAACATCACCCTGTCTGATTTCAAGCTTGACAACACCTCAGGTATTTTCGCCATAACTCAGTGCACTAGCTACAATGGTGCTCGTGGCGAGTGTGATACCAGCAAGTTTAATATCCGCGATGTCACCCTCGAGAACTGGTCTGGTACTTCTACTAGCGCCGTGCTTGCTGAGCTTCAGTGCAGTGGTGCAAGCCCTTGCACTGGCATCAAGTACGACAATGTGTCTGCTTATATCCCGAGCAACAACACCATGGCCAGCCATTACCTATGTGGCAATATCTCCGAGCCGATCGGATTCGAGTGCACTGATGGACTTTGGGAGGAAAATAACAGGTAGAAATAGATTTATCTAGACGAGAAAAGGATTTAGAGTGATTAATATCAAGCCTTTAAATTCACGGATCGGCAGTAACATGATGCAGAGGCCCTGTTGGTTTGGTAATAAACCATTTGTAGTGGATATTCACTGTGCTGTTTGGGAAAAGGTTCTCGAGCTTGTAATGCTGTGTACGTTTCGTGCGTGAAGGTTATATTTCTCTGCTAGTTATACCATCTTGATGCTCCCGTAAACCGCAGATGTGAGCTCCATGGTCATCAGTATCTTCACAACTACCCCCAGTGCTCAAAAGTTGTACCTGACATACACGACTAATAAACGCTGGGTGTTTCGTTTGCTGTTCACTACCATCGAACCCCGTATCCGCGATAGCAACCCCTGTCCTGCATCCTCTATACGAACGGTTCTATTGCATTGATATATTATTGGGTTCAAGTATGAAACGGGCTATATCGTTTCGCGGTATAAGTTCAATCAGTGCTGTCTTGTGTAAATACCAACCTTTGGTGGTAAGCCGGGCTTTGTGCTAAGAGAACGATTAATGCCACCATTTTCCGTAAATTAAATCCTCTAAGTTGTATTTATATAACTCGACAACCGTCGCGTCAACATGAGAACTAATTATCTGCTATGTGTTTTTGAAGTTCGGCGGAGTTAGACACTTCTTTGTGGTAATTAGATGATATCAATCTTGTAATTTTGATCAGCATTAGCTTGCTGCAGGACCAGCGAGAGCTTGAATTCTTAGCTATAGACATCTGCAAAGACAATAGGCTCCATTTGGCGAACATCGGCTAGATCTGTAGCTGAGTAGTGGCACAAGTAAGTATTTTTAGAGAGCATTTAATGTTTTCGAGACCCGCGCTCGTCAGGAGTGTTATTTTAAACGGGTCGAGTCCCCCTCTGCTCTGAATTATCACGTAGTTGGTAATAAATGCATTCGGTGTAAGACCGGACCACCGGTTGAGCATGATCTCGTTAACTGCGATAGGGTATATCGGGCTCATGGTCCCCTACAACGACCAGGTCTTGTGAATAATAGCCCGTGATACCTGCTTGAAAACGAACCCATATTTATCCTTTCAACTTATTTGATTCGGTTTGACAACAGCAACTTCTTTTCCAGGGAGCGGGCTAGCTACATCCTTGGTTTTTGTGAAATGAAGCGGTATTTATCAATCGCTATTCTTAGCGTTTAGATTAGCTCCATGTTCGAGTAGCAGCTTTACTACGATAACACTCTCCCCTAGGGCCGCGGCATGTAAAGCTGTCGATCCTGTGTTATCCGTAATGTGTGGGTCAGCCCAGTGATCAAGAAAAGGCTGAGAATTTCCATCGTGTCCATGTTGGGCGGCATAGTGCAGTGGCGTGGCTCCGTCAGATTTGTTCACGTTCGGATCTGCTCCGTACTGGAGTAGTGGATCAAGTTGTATACCGGCCAATCCCAGATTTCCCGCCTTTGATGTAAAGTGTAGACGTGTCCATCCGGTAGAAGGGTTCAATGAATATATTCCTAAACAGTATGAAACGGCAAATGCTTTAAACGAGAAGAGCAGCTCCAAAAGGTAGAACGTTCTAAATACGAACAGCTCCAAGTCGCGTTACAAGGCATGCGCAGACAGAGAGACTTTTGTATATAGTCGGATTAGTTCCACGAAGGTGATTTAGGGACCCTCGTGCACCAAGAGTATATTGCCTACCGCATCTATAGTATTCGTGACATTCGTCAACATCCGCCTCGAGCGCATTATATTCGGCATATCGTGTTCATCTGAGTTCGCCTATCAAAGTGCCTGGAAGCAACAATAGAAGCATTCTACCGCCTGTACAGCCTGCTTTCTTGGCTGTGTATTGAGGAAACAGCCAATTAGAGACAGCAAGCCGTATGCAACTCTAGACTGAACCGCCACATCCAGTCCCGCATGCGGGGAACGAAATTGTCCCCCTGACTCCCTATAATTATAACTAGCGATAAGAGACAGACAGCCATACCTTTGCCTGTTTTAACACGAGAAAGCCCCCCATGGGCATCGCGGAGATCTTTGGATCGTGCCACCAAAACAATATCTTCATTCCGGTTCGACGTTAACGAACTATCTCCCTAGCTACTCGGCATTTGATGGAGCCCCTTGTATCCCAAACACGACCTGATAGGTTCCAATATCAGAAACTGGACCTCAGAGGATCTGGGTTCCGTGTCGTTCGGTTGGTAAAAGGCAGCGGATTCATGATCGAATGCAAACTTATCCATGCAACACTTGATGACAACGTCATTCCATACGAAGCCGTATCATACACTTGGGGAACATTGGAAAAGAAAAAAATCATACATATTAACGGGAAGATATTGGCCGTGACATCAAACTTATGGCACATACTCTACGACCTGCGGAATCCTGATTTAGATCGGTATTTGTGGGTTGACGCCATCTGCATCAACCAAGATGATCTTTTCGAACGAGGACATCAAGTCCAGCGAATGAAGCATATATATCAGAGCGCAGAAAGCGGAATATTCTATCTCAGTCCTTTTACGAACATCACACGAGCAATTATGGATTCCCTTGCCTCCCTTCAGATACTTGTTGCTGGCACTCATTGGGCAGCTGATGATGAGCAATGGAATCCTGCCTGGCAACAAGTACATGCTAGACTACGGACTGAATATGATGATCTACGTTCGAAACAGGAGCAAGGATTAAGATACCTTCTAGATTGCTCATTCTTCAGGCGTGTCTGGATCTTGCAAGAAGTTGCAAGTGTCCGTAGAGCTTCGGTATACTGTGGGACAAGGTTTATTTCTGCGCATATTTTTGCTATGGCCCCTCAATTGGTGCAGCTCAACGAGAATTCGCATATATCTGCTGTCCTTGGCCTGATGCGTAGGTTTTTGGACACTACCACAAGTTCTTTTCAGATGAGCCTGGGCTCTCTCCTAAGAAAGTTCGGCTCATCTGAAGCCTCAGATGAGCGCGATAGAATATATGCATTACTCGGACTTTGCGAGACTAAAGCGCTGACGCCGGACTACACGCTCCCAGCAATAGTCATCATTAGACATGCACTGGTTCATATCTATGGTCCACAGACCCCTCGCTTTCTACCACATATTGGCAGTGTCGACGCGCTTGTGGCTTACCTGAGGCGGTCTGCATCTGACGAGCTAAAATATCTCTGGTCAAAAGGAAGAGATGAAACGCTTTTTGATTACATTGCTGGATTGGAGCCGCCTCTAAACATCGGTGATAAGTGGGATACAAGAGTGCTAGCAATTCTCATTCTATCATCTCGATGGCCTATGGAAGTCCTCCACAAGTACCGTGCTTGCCTCGACCGTCAATTTAGCGTCATCCCTCACAGATTGGTCTGGTTGGCAATGGGAAGTAAGTGGTGTACAGACATTTTGAAGTTTCTATGCCAAAATGCGCGGCATGTTATAATTGATGCGGACGCTTCTTTCCTTCTGAAGACGCGTCATACCAAATTGCTAAAGGCCCTAATAGAACCCTATAAGGACAAAGCCAAAGTCATCATTAAGGTCACAATGAAGGGGCTCTGGGTCCTATTCCTCCTTGTCCCGGACGATGACATCAATGCACTTCTTCCACTACTAGAGGGAGTTGAAACCCGCGCGAAGAGTGTTCTAATCTATCTTCGCGCGGCTGCACGCAAATCACCTAGATCTTTCCGTAGTAGAGACGCAATTCTGCTACTCTGGAGACTCACAGGCAACGCCGCATCTAGGAATGACAATAATTCGATGTCAATCAACGCTATTGACCATCTTAATTCGCAATACGGTTTGATTTATAATGGGATCCGAATGGGGGGAGAGCACGAAGAAGCCGCGGATCTTACATCGTCTATGTTGAGACACCATTTTTCAGGGAGACCAATCCAATTAGCCCCCGGTCTTGATTTATCCTCTATTGGAAAGTGGCGGGTTGACGTGAGCAAGTCTATTCATTACAAGGGCTTACAAGGCGGTAGTGATATTAGTCGGTATAACTAAGTAAGTATGGGAGAGGATCGATGTTTGGCGGCGAAGTAGTGCGGTAGATAGGATAAGGCTTGCGCGATGAGGTCTCTGAAAAGCGCGAACAGAAGCTTACGTGGTACTGTAGTGATGGTGCTCGCTCGCTATCTTCCGTCGTCAAGGAATGCGACACATAGGTTAATGATTGTGAACGATCGAGGCTTGATTGGTTTCTATTGACTATTATAATTCTCACCACGGCGTCAGAGAAGTGGGGGAGTCCTCTCTCTGCTCCCCGTCTAGTGTCTTCTTCCACCTTCGCATATCATCGCCGTGTACCTCATGCACAGTATCGTCAACACCAAGCTCGTACCTTTGTGCCATTATCGCGTCCAGCTCGGGCTTGTGCCATCTTTTTGCTACCTGCACGTGCGTGACGCTAGGCGGATCTTCATCTGGGGCTTCTTTCTCCCTTCCCCGGTTTGAGCGACGGAAGAAGGTAGCCCAAAGAATGAGAGCAAAGGCAAAAATGGCCGCAACACCACCGACCACTATTCCTACGATGGCACCATGGTTCAGGCCGTTGCTATTTTGAATATTTCTTGAGTCAGAAGGGCCCCCCGAGTTGGGAGGATTCTTCGGATCTCCCGGGTCAGATGGCGCCTCAGGGGCTGATCTCCCGGGTGGTACATACGTGTCTCTGGGTACCGTCTGACTGAATATAGCTGCTAAATCATCTGATTCCCACCCTAACTCTGGTACTGTTATTTTTGCTCCACCCGAAGAGCTGAGAATGTTAGCAAGTCGAACCACTTAAGGTTCTAGTTGGAAGATGACTTACTCTCCTCCGATCACGCTAGTAACCACCTCAGGTACCGAATATGTCAAACTCGGGTTGAACTCTGTTTGCCATGTATAACTGGAAGTGTCCAATACTTTGATGGGCGGGTAAGCCTGATTACATGTCTCAGTAAGTAGGGATGTGTCTCCCAAGCCCAGCGTTATCTCGCCGCCTACGACGAACATTGACGTTTCGTTCCACATGGTACACTTGTGACGATTTCGCCCTGGCTGGTTGCCGCCGTTCAGATCGGGGTTGTCGGAATCTTGGACTTTAATCCATCGAAATGACGGCACACTCAAAACGTAGACGTCATTGAAGGCATGTTTACTCACCCCATCCCATCCGGCGCTATAATAGACCAATGGTTAGAATTTACCGTTATAATAGAGCATAGGCTTCATTGGGGCCTTAATAATGGGATATAGGGGGTCGAAGCGTTGATGACTCATGTGTACGTACTGGAGAGTGATCTGGAAACTGGAATCATCTGGTGCGGAAGAAACAGCAGCACAGAACTCGGTGCGAAGCTCAGGTAAAGCACCAGTAGCCGTTTGATGATACCATGTGCTCGAGAAAATGTCATATATAAACATCTCACTGAAAGGCCGTTGATTCCAGGGCCAATTTGGGTTGTCGCCGCCCAAGTAAGCGGTCTGATACCCACCGAAAGCGATCAAGATGCCCGACCGGCCCTTTCGCACGTAAACCATGGCGCCCTTCAATATATCAGGGCCTTGGATTCCGTTAACAGCTGTCTTAAAGTTGAACTGTGGATTATTATCAGCTGACGCTTGGAACTTGACGGTTCCGTTAAAGGTGCCATTGTAGGCCAACGTCCGCCCTCCAGTATAGAACGAGGTTCCCGTTCGTGAGTCGGTTGCATAAACACCTTCACTGTTGCTCCCAAAAGAGATCTTGTCACCTGCAACTGATACCGGACTCCACTGATTGTCGCTAGTATTAAAAGCCCAGAGCTGATTATTTATCTCATTGGCCTCAGGTCCAACAAGACCAGCGTACGGGTACAGTGTCGTGTGGTCGTAGAAAAATGTGCCAGAAAAGCCTCCAGGATCCGGGTACGGTCCACCACGAAGACTGTCACTAGGCAAGTCGGCCGACCCAAGCAATGCCATATCAAGGGGTCCTGACACGTCGATCGTATCGTTTAAGTACATCCAGTATATGTACGGTGTGGTATATCGTGGTAGGCCATCGTCATTGAAAGTATAGTTCCCACTACAAAAGAAAAGCCTATCGTCGACGATTGCAGCTGCACTCAGTTTCGTCAGTAATTAGGACTACCTGTACGTACGACCTTTTGATTTGACATACTTCTCTGGTCTAAAATGCTACACATGGAACGCCCATAAGCTTGTGGCAAGAACGAAAGGACGAAAATACATGCTGAAAACGAGAGGATCGGCGCGAGGAGGCACGTGCGGCCCCCTACACGAACCATGATGAATATTGCGACAACGAATGGAATAAGGAGAATGAGGTAAACAGGGCGACACTCATAAAGAGAAGCAGAAGTACAACGAAGATAATCAAAAACCACCAACTAAGCCCCATTTTTCACTCACCCTGGCACTGAGCCGAGGATCCCAAGCTGAGAGTCAGCCATGATCCTGAAGCGTGAAGCCTCTTGGCATCCGCATCCGCATCTACTCGAAGCCGTCCCAAGCTAAGCCCGGGTGAATGACGAATAACGGGAGCCCAGGTATCAATACATCTCACTCACTCATTTATTAAGATCACAAAGCTTTTACTTTGTCGTCACGGATGTCTGAACGAACTGTGAGAATATCAGCATCGTACGTTCTCGACTTGAAAGCTCACGTTGTTTTGATGCCTTCACCTAGCGAGCGAGACTTGCTCACCTTGACTATTAATAACACCCCTACCAAACAAATGTACAATCCTACCCGAACAAATGTACCGTACAGATATACTGCACCCCGTCTGCTACCCTATACCGGTGCTATTTCCGGGTCAGATAGCATTTATACCTTCCGAGGTTAGCTTAAGCCTTACAGCCCGGAGCCGTCCACCTTGGCTTCTTGTCGATGTTGCCAAGGGTTCGAAGCCGAAGCCTAATTCGTGGCTGATGATCTTGGCATGTCTAATTGAGCTTGCTGAGCGGACTCTTTCGTTTTGTACATAATCTTCGGCCCCCAAATAAACGCGATGAGATACGTATTCATCTCCGAATAGTAATTACTCCCACGCGTTAGCGTATCCCTTAGTAGTATAGGCAATCTACTGTAGGAAGATAGTGTCGAATGGCGCGCGCTTTCAGCTCTAGTTTTCCTTCTTCCAGTATGTCATGATGACATATCGTGCAGCACTATTGCTGCAAGGAACACAATGCTGGAAATGGGAAATTTCGCGAGCCGTGCCGCACGCGTGCGGATTTCGCTCCCATCGCACAGACCACAGCCGGGAACAGTGGAAACACTGTCTTGGCTGGAATAGAGCTTCTGACAATTCTGTAGTAAACAATGCAATGCTGCCTGCCTAGGATTTCTCGCACTCCCAGGCTGTGCTCTCTTAACAGAGCCAGCTGAGTGTGCTGCCGTGGCCACATGACGTATGACGCGCGGTCTAGGACGTATCATGGAGCTCGTTGATGAGTCAACCTTCACGAATGTAAAAGTCCTGCGTGCCTAAGCGACATAAAGTCAGGTAGAAAGGAGAGGCTGTGTAACGATGGAATAATCTCTAACTTAATAGTTCGTTGTAATCAGGTATTTTTTGGCCTTCTAACGCGCTACATATGTCCCAGTTCGAATTCCGCGTTCTTGGCGTAATCGTGAATGTCCATCGGTACTATTTCAGCAGAGCCTCCTCGCCTTCAACGGGCGCGAGTTCCTCGAACCTCCTCAGATCCATGGGCTTCTCGAGCAGAGGCACGACGAACGGGTCGAACGTCTTCCAGTACGGGTTCTCGAGATGGTATTTCTGGCTGCCCTCGTTCTCGTATCTCTCCACGATTGTGAAGTCCTGCGGGTCGTGCACGCTCTGCATCACGAACCACGAGATGGTCTCCTTGTCCTTGGAGTAGATGGCCGACGCCTCGTTGAGCTTCGCGTGGACCTTGGCGATGTTCTCTTTGCCAGGCTTGGCGCGGAGGTGGACCACGATCGTGTATACCATTGTTTTGGTGGGGATAAAAGTATACGTAAGCTGGTAGAGAGACTTTAATACCGTAAAGGTCCCTGTGCGGTGATACTGTGAACTGTTGCAATGGGGTATTTGATAGGTAGCGGTAGTCTGTAGGTGGTGATCTGGAGAGAGAGGAGCGGTAAAAGGGACCCCTCATACTTCGTGCCCCTCTAGGAGCCCCTCCCCGCTTCTGATTACTAGTAGCACGCCGCTACCGGGCCGCCACTTAGTCAAGTGAGATGCTAAATAAATACCAATTACTTGAGAAACAATCGCGAAATGTTTCTAACTACATAGGCAATTGCTAATTCCTACAGAGTACTGCAAGGATTTCTACTGCCTCGCTCATGGCACTCCCGACCTTCCGGCCATGCCCACAGGTACTAACATATAGTAGCCGTCAATGCGCTTCCTAGATTATTAAGGATAGGCAAATCATACCTACCATGTTTCAAAATCATAAAAAGGCACGATGCTGCATTGGCCAGAGTATCACCGATAGGATTTTTCATATAAATCCTTATTTAACACTCAACGGTCAGTTCCTCGGGATTCTTAAGGTTGCGAAAGGATAGAGGGATCAGAACGGTACACGTGGCTGAGTTGAAGAGGACAGGTGGAAGGATTAAACAGACGTTAAGCCTTTCGCGTGTTTAAGCGACATCACTTATGATTATTTTGTTTTATTAGGTTACTCTAACTCTAAAACCTATCGGCTAGCTCCGGTTGGCTTTTGATATTAATACTGTTAGATGAGTAGGTAGCATATTAGCTGCCCGAAGAGTTGACAATGCGAGGGTTTATGTCTCACAAGAGTGCATGTAAACATTGTTACATACTTGAGTCGCTTAGATCATGGCATAGGCCAATGCCATGCGGTCACAGTAATGTAAATTAAAATATACTTGTTTGATAGGTATTCGAATGAAAGCAGAGGTAGTCATAGGATACAGCTGCACCGGTTGAATCGCAGTCACAGCCTCCGCATCCTCACTTACTGACGCCAGAAGGCTTCTGGCACAGGGACGAATAGTGAGGTCGCGATCAGGGCAGTATATAACATCGTGTTCAGCTAAGGCATAGGTTTTGCAGGACAACTTGTCATGGCATGGGTTAAGACGGATATACTAAACTTGGCTATAATGCTGAATGACGCTATCAACCACAGCGACTTTGTTATTAACAAGAATTGCCTGTGATTCAATAACTTCACATGGAAAAAGAGTATAAATGCTAAAGTTCTCGATAGCCACACCCTGTTTTCATTAGTGGTTATACCCAAGACTACATCATATCGTTGGCCCAGGACTGGCCTCCAGGACTCCGCACACAAGCGGAAGTCGATAATGCGGACAAAGGACACGATACGCGTAGATCCGCCGGCCAGGTTGGAGTTAATGTACAGAACCCATTTGAAGTCGTCGACAGCAGAAGACAACTCTTCGATAGTGCCGCGGAACATCATGGCTTCGTCTTTATGAGCAACCACAAGTCTCATCTTGCTCTTGGGGCCAGGGATAGGTATAAGCGTCCTACTCGGGAGATCAGTGGTTGGGGCTTCAGCAGTGGCATCTGCAAAATACTTCCGATTTTCTATCAGTAGGTCTTCTGCCCGATGCTGACGAATACGCCGAGCATGATTATGGTCAATCAACTTGATTGTCTCGGCTTCAGGGTTTTGACTAATTAATTATTGTAAGTGTGGGAATGTGATAAATGGAGAAAGACACCTCGGGAGAAGATGAGGGAATTGGTACAGGTTGGCGATTTATTTCATGAATATACAAAATTTAATGTGAGGGGTATGATTTAAATGTCAGTGTAAACAATCTCTGTGTATTGTAAATTGTCCAATATTTCCCTGTCAGAGACTAGTTCCGACTCAGGGTTACCACACCAACGAAAATGAAAGCCTAAAGGATCGGAAGCTTCTTGAAACTGAACCGCCGGCGGTACCTCGTCCCTTGACCACGTTATTCCGGAATAATATAAGGAGCATCCGCGTTGTTTGATTCATAGCCAGAGTCTGATTGTTTTAGCGCGCAGTTTTCTGGGTCTGTTGGTGCCTCTGGGATGTCCTGAAGTTGGACATCTCCAAACACAGATAGGCCTCCATCTCCAGCGAAAATGAAATCGAAGTCAAAACCAGACAGGTTTTGGAATATACTGCTGCTTTCTATAGGATCAGGCCACGAGGGTTGAGACTGTGACAAACTGGAGCCTGCGTGGTCTTGGGATCCGCCAGGCATTGGTGTTGCAATCGTGGTGGTACCTTGTTGGTGCAGGTTTCGAAATTCCTGGAATAAGCTTGCTACAATAGTCCTTGTAGATTCGATGGCTCGGCTTTGAAGGCTTTGCTCTATAATTTGGAAGTCTCTGTCAAACTCCGGGACCAGGATCTCCCGTAACCGCAGAGGTATCTCGCGGAGAACGTACTCCTCGCACTCGGTCAAGGCTTCATGAGTATGCGTTTCATACTCATCATAAACTTTCACTGGTTAGAAAGCGCATTAGAGTTCTTGAATAGACCACTTACAAGGGGATGGGATCTTGTCCGACGAAACATGTGGAAATAGAATTTGATAAACAGTATTCCATCTATCAATTTCCGACATAATATGACTTTTCTTCTTTCTAGATCGAAGTTGGCTCTCTTGATATGCGTCGAACCCTTCTACCGGCCCCCTTTCTCCCAGCTTGCACGGCACGACAGCCCTTTGATGCTCGACATGGCTCTGCTCAGAGTCGAAGCGTTCCCAGCAACGCACACATCTGAACCTAGGTTGCCGGTGTTTACGGTATAGGTGCTCTCTAGGCAATGTCATCAGCGTCGTAAGCCTTCATAGAACTAGCAATGCTTACTTGACTCGATGAATGTCCAACCACCCTGGGCCAGGGCAAATTGGCCACTGTTTGTATTTTGTTGGGTTGTACTTGAAATATGGGCAAGCAAACCTCATTATATCTTTCCCCTTGCCTTTGGTGTCATTGGCTCCGTCGTCGTTGTCGTCGTCTTCAAGCTCATCTTTCTCTATATTGTCCCGGTTTCTTTTGGCCACCCGCTGGACTTGATCTTCTGGGCATTGAGCCGATGAACTAGATGATGTGGTCCCATCGTTGCAGGAACCATCGGACGAACTAGATGATGTAGTCCTATCATTGCAGGGACCAGCTGTAGCTTCGTTCGCAGCCGTGTGCGCCCGTGTGAACTGGTATCGAAGCCATTGGGTTATTGCCAGTGTAATCTTCTTGATTATCTGCTCTCTTCGAGTTTCGACAAGTCCTTCCGGGGTATCAGAGCTTTCGTCACTTGATGATGTCCATGAAAACTCCCTTTCAGTTACTTCGTCCAGCGAACCCTCAATTTCTCGGTGCGTGATCATAGAGGGTGATTCTAACCTTCTGTCCGGATGCGTCTTTGGGTTCTTAACCTCAAACCCTAGTTCATATCCGTTTCTGCTTTTCGGTAATGCTGCCCTATTGTTGCCACATCCTTTCACCAACCGATGGCGCTGTTTTGTATTAATAATAATAGCAAGATGATATAATATAAGCTTACTTTTAGGGCATCTTTACGAGAAAATGCCTTATCGCAATATTCGCAGGGGTATGGTTTAACAGCATAGTGTATTCGCTTGTGTCTTTTTAAATCGTGGTTTCTATTGAACGACTGGGGACATATATTACACCTGTAAGGACGATCGTGTTGTGCGTTTGGAGCCCTAGAGTATATGCCCGGGTGGTAATGGTTGGCGGCGCCCATTAGGTGCATTTGACCTCCTGGATTACTCATATTGGAGAGAACCATGGACCCCATACCGGAAACGTTGGGAGAATAGTTGTAAGACCGGTTTCCATAAGGCGGGAGCGCCCCAATCGGAGCATGATGCTGTGAGTTTGGGGCAAGAATCGCTCTCGTTGGGCTCCCCGTTGGGTCTCCCGTTGGAGATAGCTGCTGTGGAGGAGGGAATGGAAAGGGAGGCTGATGGGAGGAGCTGGGTGGTGCGTTATAATATCCTGGTAGTGTTGTGCCTCCTTGATTGCTCATATTGGAGCGAACCATGGGCCCCATGGAGTGGAGTGGGTGTCTTGGATCGTCCATATTGGAGAGAACTGTGAACTTTAGACAAGAAACTGTTGTGGAATAGTTGTGATCTGTGTTCTATAAATCAGGAGCACCTCTGGAAAGGAAGAAACGCGACAGTAGTGGCTGTGCGCAGAGAGACTAGCTGAGTACTGCGTTGTGCGCAGGTGCGCACAACAAGTCCTAGCCAGTTGGCAATCCCCAGTATGAGTTGGTCGCCATGCCTAAGGTCTGCATTCGGGAGACCTTTGGGTAACCATCCATCTATTTAGGACATTGTGCTCAGGACCGTTGCTCGCAAATATCGCCTTTTGCCTAGGAATTAGTATATAATTGTGGAATATAAAAACTCGTAGTCACAAAAGATGCTGTCAATCTACCCTCATTTTATCAATGTGACTCGTTCTGTAACTTAGAGTGCCAGTACCCCGAATACACGTACTTTGCCGATCGGGTATCTTAGCCAACCAGCCACGAAAAAAGAGAAGGGTACTGCTGCGCCGGAAAGAATGCCACGCACCTCAATACCCCCATCGCCTACACTTACTGGCAATAACGAGCTGTAAGTACGGAGTACCTACTGCATGGACATCCTCAGACAGTGCTGCAGCCTCTAACTGCACGAGATTAGCGAGATGGAGAAACCCGCTCATTAGTGATATGAACGCTGACTGGGCGGTAGCCACAGGGGTGAACACCACGAACCATCTCCGATGCTCGAATTATATCTCGGAGAGGAGCCGACAATTTCAGAAAGGCTACTTCTGGCAGAGAAGAGAGACGTTGATAAAGAGAGAATGGAAGCTGCAGGGAAGCAGATCAGCATGTTTGACCAACGAATGTCTACCAAGGAAAAATAGAGATCAAACGTGGATACTGGGAGTGTCACTTACCACAATTGGACGAACATCAGACGGAAAGTCGGGCACTTCTTCCTGGTCTTACCTCGATCGAGAAAGTCGTCAACGGGAAACAGGGCTACCTCGTGGGGCTTAACTTGAGTAGCTTGTCCTCGGTATACCGTGACTATAAGACTTGTCGTCGTGTACAATAGAGCCGACGATATGACCCGAATTATAACTTAACATATACACTTTGTACTTGGCATAGCACTCTCCATTTCGGTTTGACCACTTGGAAAGCACCCCATTAATAACTATATATATCAATCTCTACACCGAGCGGAATAACAGTAATGCGGGGAAGCTCTAATTAATAGGTATTCCCCACGAACAGGGAGCCCTGTAGTGTCGATCCATCATGCATGCAACTCGGCTCGTTCGAGAAGCAGAAGCGACTAAATCCAGGAACGGGGACAGGCAAGAGAAGGGAGACGAAATAGGAATCACAATTCCCCCGTTTCGGAGGCACATGTCCCGGAGGACTTATAAGACGAATGATCCGACACGTAATCTACCCACTCGCGTCCATCTAACGATGCTCTGCGAAATGCGGGCTCGCATCGCATCGCCTCGCATAGGAAAACTCCACCCTTTTGCTTCCGCCTTCTGTCGTTCTCGGTTTCGTCCAGACAGTGCTTGGCGGTGCGGGCTACATATTAGTCGTTCCGGCGAGCGACATAGACAGAGAGATATCCACCGCGGAACGGCATCGAGACGCATCACAGCTTCGCGAAAGGTCGCTCGCTTCTGCTGCCGAATGACATCAACCCCGATCGTCGCGGGCGGGAAAACGAATCATGTAGAAAGGACCAGGTGAAAATCTTAACTGCGATTCGTTTCTACGTCATCCTATGAAAGAATAATGGGCATCGCGCACTTACACCACCGCGGCGCGAGGCAGACGGCCCGGCTGCGGCAGATCATCGTCATTTCCGTCATCTGCCTCGCCATCTACTGCTTCCTGCTCGTGCCGGGGGATAGTCTGGGCAGCTCGCGGTCAACGAATCCGGAGGCGTACCGGCAGCGACAGCGAGAAGATGAGAGATACGAAACTCTGCCCCCGGAGCTGCTGAACAACCGCTTCCTGACCGAGGACCAATGCCGCGCGACGTTCCCGGGCCTGCTGGAACTGGTGGACGACGAGGTGGCCAAGGGCCCGTTCAAGCTCGAGCGGCTGCCGAGTAATCTAGGACCCCTGATCGCGCGGATCCGGGACGGCCAGGTGAGTTAAGTTCCCGTCCCGTCACCGGGGACCGATTTATCTCGGAGGACGAGGACCGAAAGGCAAGATCTCTCATTAATAGTAATAACAGCTCTACATCCTCTCCGCAGCGCGCAAAAGCGACCTAAGCCGTGAAATGCTCGCGCACCGCGCCGCAACACTCCACCAAATCGCCAACGCACTATTAACCTGGCCCCGTCCCTCCTCCTCTTCCCCTTCATCCCCACACTCACACATCCCCAACACCATCTTCGCCTTCAACCACCACGACGACCCACTAGCAAGCACACTCTCATACTCGCGGCCCGCAGACCCCGAGCTCCTAGTAACCGAATCAGGGGGAGAGAAGCGGTTCTTCCCAATCCCGCACTTCAGCTTCTACGCCTGGGCACTACCCTTCATCGGCTCCCTACCGCGCGCAGCACGCGCCATCACCACAATAGAATCCAACGTCCCCTTCTCCTCCAAGATCCCGCGGGCGGTATGGCGAGGGACAACATGGTTCAACAACGCGCGCGCAGGGCGGGTGCGGCAGAACCTAGTCCGCGCCTTCGGGACCGCCGAGTCGAGCCCCGGAACAAACACCGGCGCAAAGCGCTGGGCGGACATCGAGGCGCTGGAGTGGGGGACCGAGGACCGGAACGCCACCAACGCGCTGCCGATCGAGGACTTCTGCAGATATAAATACATCGTGCACACCGAGGGGGTGACGTACAGCGGGCGGTTCCAGTTCCATAACCTGTGCGGCAGCGTGGTTCTCACGCCACCCGTCGCCTGGATCCAGCACGTCACGCATCTACTGCGGCCCGTGTTCAGCTACGCGCTGGATCCCGAGGCGGCAGATTCCTCCTCTCCTCTCTCATCCACACACCCATCATCTCGTCTCTCCTTCCGCTCTCCATTCTCCTCCTCCTCTTCCCACGCACAGAAGAAGGAAGAAAGGGAAAACCCACTAGCCGGCGGTGGTCTCCCGCGCCACCCCATCTCGCTCGGCGAGCTCGAGAAGCCGCCCCCGTTATCGCCGTACCCGGCGCCGTGGGTGCGGAGCGCGTGGCCGACGTCGTACGCGGCCGCGTCCGAGGCCAACATCGTCTTCGTCGCGCCCGACTGGAGCGACCTGGAGGCGACGGTTGCGTGGCTCGAGGCGCATCCGGGCATCGCGTCTGGCATCGCGCGGCGCCAGCGCGCCCTGTTCCACGGCGGCGGCTACCTCAGCCCCGCGGCCGAGGCCTGCTACTGGCGGGGGCTGATCCGGGGGTGGAGCGAGGTCGTCCGCGTCGACGACGGCGCCTTCGACGACCTAGAGGAAGTCACGTGGGAGGACTTCTCGCTCATAGAGATTCATAAGTAACTTAAGTGAAATGAATGGGAAGCAGTAAGTAGCATCGGCACAGAAAGTAAAAGGGAAAGGAAGAAAAAAAAAAAAAGAGCAAGTCAAAATGAGAGAGACAGAGAATAAATTCTATCCCTCTGTTTTTGATTTTTTGGATTTCTAAAAAACTTCAAATAAGACATTACTGCCGTATGCCTCGCCCTCATGGTGAGGTTCTTATTATAGTATACCTTACACCCACATGATATCTTGACAGGTTCATACAATATACACACGGATCCGATCCCCACGCATAGCAGACACTGAAATCCGGTCACTCCACTGCACACTCGACTATCCACTCCTCGCGCTCAAGCTCGCGAATGCATCTGGGCTGTGTCGGCCATTATTCCAGGCCATCTCCATCCCGAGCATCATACTCTCACGACTCCTCGCACTCGAGGCGGCCTGGTTAATAGGCGCAAACGGAGAGGGATTCGGCGTAGCTGCGCTGTTCAAAAACGGATTATTGGTTGCACTCGAAGGTCTTTGCGGTGTGGGTGCCTGCGTCTGCTGTTGAGCGGGAACTGCTTGGATTGCACCAAAGGGATTGGAATTTCCCTGTGCCTGAGGTTCCATTGAAACCGGTGCGGGTTGTGCGTAACTGTACAAAGCCATAATACTTTCCTTATTGGGCCGTTGGGGAGCGTAGTTTGGCTGCATAGTTTGCACTTGTTGCTGGGTTTGCTGGTACCATTGCTGTTGGGTAGGTTGAGAGATCTGAGCTGCCTGGCCCATCGTCATGAAAGGGTTGGCACTGTACGGGGTTTGAGGTGAATTATATACATTTTGCTGTGACTGCTCGGGTATTTGGTTCAACATAGGTGAGACCATCCCTGTTGGCGACCTTGTGAACGGGTTATTAGTCAGGGATCCCTGGTATTGGTATGAAGATGTGTTGAGTGACAGAGGCTGCTGCGGCGTCGTAGGAGTCTGCAAAAAGGGATTATATCCTTGTTGCTGTGGCAACTGAGCCGGTTGAGGGTATGTCTGGTGTCCATTGTAGGCCATGGATGGGAAATGTTGAATCTGTGGCACAGGCGGTGTCATTGAATGGGAATAGGCAGGCTGGGGAACAGGCTGTGTTGCAGGAGCCCCTCCCGTATGGTGTGGGAAGAGCGGTGGCTGCGATGGTGCTAGTGATAGGTTCTGTACAGACTGGCTCAAGCTGTATTCACGCTGCTGCTGACTGGGCGCGCCGAAGGGGTTATTATTGTAAAACGGGTTTTTGTTCTGTAATGTGCCTGTGGATTGTGATGATTGGGGCTGCGCGGGTTGTATTTCCCAAGGATCGTTAGATGGTGACGACGGACTCTCAACCGGGAGAGGGGGACTCGGTTTTGATAGACCAACGCTCGATAAACCATTCGTAACCGTTTTTGTCGGCTTTGGTGTCAAGGACCTTGATAGCGGCTCCCGAGGAGTCGCCAGGCCTGGTGAAAGCCCCCCACCACCTTCACCAAGACGAACTAAGGCCTCAATTGTCTTTTCTAGATTGCCATTGACGCCCTTTAGAATCATGGCATTCCGCTTGTCGTCCGCAAAACCCATGTCGCGAAGCTGTGTCAGTTTCAGCGCTGTAGCCTCTACACTATCTTGATGCACGCTTGCTCCAAAGACTTTAGACGGCTTGCTGCGTAGGTAGTCGTCGCGGGTTGGAGAAGTAGGGTCCCGTGGACTCTGCGGTTCTTTTTTGGATCGAAACGAGAGCGTGCCTGACTTGAAGAACCGAGTACCCGTCTTAGGTGGCAATGGTGGAGGTGTACCCTCGTCTGAACTCCCAGTATTGTGTCTCGTTGGGCCGTTTTTGGGGGTGCGACTTGGCGGCTGCACGTATTTCGCTCGGATAAATCGCTCCATAGCGGAATCGGCCTCGTCCGCATCGACAGGCACAGGCGGCCTCTTGCTCTGGGGGTTGTAGGTCTTATTCGAAGCAGCGTTTCCCACTCGTTTCATAGTCTGTTCCAATATTGCATTAGAATCTCCGTTGTAGGGGGTTGGTGGTGGTGGTGGTGGTGTTTGCTGTACCTCAACTTGGTCATTAGTCCAACTGTCCATGCTCAGCGACTTGACCTTGGAAATATGCGTCCCCAGCTTGCGATGAATGGCGGCGCATCTCATGCAGAGAAAGATGCCCAGCTACAGCCATGATTATTAGCGATACACTCCTTAGTCATTCTATGATAGTATCTCGTAGTAATAGTATGCATGTGCGCCGGCGTCGCAAGGCCTCGTGGAGGTCGCAGCATGCCGAGAACGGGGCAGTTTTTGTACGAGTGTGCTTCGGCAAACTTACATTCCATGATGCCCATGCTAAGCGGCATAGAGGTCAGCATACCCTGTCGAGTGGAAGATAATGGAACTTGCAGTGTAACAACGAAGGAAGGACTCGGCAACACCCAACAACATACATGGATTTCGGGCGCCACAGTCGGCGCAAACATTGTTGCCGGGCACGCTCTGCACGAGGTCCTGGAGGGCGCGCTCATTGCGCGCCTGTTGACGCTTGCTCATGAGTCCGGCCATGATGCTGCCGTCTCGGGGGTTACGCGTTGTATTAATATTACCAGTCCGGGTGCTGTGTTTAGATAGGGGATATATACAAGCGCCAAGAGAGCGCACGCGACCGGCGGGAGGGCCACGGTAGGATTGGGGTAACGTCGGCCAAAAATAGGAGAAAGCGGGTGGAAGATTCGGTGGTCGGTGGTCAGTGGTCGGTGGTCAGTGGTCGGTGGTCAGTGGTAACCTAGGTAGGTATAGTAACAGCGAGTGAGGCTCGAGCAAGCAGTGGGCATCAAGGCCACGTATAGATGGGTCGACTCTCGCTTCACCAGCCGCTTCGTACAAGTCGAAACAAAGCCCCGGGTAACACAGAAAGAATCGGGTGCTTTCCTCGATGATTAAGTAAGTCGTTCGTTCGTTCGTTTGTTCGTTCGAGGGGTGCACACGCACAGCAGTGCTACTGCACGGGAGACTGGGGTGGCCTTGGTTGTGAGCTTGTATCTGGGAGGATCAAGGATCGGCGCAACAACCGTCAAGCTGCATCGAAGCAGTCAAAGGAGAGCGGGAGAGGCACGGCACAACTGTCAGAACGGGAAAGACGGACATGAGCATGAGCATGAGAATGAGAATGGTCAGAAACCGCAACAAATCAAAAACACTCAACCGACCAACCCTAACACCATTAGTCAGTCAACCAGTCAGTCAGTCAGTCCCGTCTGATGACAGCCGCAGGTGAGATGCGATGAGTGAGATGGACGACGACTGGATGTTTGAGTTAGTGTCTCGCTCCCCTACCCCATTCTTTTGCAGCAGCAGCATTAGTAGCGCGGTACAGTACCTTGTCACCTGGCGCGCTGCTGCAGATAGTACATAAGTACTGTACTTTAGGTATAGTACCTCTGCCCACCGGCGGAGGACGGCGCATCGACAGGTCTCGACTACAGTGGATATGCAACGTCCTCTAGTGTAATTCCGCGCTAAAAAAGAGAATGGAGCCCCATAAAAGGGGCGTACGGAACAAGCCAGGATCGTTGGTTCCCACGTTGCGGCTGGGCACCGCTTACTGGTAGAGACCCGTGGACCCGGACCCTTGCGCCGGCCTCTGAGCTGCCGGCCCCCTCTGACTAGGACAGACCTTAACTGGAGTCAACTTAAACTTGTAAGTAGAACAGTTGAACTTTTAACTTGAAGTCTTGCCTAGCAATTGGTATGAAGAAAGTTCTCTCCAAGGAATGTGAAAATTGTAACCAGTCGCTTCACTTTCCCTTACCTACCTAGCTAGTACCTTTGTTTCTCAACGCTGGCCCTTGCAGTTCAAAAGCTACCTAGGTAAGTAGACCAACCCCCCGACACGTTTACCGTCGGAATGCGTGCATGTGGTCGAGACCGGTTACGCTTTGACAATATGCATACATCGACATGAGATTTCAAAGCATGTACGTAAAATCAAAATTTGTTATTGATGTTCAGAAGTTGCAACTACGACTTCATGTAACCCAGGCTTTCGTCCCAGAACAACGTAACAGCTCTGGTATGCATGGACAGATTTATCAGAGAGTGCCCGTCGAGTGTCCATCAGGTGTATCTGCGAAGTAGTCAGCCAAAGGCCGATATCTCTCCAAAATTGCAGAATAAGTAAATTTACCTCGATTTGATGTCTCTTCAGCCCTCGCGCGCGATGCAGAAGAGCCATAGCCACGCCCTGTATGGCATCGAGGCAATTCACATTCCACAGGTCGCCGAGCGTCTTCCAGTTCTTACTCTTGGCCCAGCCATTGATCGGGATCTTGTACACCTGCTCTGTGACGTCGACGAAGCCCGCATTGATCAGGCCTTGCTTGTACGTCTTTGCGATGTCGAGTGGCCGGTGCTCCTGCCTGGCGCAGTCTTATATATAACACAATAGTCAATAACGTCCACTTGTAGTAAGGATTACCCGAGGTTTCGGGAGCTCGCAGGGGTATTAAGAGTAGAATATGCCCGTCAAGACAATTCGTGGCTCTGAGACATGCTAAAAGGGGGGTGAAAAAACTCCTACAACTAACCATCTAGGTCGTTGAAGAGCAGGTTTGGCGCCCAATCGTCCGGCATCGAATCATCGTCACACCCAAGCGTCGGGAGCAGCTCTTGCGCCTCGAACCAGCCTCCCGGCTCTAAATGGTCGAAGGCTTTCCGAGCCACATCGACCTCGAAGTCTTCCCATGCGCCCAAGGCCATCCGTATCTAAGGCAGGTTAGCACGTCAAAATGGTGCCCAGAGGCATCGATGTAGCGTGTCCGATTCAGGACTGGAATTTTCTGTTGTTTGTAACTGGCGGAAGAAGAGAGAAGAATTCCCGTACTGTATGGGAATTAGTACAATACTAAAGCAAGTAACCAATGCCATATTAATGATGGCGAAGACAGCACCATTTTTGACACATACCATGTATATAATCGAAGGGATCCGGCCACCACCACTCATCCAGTCTCCTAATGGAAGTCAGGTCAACATCGTATGTATAGTGAAGCCTTATCATCTCACTCGACAATTTAATAAGCATTATGGAAAAGGGTGTTGAAACAAACACCTGGTCAATACTTATAAGTTTACAAGCCAGGTTCCAGGCACTACTACGTCAAGAGCTGTGCAAGTCACCAGCATACATAATCATCAAATAAATAAAACTTGGACTTACGCGTCGTGAATATAAAAATGCGCGTTTGGCGGGACGTATTCCGGCTGGATGGGCGATAAATCTGTCCCGACGACCGTCGAACTTTCGAATTCCTCCGCCATCTCCATGGCCCACATACCCGTCCCCGTGGCGAGGTCGAGTATCCGCTTGGGAGGCTGTTCTTGAGACCATGGGGCGAAGTAATTCTTGCCATTGAATAAGCGCTTAAGGCAGATGTACTGCCAATCTAGCCTCTCGAGTTCTAAAGAGTCGTTGGGGTAGTGGTACGCTGGCGTACACACAGGAGCCGTCAGTCGTCTAGTAATCATGCCAATGTCTAATTAGAGGCGGGAGCAGTTGACATACATCCATCGCTGTAGGCATGATAGGTCCTACCGTTCTCTTCTCTATAGGCCGTAACACTGCTCGTTATAGACTCGCCATCCCTGCAATTGGCAGTCGCATTCAGCTTAAGATGTCATATATCGGCATCACGTCAACGCACCATTCATAACTTGGGGATTTAGAAGGGTCACTCTTTTCATTGGTTAGCATAGGACATAGATGGCACAAATAATTGCCTCTACTATAACGCAGGCGCTCTCACATCAGGTTCGATATTTATAGAACGGGAGGCGTCGCGTGCATGTTCGAATGTAAAGGGGAAGTTGTTCAGGTCGAAGGCCGGGCCGGTAGACAATTGCGCCAGCTCTTGAGCTGAGTCGTATGTTTTCTCATTGGAGCTACTTTCGGCAATCTCTGTGGTCTCTGGGGCATCTTCGCCTTGTCTGATACTCGGTTGCGGAGAAGACATGAAACCTCTCTTGTCTGATAATGGCCCAAGAGTTGAGGCGAGAGCAACTGTTGGAGTATCGGGTTGTGGGGGTTGTTCTGAGAAGATGTCCAGAACAACGAGATTGATTAGGTTTAACCCAAATCACAGTTAAAGGCGACAACGCGTTCGTACTATAGGGAAATAGATGAAACTCTAAGACGGTAGGATTAATTGTGAAGTTATACACATGTGACGGAGGGGTGAAGTTTAGATGTGTACTAAGAAGGCGAACCAAGCTGCCGGAAACACGGACCCATATAACTAATCAGGTTGTCGATCGTGGCTGGGATTTGGACTAACCAAACGTGAGGAAAATTGTCATAAGATGCCAATGATTGATCAGTTTTCATGCAGTAGTTAGGCGCCTCGTTGACGAGTCTCTCGTATGGACAGCCTATCTAGCCTGTATTACGAGATTTAGAGCAGGCACGGCCACACCCACAACTTCTGGAAATGGCGTTTGACGCCGGTGGACTAACTTTAGACGAGACCAGGAGGACACCCAGGGAGCAGGACGCCCCGCGGGTGCTGCTATTCGACTGGAGGTCCCGAGCGCTTGTGTTAACGTTCCATCAGCGCGCAGTGTTCTATGTAAAGTGGATGCTGTGGAACGCGTAATCGGTCAAGGATCCGCGGGGTAATGGATGAAGTCTTTCTATATTCGCTTTTTATGCTGGAGGCAATGCTTGTAATGCTTGCAATGCACGTAAGAAGTGCGAAATGACTAAGTGTTTCTATTCAGATCGGATCTAGCTCGCGCCGTTGATGATGTGCAGAAATATCGCGCTTACACTAAGAGCCCCGCATTACCGATCACCAAATAGGCAATATGGTTTTCATATAATAATAGATGGCCTGATAGATCATAGACGATCTAGAGAGGTACATACTTATCTTTCAAGGCGATCACTTCTCCAAGACAACACATTAAGATGCGGGACAGCTTTTGTACAATTACATCTTATCTAACTAGGTACCCATTTAGTATTGATTTCTAACGCCAGAACGGCTGCCAAATGAGCATTCGCTCGCCTAGGCATCAGTACCCGGGTTGCCTCCCTGGTAGCCGACAGGACGACTAAAGTGTAAATACTCCGAGAGAATTGACAAGCTTACATACTGTATACTTAGGTAAACGGCTTTATTTTTCGAACCCAGTGCTTTACTAGATAAGTTCTAGCTTTCCCAGAAGTATCGTAATCCTTCAGGATTTCGGGCGTAGCCTAGACCCTTAGAGCCCAAGGCAGTTACTCGTAACAGATTTCTGAACTGTGAATGTGACCCGGTAACGTACGATAGCTGGGATCCTGTAACGTGACCAGGCATTTCTCCGCCCTTGGCGATCTACTCTTTTCTATTTTCACAGTACTGCTACAATTATAAATAACTAATCAGAGCTTTCGTAGTAGCCCCGTAGTTTTCAACTTTTTATTATATTGCTTAATTATTTTTAATTAGTTATAAAATATATTTATATTGTTTAGTTATATAAAGAGATATTTATTTAATTATATAAATTATTATTATTTTTAATTATTTATAATTAATTATAATTAGTTTAAAATAAAAATTTAAAACATGTATAAATATTATAATATATTATTTAATTAATAAAGCTTATAATTAATTATATAATATTTTAGTTTATTACTATTAATTAAAATTTATTTTTATTTTATTAAATTAAGTTTTATTTAATTTAATTTTTTATTATTAATATATTATATTGATACAAACCTTTACGGGGTCTGCCCTTGTATGTACTACTGTAGCTACGCGTTGCCAGTGCTTGCTGCCGCAGGTAGCTGGCAACGCGTTGCCGCACAACGTCGGTGCGGCACGCACATATAATTACTAGCTCCGCTAGTAATTATATACGCGCACTTTCTTTTAATCTATATTTTTTTTTACCCTATAATTATTTTTATTAAAATAGTGCTTACTATAATAGTTTTATTATAAAAACTATATTAAATTAATTAAACTAAACTATTATAGTTTTTTAATTTTTTAAAATTAAAAATTATTTTTTTTTTAACCGGCATATATTTTACAGTATATTTATTTATTAAAAAAAAAAATTAACTAATATTAAATTAATTAAAACAAATATTAATAAAATAATAAACGTTATTAATTTATTTTATATATTAATTTATATAATTTATTTTAATATATTCTACGAAAACTTAAAATAAATAATAATATTAAAATAAATTTAATAATATATTTTTATATTTTAAATATTTTAATATTTTTAAATAAAAATATTAAATTAT